>OX101783.1:71391629-71654509 GCA_944452715.1 Ophion slaviceki
TTTGTTCGTGTTTCCCAGATTTTTTGTAAACAGTCACTATGTATATTTACGATAAGCTATCAAACACAGAAACTTCATAAAGCTTTTTAATTTTTTTCGAAGGTTGATTTGAAAAAGACGACGTGTACAAATACTTTTTTAACTCACTGTATATATGTAATAAAAAATAAAAATGAAACAAATCTTATTTTGATCTTAATCTTGAATGATGAACTTAATTTTGTGGTAAAAATTCGGAAGTCTCACTCTTGTCAGAATCGAGATGATTTTTTTTGTGTGGTTTCTCACAGTTAAAAAACATCATATTTAATATTATTATGGCCGCGCATCAACAAGAACAATGTAAAAAATTTTTTTTTCAAGTTTTTTATTCGTCGATCTTTCGAACTTTTTTTCAAGATCCAAACAAACCCAAACAAACCCAAACATTATGCGCCATTAAAATATAACTTAATATAAGGTTTTATAATCATAAAGAATTGATAAAAAAAATCTACAGCCTCTTTTTAGCGGGAGTGATACTTCCGAATATTTACCAATTTTATTTTTTACTATATATATATATATGATAAGAAATAAACTAAAATTAAACATTCGTTTCAAGACTGCTTTTTTATTGGATTAAGATTATTCTATTTATTATATATATAATAAATCCAATAAAAAAGCAGTCTTGAAACGAATGATTAATTTTGGTTTATATTATATATATTTATTTATATTTATTTTATATATTTATTTATTATTTTATATATATTTATAGTATTGATATCCAATATAATTCATTATAAAAAGATGTACAGTATCTTCGTAAAATAATTTTTCAAACGCAAAGACTTTTTTGCCAATCTAATACTATCAACCAAAAACTTCAAGACTTATTTATCAACGTAAAAAATCCAAAACTCTGTAAGTAACAAATGAAGATTTTGATTATTATTCGATGTATTGAATTAAAATTTATTTATTAAAATAGAAACTCAAGATTTTTTTTGTTTGACCTGTGTGAATAAACAATTGTTGAAAAGTTCATTTCGACGGTCGATCGCGGTTCCATGACAATGGGAGGGAAGTTACTGGTCCTAATCACGTGTCTGGTAACGATAAGTCATAGTAGAGCCGTTTGCTCGTCGCCCTCGTCCCTATCGCTGCAATTGATACTCGAATATGCCTCGTGGCGATCGTGGGAACAAATCGTACTTTTTACCGAGCTCGGCTCCTCGAGTGAGTATACGTTTTTACGTGAATTTTGAAAATTTCATATGTTGATTTTTTCGTTTTTGTTTTGTTGCGCTTTTTGAATAATTGGAAGTAACGTTTGGACGATAATTACCGAGCGCGTGATAATAACGAAAAAGCCGATGTTTCAATTTCACACAGTCACCAAAAGCACAAACACGATCACACGCGTAAGTCCTTATTCTTATACAAGAGCGTATGTGTCCACGTACGCACGGAACACCACACCAGTACGAAATTTTCAACGAAACTCGAACCTCGCCGTTTCTCTCCCGAATTCTTATAGACTCCGTAAAGTCTGGGTACGTGACTTTAAGGCGTTCCGAAATCCCCCTCCAACATGCCAAAATCGCAGGACCGATCGCCGATCGGACTTGTAACACAGGTGCCACGATGTATATGAGTATACGCACGTATTTGACGGTGTGCGACATTTCTTTGTTTTTTTTTGTTTTTTTTTTAAATACTTGTCAAACTTTTGAATCCCAGATCAGCAGATTCTTTTGTAACTTTTGTTGGATACGTATATCACGTATGCTCAAGCGGGATTTTTTTGTTTTTTTAAACACAATTAAAAAAAAAATCCTCATCGATTATGTGGGAATGGAATCAAGGAAGGGACGGAATATTTTTACGAAGAAAAATTGATAAAAGTTAAAAATAATTATGAAAAATACGAATTTTTTTAATGCAGGGATATGAATGAATTATTCTGCAACTGTTGATAGGTCAGATCATGTCCTACTATATACTGTGAAATTCCAGTTTAGTAAAGAGCCCACGGTTTTCGAGATAAAAATCATCTGCTTTTGGTCTTTAGCATGCCATTTCTACAAATGATAACTTTTTTTACCCGGTTTTTTGAAAAATATTCTTGGTTATTCGTTTTAGCTAGAAAAGTCTTATTTTTAGGGTTAAATGTTAAGGAATTTTCTGAAAAAAAAAAGATCTTATGCAGATTTTTCATACAAAACAATTCGAACATCTGAATTTGATAGCTTGCGGTGTAAAAAAAATGTATTACGTATATCGTGCCAATTATCGTGCGAAAAACCAAAATAAGATGATTTAAGGGGAGATATACACCTGGATGGTCGAGGTCGAGGATTTAGAAGCTATGAACATTCCGTCGACCGTAGAAGACCTACACTATGGGCCTGGTATCGATGATTCCATGTAAGTTGACAAATTTCATGATTTATTCATTCCCAAATTTTCAAACGCGTTTTCTCAAAACCACGTTTTTCAAATCGGTACCCAAAATTTCTCGAAAACCAATGAACCGATCGCCTCGAGGTTTTTTGTGGTTATTCTATACACCATTATCTAGTACTTGTCATAGGATTTTTTTTTCCGTTACTTAGTTTTTGTTTTATAGGCAAAATAATAACTAATTTTTGGCCCAAAAATCACTATTTATGTTCAAACGTCCGCCATTTTGTCATAAATCGATATTTTCAAAATCGGCTATGACAAGTACTAGATTATAGTATCTAATCTAATAATCTTTTTGGTTTTTTTTTTCAGATGATTTTTGAAGAAACGCCAGTGGGTACCGTGTACGCAGATTTTTTTACGACGCTCCAAGGATCATACAATATCCTTGTATATTTTTGATATTTTTGAATAAAGAAAATTAAACATATTTTTGAATGTATATACTTTTAGATAATTAAAACCCCAATCCGAAATTTCAAATAGTTTTCCTTGAAAAAAATCACAAAAATGACCTTTTTTCCGGCTCCTAGGTGCATATGTCCCCTTAAAAAAAATAACATAAAGCCCAAACTCTCGAAAACCGTCGAGTTTTACTAAACGCGAATTCCAGCATATAACATATTCCAGCATATTCGATTATCTGACCTATCGAAAATTGCGGGTTTATCCATTCACATTTGTTATTAATTCAAATTAAGGCATTCGTTTAATTAAGGCCTTATATCCGCGATTTCGAGAATGTTTTTCTAGACGCGGTTAAATGACGCGTATATTGACAACATTTTTTTTGCAGATCATTTATGCACATGGTTAAGTATATGAAAAAAATCAGAAATATTAACAAGTGGCGGAGATGTAACATAATAAAGCAATGGATTTTTTTGCGCGCGCGTTGATCGTGAGAGTTCTCGGCATCGATGTGGGTGTCTGAAAGAAAAAATGAATATTTTTATAATTGCATAATGAATGTATCTTCAGTGTGAACCAACAATGTTATAAAAAAGATTATTTTAACAAAAATTCGAAACTTAACATTTTTTACTCAATTTTCTGTGGGCATTTTATTTTTTATATTTTTTTGTGTCATTGATATTTTTGTTCCTGTGGTTCACACGATAGGTGATGATACTAAGAATATGTTGTAAAAATTTCAAAGCGATCTGAATCGTCGTTCAAGAGATAGAACTTTCACAAGGTTCAGAAAAGTGAATCGTGGAAAAACGGCCTTGAAGTTGGCGGTCGGGCAAACCGCGCGGTATCTATTATCTAGCTCCGAATGCTGTAACTTTAATAATTTTTCCAATTTTTCAATTCTGTAAAGCTTAAAATATTCCTAACCGTTCAGGCTAATGGAATAAAAAATTGAAAAAAAAAAACGAAAAATTTTGAAATTTTTTGCGTACATAAGGCCTTAAGGCATTTGTTATAAATTAAAATGTTAATGAAAAAAGGCAAATTGAAAATCATTGAAAAATTGTTTTTCCAGTCAAGAGCTGATCTGCTGCAGATGAATAAATATTCTGGTGAAATGCTTTAAAGTTTTTCTTCTGCGTTTTCCTTATCGTTTGAAAATGTAAGCCCAAAAATTACGTGATTTCCGAAAACTCGTGACCAGTTTTTATTGGCCTGCGAAAAGCGCCAAAACCATTGTATATCATATTCCTTGTTGTTAAATATTGATATCGATAAAAAATTGTGACAGTATACCCAAACGTTTCGAGAATTGGCGCCTTAGCTAAACTGGACGAATTTTCGGACGGCGTTGAATCTTGTTTTCTTTGCGACATGTGAATATATTTCAATATCGACACAACGAGTGAATTGAAAAAGAAAACCTCCAACAGACACATAACGACCTCGGCTAAGGAAATATAGGGACGAAAGTGGCACGTAGCGTATACTGTCGTAATATGTATGCCTGTGTGTATCATTATATACACGTATAAAACGAATTAATGAGAAAATAATTGAATATAATAAATAAGTAAAATAATAATGATTTATTAATATTGAAATTATTTTTAATATCGTAATAATAAATAAGGAAAAAACATACATGTCGAGGCACAATTTTAACGATTATTATGAAATTTTATTGCGGAATGTGAACTATAGTACAGGTGGATTATAATGAATTTATCGTAAATTTCGAGTAGTACCAATAACTGATAATCTTACAAAATTCTCGACAGTATTACAAAAAAAGTATCTTCTCGTATATTTGTATTAGAGTGTATGGTATTGTTTTACGTTGTAAGGGGCTATACCAGTGTGAACGCTGAAAATTTGGGTGATTTTCGGGAATTTTTTGGAAGAAAAGTACTCAATTAAACATTTCGGAAAATTAAGAATATATTTGGCTATATTTGACCTATATTACATAATTTTTTCATAGAAAGATATTGAGATCCAAGCGACTTATGCGTTACCTTCGAAGGCGCCAAAAAAAAGTTCCTCCACTGGTGACATGATTCCGGCCGATTGAGTAGCTGAAACCGAAAAAGGAAAAAATCTCGTTAAACTGGAAGGTATTTCCTGTACAATGACGTAGGATTTTCGAAAAATATCAAAATCTAACAAAATGGCGTAGGTATGAAAAAAAGTTTGTTTTCTTGCCTATAAAATGGTCGTTTTTTTCAATGCCACATCGTCAATTTTCATCCAATCAAACATATCCTACGTCATTGTAGAGTAAATATAGTCAAGAGTACCCAGTTCAAATTTCAAGTCAATCGGATAATTGCTGTTTGAGTTACAATTTCAGAAAATTTGAAAAATCTCATTTCGAGAAAAACGCGTTTAAAGATTTAACTATCGATTTTTGCAAGATAAAATGATATTTACCATGAAAACTGCTAATCAGCTATAAACAGTTGAAAAAGGCAACAAAAAGAATCGATTGTTTAAAAGTATCTCACTGGTATAGCCCCTTAACGGGTTACACGGGAAAAAAGAGGTGTTTTCAGGATTTTTTTTTTGCGAAATGGGTGCAGGTTTTTAACTCTTTTTTCATAGTAAAGGGTATCATTTCAAGTATCTTTGACAATTTTTTTATTGAGAAATATTTATAAACGAAAAAGATACAGTAAATTGCACAGACCACTGTGCAAAAAAGGTCCTTTGCGGTGACCACTCCTGCTCGGGAACAAAT
The DNA here is from genome assembly GCA_944452715.1 of Ophion slaviceki. NCBI lineage: Eukaryota > Metazoa > Arthropoda > Insecta > Hymenoptera > Ichneumonidae > Ophion > Ophion slaviceki. The sequence goes on from OX101783.1 coordinate 71,397,238, forward strand.
CATCTGAAATCAAAAAACCAAATGAATTTAGTTTTTGTACCGTATTATCTAGTCTTTAATCGAAGGATTCACTAAAATAATGATTTTTGAAAAAATGGTCGCCGATCGAAAGTGATCGTCGAAATTTCGGTGAAAAAAACACTATTTTTCTTGATATAAACAAAAGTATGCATTGAAAAAAAAATCCTTCGATTAAGGACTGCCTTTTGATATACGAAAAATGTCTGTGAAATTTGAAGCAGATCGGTTTAGTTGTTTTTGAGATATTTTGGTCACCGATTCTGAAAAAGTCATTACGAGAAAAACGCGTTTAAAGTTTTTACCTTTAACGGTAAAGCGGTGCGCAGACCTACCTGTAAACGCTCATAGCTCCCCCAATTTTCAACGAACCGACTTGAAATTTTCAGAGAATATTTTTGAAAGGTTATATTATAAGAATCCGTCGAAAACGAAAAATTGATTTTTTTCAAAAATTCCAACTAGCTGTAAACCCTTAAGAACAAGATTTTCGCATTTTCAGCTACATGTCACTTTACGGTACATAGTTGCAGGCTCGACGTCACTTTATGATATATATTTTTGCGTTGTAAAGACATAGTTGTTTGGGTCAGATGGTGGCGTGAGGGGGGATAGACCGTGTACCACCCCTTTAAGGGGTAAGGCCACAGTAGAATTTTCGAAAAAACGATTTTTTCCGCTGAAACGGTGCTTTATCATTATAAGAATAAGGTACTATTCGATTTATAGCAAGAACTTTTTTTTTACCGACTTTGAGCGTATAACGTAAGCCCACCTCTGGCACGGCCATGGAGTACCTAAAACTTTAAACGCGTTTTTCTCGAAACACCTTTTTTCCAATTGGCGTGACAAATAACTTCAACAATTTCCACTCGATTTACTTCAAATTCAAAAGTTATGTTCCTAGTTGCATTTCGCAGAGAAGTACGTAGGGAATTTCTGATTAATCGAAAACTTTTCATTTTATGAGCAGTTTTATACGAAATGTTAGCACTGAAAATTCATTTAAATACCTACAACTCAATTCTAATACCTACAACTTTTGAATTAAGGGGTTACCCCCACTTGCGATTTTGAAAAAATCGATTTTTTTTATTGCATTTTTTTGAAGAATAAGTATCCGGGCCCATACTTCTGTATGGGCCCGGAATAGATGATTCTATGTAAGTTTACAAAAAAAAAAATTTCTTCGAGTAAACTGAAATTGAAACTTTAAACGCGTTTTTCTCAAAATGGCATTTCTGAAGTCGGTGACCAAGATTACTCGAACACTAATGAACCGATCTTCTTGAAATTTTGCAGGCTTATTTAATACATAAAAATGTAGTCTGTAATCGTTCGATTTTTTTTTTCGAAAAAAATGGCCGTTTTATAGCCAAAAAATGGCCGTTTTTTTCGTTAAAATCGAACCATTAACTTTGACTGTCCGCCATTGTGTGAAAAATGGATATTTTTTTAAAATCCTTCGATTAAAGACTAGTTTATACTTATATTTGACTAAATCCATCCGCATTTTTTTTTTCAGATGATCCACTTCGCCGCAATGTTGGTCACCGCAAACCGTGTATATGAAAACATTATTTCATTGGCGGCCATTTGCCACTAAACAATGTAATATTTTTCAATAAAAAAATTACTGAAAGTTCTTCAAGATGTGTTCTTTAAGATGGTATATTGATCGATTAAAAAAGTTTTGTAGTTTTCTTTAAAAAAATTCGTGAAAAAGGCCTTTTTTGCGCTACAAGTGGGGGTAACGCCCTAAACAATATTTTTTAAATCTCGTACATACTTCTCTAGGTATTCTAATGTAGATTGACGAGAATTTTTGTTTTTTGTTCTAGGTAAAAAATTGTGTATGCTGAATGTCACGCCGCGGAGCGTCTAAAGAATAGATAACAAAAGAAAATATTAGTAGTCTGCCATTTTGTACATCGAAAAAATATATATATTTTTTCTAACAGCTTGATATTCATACTAAATAGAGTGTAATTAATTTTACGAGTGAATCACTTTTTCATACGAAAAAAAATTGTTAAATTCGCACATGATTTTATACCCGGTACTGTGGCCTAACCCCTTGAGCCGTGATTGCGCCCTCTGAAGTGCGCAGCTGGTCCCGGAGACATCGGAGTCGCGATTGGCGCAGCGTTTCCCCCACGCTGCGCCGTAGTTGGCGGTCTATTCCGCATGGTGGGGGATTCGCTCACTGGGAGTTCTACTGTATACGCTATACAACACCTGTTAGTATCACGAACTCTGTACAGATTTTTTTTTCTTCCAATTAACGCATTTGAAAACTCGAACGTTCCAAAAGCCGTGCAATATCGAATTCATACAGTATAAGAAAATTGAAAAACTCGACGAATGGAGAAAAATTAACCAATGGAGGTAGCAGCGAACCGTTTATTTTTTTTTCAGCCACTACCATCTCATACTTTCGGGAGGGCCTTGGGGGTCTCTCGAGAGAAATATGTTTTCTTATACTCGACCCACATAACGATACATATGTTTACAAGTATGCACGTATTACGGCCGAACGCAGAATGTGTTCGTGTGGACGCGTGAGCGATTTAAGTCGCGGAATAAGCAAAAAGTCAAACGCGAGGGTACGTGGTCAGTAGGGCATGCAATAATCCGTTCGGAACATGCCAAAGGTGACGTTTCGATCGATCGTTGTCGATTTGAGATCTCGTCGATTCAAGCAAAATTATAAGTGTTCATTTAATTCTTCTTTTTACAAGCTTTTATTTAACTTGACTTTCTGTGAGAAGCAAAACGGAAAATCGATATTTCACCCACCTTCCCACTACTTAGATCTGTGAAATTTTTCAAAAGTCTAAAAGGTGACAATGCATGATTCAATTTAGACAAAAAAAAATATACATCAAATTTTTAACTTTTCATGTAAAATTCGCGATGTCTAATCATCCGTATAAAATCTCACTAACACGTACAAATTCGTAGCCGGCTGTGTTTGTATGTGAAATGTTTATACGCAGCAATTAGTCGTAAATTCAATCCCAATTTTCAAAATTATGGAAAAATAATAATCAATTTATTTAGTTATTTTATTTTGTTCTAAATAATAAATCAATTTATTTAAACTAAATACATATAATATAATAATACATTTATTTAGTCTTTGTTATTTTTGACCAGCATTCCATGTTCCTAACGTACAAACTCGTAAGCTAGTAAACTACTAGTAAGCACCAACTAGTAAAATCAATTAACGACTAAAAAGTAAAAAATAATTTATATGTAAAAAAATATTTTAAAAAACATTTTATTTGATGTACTAAAAAGTATAAAATAATTTATTGTTGCCATGTCACCTATATGTGACTATAAATAAAAGCTTGGGCGCTCAAAATTTAGACATATAATTATTAATTTGAATAAATTCGTTGACATATCATAATAATTTATTTATTATTGTGCCAAATTACATACTTTCCGCCAACTTACATACCGCCTTAACTCGTGCCACACAACTGAAGTCTCAAACCCGTTGTCTTTCTCTTTGCATTTCCTTTTTACTCGTAGGTTTTTTTTTTTTTAATAGAACAAGGAAATGCGTCATATACGAACGAGTATTCCAATAAGCGACAATAGAATCGTGTCAGCTTACATGAATCGACGAACGAGCTTGATTGGGCTAAATCCATTGGCATAACGAGAATTTTTTTTCAAGTAGCGAGCTGAGGGGGGGGGGGCAGGAAAAATGAGTCAGAAAAAATTATGCCCAAAAGTGGTTTAGCTCAGAATCATCTTTTTTTTAAATGAAATTTACGTAATAATCGATAACCATGTAACACACATAAAATATGAAGCTTCAATCACCCGTTCATGTTAACATTTATATCTCTTATAACTTTTGCAATACCGTAAAAAATAATCAACTAATTTTTCATCATTCTTTTATTCAAGTAGCACTTGAAGTTCTGTAGGTACTCAATTAGGTAGGCCTTAGTTTTTAATTTTTTTCCTACAAACCGACCCAACACTTTTTTAGTTGGATTTTTTTTAACAATATCATTATCTATGTTCAGCAGTGGCAAATGACAGTTCCTGCAGCACTGTGCTTCTGAGCCACGTTTTTATCCGCCTAATGGCACATATACTCATCTCACAGCCGACGAAGCTCACTGGGAGTACTATTGCTGCTTGGAAAAGTTTACATAAGTTAGGGCAGTACTCCTTTTGAATGTGCTTTCTCAAATTACCAGCATTTATTTCAACATTTTTAAGGCGTTACCCCCACTTGTAGCGCAAAAAAGGCCTTTTTCATGATTTTTTTTAAAGAAAACTACAAAAGTTTTTTAATCGATCAATATACCATCTTAAAGAACACATCTTGAAGAACTTTCAGTAATTTTTTTATTGAAAAATATTACATTGTTTAGTGGCAAATGGCCGTCAATGAAATAATGTTTTTATATACACGGTTTGCGGTGACCAACATTGCGGCGAAGTGGATCATCTGAAAAAAAAATGCGGATGGATTTAGTCAAATATAAGTATAAACTAGTCCTTAATCGAAGGATTTTAAAAAATATTCATTTTTCACAAAATGGCGGACAGTCAAAGTTAATGGTTCGATTTTAACGAAAAAAAAAAACGGCCGTTTTTGGCTATAAAACGGCCATTTTTTTTTCGAAAAAAAAATCGAACGATTAAAGACTACATTTTTATGTATTAAATAAGCCTACAAAATTTCAAGAAGATCGGTTCATTAGTGTTCGAGTAATCTTGGTCACCGACTTCAGAAATGCCATTTTGAGAAAAACGCGTTTAAAGTTTCAATTTCAGTTTACACGAAGAAAATATTTTTTTTTGTAAACTTACATAGAGTCATCTATTCCGGGCCCATGCAGAAGTATGGGCCCGGATACTTATACTTCAAAAAAATGCAATAAAAAAAAATCGATTTTTTCAAAATCGCAAGTGGGGGTAACCCCTTAAACGCCGATATCTCAGCGACAAACGGTCGTACAGAGGTCCAAAAAAAACCGTTGTGAAGCTGAAGAATCAGGCTGAATGACCCCAGTATTGGTCAAACTCAAAAAAAAAGTTGAGCCCGTGGACGATTTTGGAAAAAAACATTTCGAAAATGTTTGCCTCGCGCTATTTCTCAGATACACGACGGGCGAGTTGCTTAAAAAAATGTTTACCTGTGAGATTCGTAAAGTAGAGATTTCAAGCTTCAAAACCGCATTTTTTTACGAATGGCCATTTTTCACGAAGTTACAGCTATTCAAAAATGAATTTTTTTAAAATTAATATTCGATTGAAGAGTGTGGAGCACTCCAAGGCTCCAATACATATGACATATATGTCATATGTATTTCAAAAACCTGGTAAACATACAGCGAGTGCTCCACACTCTTCAATCGAATACTATCAAAAAAATATAAAAAAATAAAAATAGTTGTTACTTCACGGTGTTTAGGAATCCCATAATATAAAAAATACCAAAAATCTGTTTTTTGTATTCACAATTCAGAGAAATTCTTTAAAATAAAATAACGAGTGTCTTTCCTTGAGAAAAAAAAATATTTTTGCATATTTTGCCCTGAAACGGACGTTCGACTTGCTCAATAAAATCTAAATTAATTTTTTTCTGGAAGGTTAGAAAAAGACGCACATTTTCGTTTTTTACGAATGAAAATACGTCAAATCCTGCCAAAGATACAGCCATTTAAATGGAAAAATATTAAAAATTGGTAATCGACGAGAAAAAACGTCAGAAATTTAAAAAAATGTCGACACTCGGTAAATATTTTTCAACAAAGTAACTCGATTTTTCAAAATTATTTGTGGATTTTTTTTACTGGCTGAAGTGACGTGGAATGCGTCATATACTATTAAAGTATACCCAAAGTTTGATAATTGTAGAATAATTATTTCTCCGTTTGAAAAATCCCTCAATATTGCTTATTTTTTTCCTGTCTAAATGTATGTCCCGCCTTAACAAAGGACGTCCAGTGCCAGGGGTGACGAATCACAGCAGGAAACAAAATACATCGTAGCAGTGAAAATATTCAAAAAATGTCAGTCGAAAGGAAAGTGTTGCTTAAACGGCTGAAGTCATTGGCGAAGTACGAAAAAGAAAAAGAATAATCGACATAAATCTGCAGGCTCCGTGTCTGTCGTCGGTTGAAACGCACTTTAGAATGTGCGCCACACTCAAATTTACATTCGACCGTTTTAACGATTTCCCAAAGATAATTGCGGAAGCGACCGTTCGCGCCACATTTATAATTGTTTTTTTTTTTCGCTTACGAGTCACGCTTTTTCAGTCGGAGATTCTCGCAAAATTAAGGAGTATGCGTAAATTTGGAATTAAAAAAAATTTATTGTTGGCTTATTTTATTTTCGTATGGCGTAGAGTCTTGACTTTGATTTGGTTCAAAGATTTTGTAAAAATTCCAAAAATTGACCGAGTTATGACGATTTTAGTGGAGCAGGTCGGAACGTCCTGTTGCGTTATGGCTCTTGCGCTGCGCGGTTTCTTAGGGCATTGATACGACTTTGTCGAACCAGGCTGTTTATTGTTATACGGTGCAGGAATCGCAGATTAAAGGTACGAAAAATAATTGTGATTTTATCTCAATCAAGTAGTCCACACACCAAGGCACTTACCATTAAGGGGCTATACCAGTGTGAACGCTGAAAATTTTGGTGATTTTCGGGAATTTTTTGGAAGAAAAGTACTCAATTAAATGTTTCGAAAAATTAAGAAGATATTTGGCTATATCAGACCTATATTACACAATTTTTTCATAGAAAAATATTGAGATCCAAGCAACTTGGGCGCTGCCTTCGGAGGCGCCAAAAAAAAGTTCCTCCACTGCTGACATGATTCCGGCCGATTGAGTAGCTGAAACCGAATAAGGAAAAAATGTCGTTAAACTGGAAGGTATTTCCTGTACAATGACGTAGGATTTTCGAAAAATATCAAAATCTAAGAAAATGGCGTAGTTATGAAAAAAAGTCTGTTTTCTTGCCTATAAAGTGGTCGTTTTTTTCAATGCCAAATCGTCAATTTTCATCCAATCAAAAATATCCTACGTCATTGGTGAGTAAATATATTCAAGAGTACTTAGTTCAAATTTCAAGTCAATCGGATAATTGCTCTTTGAGTTACAATGTCGGCAAATTTGAAAAATCTCATTTCGAGAAAAACGCGTTTAAAGATTTAACTATCGATTTTTGCAAGATAAAATAATATTGATATAAATGATAATGATATTCTTGAAAGTATAAACTGTCGAAAAAGCAAAAAAATGATTTTTTGAAAGTGTCACGCTGGTATAGCCCCTTAAAGTTTTCAAATAACAATTGGGACGAATGAGTGCATGTCATAGATAGAAATTTTTTATAAAAAATGTTTAATTTTTTTACTAGCTCCATTAGTAATGGAGACATAAGCGACGAAAAGTAATCGCATCACCTCTCACTCATCGTTTCGTCCCCTTTAATCATCTTTCCATCTTTCTCAGAAAAATGTTCCTTATTCATATCTCCCTTACTAATGGAACTAGCAAAAAAAAAGGAAGAGACATTTTTTTATTGTCAATTAAAAAAGAAACATCTTTTATTTTAAACTTTTTTCTACAAAATGCACTTTTTCGTCACAATCGTCATTATAACTATTAAATTGTTTATAACGAAAAAAAAACGATTCTAGAACAAAAAATGTCCTATTCGTATTGCCCGTACTCGAAACCATAAAGAACTACCGAAGATATTGAGCAGACCCAAACATTTATACGAAAATTGTATACGGAAAAAGGGGATTTAGTACGTTTTCTTCTCTTGCGTTTATCTCGAAAGTATACTTTGCAATTTGGCGTACGTCGTATCTCAAAATTTAATCGTCCGATTTACGTCAAATTTGGACTGAACATATTTTATAACATTTTCAACCGACATACCGGTTGATTTTTTCATATGTTCCTCCGTTTGTTGATAACAAATGTTTAAAGTCGTTATTTTTTGTCGAAAATCGACATTTTTTTCCAAACTGTGCAATTTATGCAAATTTTAAAATTTCGAAAAAGTATCCGGTGGGTTTGTAGCGTCACCATTGTACCGAAGGTATATTTTTCCATTTTTTACTTTAGATGAATCTAGTGACCGGAATCATGTACGCGACCGAGCCGTGTGGAGGCTACAGTCCTGAGATTAAATGACAATGATTACGTTGTTTATATATATTTTGTAATTTAAAAAAACGGTGACATGTTAAGACTATGTACTATCTGTGTGCGAAAGATCGCCCTTGTCATCTTAATACCAGAGATGAAAAAAATATTGAAAATCGATCTGTTTTTTCAACTTTAAGGCTATGCATACCCCTTAATTCTTTTTTTTTCAATTTTTCGACTGTCAAAGAGGCAGAGTTGGACTATTTATAAATACGAATACGAATTTATTCACATCGCGATTTTCATGTGAATACAAATACAAATTTATTCTTACTTCACTTATTTGTATTCTCATGCATGCATACAAATACAATTGTATTCACAAATATTCTGAACACACAAATAAATTCACAGAGAAAATTGTGAATATTCACAAAAAATGTGAATATTTACAAAAAATCCTGTGAATTAAAAAAATGCACATCAAAATGTGCGACTGCAAATGTATTCACAAAAAATTGTAAATACAAAAAAATTCACGAAATAAGTTGTGAATTTTTTCGTATTTAAGACAAATTAAAGTCAAATTCACAATGATCAGATTAAAATTTACACCAAAAGTGAGTTCTTATGTATTTTGAGAGAAAACATTGCGTCGAGGCAAAGAAATTCTTGCAAAAAAAGTTGTGAGTTTCAAATATTATATTATTAATATGAAAAAAAATCACAAAACGAGTTATGAATTTCCTCAAGTTGAAGAAAATTAAAATCGAATTCACGACAATTATATTAAAATTTACACCACAAGTGAGTTCTTACGTATTTTGAGAGAAAACTTTGTGTTGAACTCAACACAATGTTTTTGCTCGACGCAATATTTTCTCTCAAAGTACTTAAGAACTCACGTTTTGTGTGAATTTTAATCTAATCATTACGAAATTGATTTTAATTTGTCTCAAATGCGAAAAAATTCACAACTTATTTTGTGAATTTTTTTGTATTTACAATTTTTTTGTGAATATTCACAATTTTTTCTGTGAATTTATTTGTATGTTCAGAATATTTGTGAATACAATTGTATTTGTATGCATGCATGTGAATACAAATAAGTGAAGTATGAATAAATTTGTATTTATATTTACATGAAAATCACGATGTGAATGAATTTGTATTCATATTTATAAATAGAATTACGCCTAACTCTGCAAAGAGGAAAATTGCGGCAACTATTTCGATCGTATTATGCTATTTTTATTTTTATACGTTTGTGATGAGATCAATTTTCATGCTGCGGAATCTGCAAACCGTAAAATGCCTCGTGTGTACGCCGAGAAAAATCTCCTCTCGATCATAAAAAAGCGAATTTGCACGTTCAAAGTATGATGCATTTGCAGGTGTCCTTGCGCGTCTCGCGCGCTCACATTTTTTTCTTCTTATTTTTATATATATACAGGGGACTTTTACTAAACTGAAATTTCAGCATATAGTGGGACATGATCTGACCTATCGACAGTTGCAGGATTATCCATTCATAACAGGACACCCTGTATAACGTGATGAAAGTATGACGTAAATGAATTCATATAGACATGTATGTGGGATATTCTACGCCATTTCAGCTAGCAGGTGACCCCGACCATTTTTTGGTTTTTCTGATTTTTTTTGTAAAATTGTACACCATGAAAGGAATATCCACACCAATTTTCGGATTTTTATCTCTTCTCTTTTAGGAGTTATAATTTTCCAAAAAGTGTCGATTTCAGAAGTTGGGAAATGTTTAAACGCTGATAACTCCTGAACTAATTGACATATCGACAAATGGCACTCTATAATTTGTTTTCATTGCGAAGGATACTTTCGTTAAAAAATATGACAATGAATATCAATTATCAATGTCAATGTTTTTTTTGCTTCTATAGTGTAAACTATTTTTTAAAACGATGATTGCCCTTTTTTATTTTTTTTTAAATTCTCTAAAATAGAGTGACCCATTCCATGATTTTTAAGACTAGCCTCATCGTGGGGCCATTTTTCCTTCTATTTTTTTTTCGAATTAATCATATTTTAGGGGATTTTTATCATTTTAAGATCCAATAATGCTATCAATGATTTTGTGATTTTCAATTTGGCTTCGACAGGCCTGAAACGGTTTATTTTTAATTTGTGCTGAATTTAACGACATTTATTTTTTCAATTCGACATCATTTTTTTGTTAAATTCAGTACAAATGAAAAATAAATCATTGCTGGCCTGTCAAAGCCGAATTGGACATGACGAAATTATTAATAGCATTATTGGACACTAAAATGACAAAAATCGTTTAAAAAATTGTAATTGGTAAGAAAAAAAATAGAACGAAAAATGGGCCCACAATGAGACTAGTCTTAAAAATCATAGAATGGGTCACTCTATTTTAGAGAGTTTTTGAAAAAAATAAAAAAAGGCAAAATTATCTGTAAAAAAAATTGTTTTCACTTTAGAAGAAGAAAAAAACGTTGACATTGATAATTGATATTTTTTTAACGAAAGTATGCTTCAAAATGAAAGAAAATATATAGTGCCATTTGTCGATATCTCAATTAGTTCAGGAACTATCATCGTTTAAACGTTTCCAAAACTTATCAAATCGATTTTTTTGGAAAATTATAAGTTCTATAAGAGAAGAGATAAAAATCTAAACATTCGTGTGGATATTTCTTTCATTGGGTGCAATTTACAAAAAATAAGTCAGTACGACAAAAAATGATCGCGGTCACGGGCTAGCGGAAATGGCGTGGAATATCCCATATGGATATAATATGTTGACATCTCTATTAGGTAACAGTATTTTTTTAGCGAGGCTCACAACCCCGATGATTTTTTTCGAATCTCTGCACTTTTATTTAAAATTAAGTGGAACTCCTTGAACCGCGAAGGCAAGAACGTTTAGGGCAACGTGCAATTATTTCCACTCAAATCTGCTGAACTTCTTGACGGACCACACCGAACAAAAAACAAACAATGATAAGTTTTTTCTTCTCTGAGGTTTTTTGCACACAATCGAGCAAATATGCTTCTACAACTTGACTGTGAATATTAATTATTCGCGAAGGTTATAAATTCCGTTCGAAAAACGAGTTTTATTATTATGTTTAATTAAAAAAACAACCGAATGTCCATAAGTACGAATATCCATAAGTTGAATATCGATAGGTACGAATATCCATAAATGGAATATCCATAAGTACGAATATACATAAGTCTTCTTGACAGACCACACCGAACGAAAATCAAATAATGATACGTTTTTTTCTTCTCTGAGGTTTTTTTGCATACAAACGAGCGAATATGCTTCTACAACTTGACTGTAAATATTAATTATTTACGAAGGTTATAAATTCCGTTCGAAAAACGAGTTTTATTATTATTTTTAATTTAAAAAAACGACCGAATGTCCATAAGTACGAATATCCATAAGTTGAATATCGTTAAGTACGAATATACATAAGTACGAATATACATGAGTCGAATATCCATAAGTGAGTATAATATATAACCCAAACGAACCCAAACAAACTGAAATTTTTACCGAGCATTCTCTCTATTAGAAATTTCTTAAAATACTCATCTTTCTTCGTCTTTTCACTCTTCCGCCATTTCTACTCTATACTTACCTTCAATACTCACTATATTTTTCTACTTCCCGCCATTTCTGGTGCTCATTTCTACTCTATACTCACTTGTCTCTACCTCCCGCAATTTCCGGCACTCATTTCTACTCTATGCTCACTTAGGGATATTCGACTTATGGATATTCATACTTATGGATAATCGTACTTATGGATATTCGACTTATGGATATTCGACTTATGGACATTCACACTTATGGATATTCGTACTTATGGATATTCGACTTATGGATATTCGTACTTATAGATATTCGACTTATGGATATTGGTACTTATGAATGTTCGACTTATGGGTATTGGTACTTATGGATGTTCGTACTTATGGATATTCGTACTTATGGATATTCGACTTCTGGATATTCGACTTATGGACATTCATACTTATGGATATTCGTACTTATGGAAATTCGACTTATGGATATTCGACTTATGGACATTCATACTTATGGATATTCGTACTTATGGATATTCGACTTATGGGTATTGGTACTTATGGATGTTCGACTTATGGATATTCATACTTATGGATATTCGTACTTATGGATATTTGACTTATGGATATTGGCACTTATGGATGTTCGACTTATGGATATTCGTACTTATGGATAGTCGACTTATGGATATTCGACTTATGGACATTCATACTTATGGATATTCGACTTATGGATATTCGACTTGTGGGTATTGGTACTTATGGATGATCGACTTATGGATATTTGACTTATGGATATTCACTTATAGATATTCGACAACATTGCAAACGAGCAAATATGCTTCTACAACTTGTCTTTAAATATTAATTATTTACGAAGGTTACAAATTCCGTTCGAAAAACGAGTTGTATTATTATTTTTAGTTTTAAAAAAATGACTCAAGTATGCAGAGTCCGACTCGAGAGTATCCAACGAACAGTGCCTGATAAATCGTCAAGTCCAAGTGGAAGCCTGGAGGTGGTTTTGGAACTGACGGAATCAAGCATGCATAATTGTGAAAGTAGTTTCGTCTGTGAGAAATATCTTCCTTTTCAACGACTTCTCTATTTTATTCAGATTTTTTTCTCCTTCGTCCGCTCAAATACACCTTTACACTCTTGCTCTTTTTTTAGTTGCTAATCGTATTTTAATGAGCATTGTTTTTCAAACACGGTGCCGATAATACGAAGACTGGTTTAAAAAGCTTATAAGCGATCGAGAATTTTTTTAACTTTCTTCGCGTGATTTTTTTTCGAAAGAAACGCGGTTTAACAAAAAAACACGTTACGTCATTCACTGAAATTCTCGGCGTAACCTTAGCTTTTGCTGTCCCCAAATTTTTTTTTTCAGATTGAAAAAAAATCTATAGGCGCCGCTCGAAGCCAATGGGCGAGAGAAGGTAAATTTTAGTCAATAATATATTTGCATAAATGGCTCGTCAACCGAAGCATGCGCGTGGGGATACTTTCTTACTCCGGACGAGATTCGCTATGAAAACGCACGTTGTCGCGAATGTAAATCGAGAAGAAGTAAAAAAATCGGTTTCCGGACGTTACGGGAAACATCGACGAAAAAAAAAAGAAAAAAAAACTTTTGCACGTGCAAGGAACCGAGAAGCGAGGCCAAGGTGAAATTTCACAACGAAGATCTTGCGCCGACGAACATTCTTCAACAAAATGTTTATATTTTAATGACTCGTGTCGATGATGCGACGTTGGTGCGCACGTTGTTTTGCCCGTATTGTCGTTAGTGTCGAAGTTCACGGTGACTTTGGGAATATTTTACGCGTGGTGTATAGTATTAAGAATTTTACTTTCGCAATTAATTATATGTATACGCGTATTTAGCAATATTGGAAGGAAGCTAAATTACGAGACTTCTTTGTCCACTTTGAAATTGAAACGATTCTCGTTCGCCTTCCAATGCCCGTCTGTGTTCCCTGCAAAAGTCATCTCGTGATTGACGAGCCAAAATAATTTTATCTTTCGAAAGTACTTATTCGTCTAATGTCCGGGGTACGTTTTCAAAAATGCTTCGGGCTCGGCCGAAATTTCGTGATTGTACATCACTTTTAGTATATTAACGATTCAATATACATATACAGGGTGTCCCATTTTAAGGGGCTATACCAGTGTGAACGTTGAAAAATTGGGTGATTTTCGGGAATTTTTTGGAAGAAAAGTACTCAATTAAATGTTTCGGAAAATTAAGAAAATATTTGCCTGTATGTGACCTATATTACGTAATTTTTTGATAGAAAAATATTGAGATCCAAGCGACTTATGCGCTGACTTCGGAGGCGCAAAAAAAAAGTTCCTCCACTGCTGACATGATTCCGGCCGATTGAGTAGCTGAAACCGAAAAAAGAAAAAATGTCGTTAAACTGTAAGGTATTTCCTGTACAATGACGTACGATTTTCGGAAAATATAAAAAACTAACAAAATGGCGTAGTTGTGAAAAAAAGTCTGTTTTCTCACCTATAAAATGGTCGTTTTTTTCAATGCCAAATCGTCAAATTTCATCCAATCAAAAATATCATACGCCATTGTAGAGTAAATATATTCAAGAGTACTCAGTTCAAATTTCAAGTCAATCGGATAATTGCTCTTTGAGTTACAATGTCAGCAAATTTGAAAAATCTCATTTCCAGAAAAACGCTTTTAAAGATTTAGCTATCGATTTTTGCAAGATAAAATTATTGATGTAAGATTATATAAATGATAATGATATTCTTGAAAGTATAAACTGTGGAAATAGGCAAAAAAATCAATTTTTTTAAAGTGTCACGCTGGTATAGCCGCTTAAATATTAACCCGACGTTGACAGACTGGATCATTTTGACCGGGACGAGTTTTGAATAAAATGCTCACCTTTCCAAAATTGAAAATGTTCAATAAATTTTTACAGCAGATTGATTTGACATTTTCCGAATTTTAATAATGTAGCCGTATTAAGAAATGTTTAATGTGTATCCCTGATTTTTTTTTTCAATAAAAACCAAAAGCAGATGATTTTCGTTTTTAAATAACATAAACCCCAAAATCTCGAAAACCGTGGGACTTTAAGTAAACTGAAATTCCAGCATATAGTAGGACATGAACCGGCCTATCGACAATTGCAGGATTATCCATTTATAACAGGACACCCTGCAGACACATACTCACATACACATATGTGTGTGTGTGTGCGTATATATATAT
Organism: Ophion slaviceki; assembly: GCA_944452715.1. NCBI lineage: Eukaryota > Metazoa > Arthropoda > Insecta > Hymenoptera > Ichneumonidae > Ophion > Ophion slaviceki. The sequence goes on from OX101783.1 coordinate 71,412,250, forward strand.
ATATACAGGGTATCCTAGAACTCAACGTCAAGCCGAAACGGGGTGACAGGATTGATTGTAACCATCATGAGAAAAATCAGAAAAAAAATCTATTTTGAAAATTTTAAATTCATAGTTTAACAAAAAACAGTCTTAATTCTAGGAAACTTGGGGCAATTGTGTCATTATTTTTTACTGTGATTCTAGAAATGTTATTTAGGGTTACGGATCCAAAGTTTAAATGAACAAAAATAATAAAAATTAACCACAATAACCGAAAAATGGTTACAGTTTGACCAAATTTCTAGGTTTTTCTTAAATGCCCAGATTTTTTTTCTGATTTTTCTCATGATGGTTACAATCAATCCTGTCACCCCGTTTCGGCTTGACGTTGAGTTCTGGGACACCCTGTATATATATATATATATTTCATAATATTATATTCGTATTTTCGTTTCACAAGAAAATTTTTTCTGTTTCCGGAATTTAAAAAAAGTGGAGGATTGCGCCTTCGTGTACGTAAGACCACTGATTGCGTGTCTCAGCGAGAAGGGCGTAAGTCTATCCGTTGAACCGCTGTACAGCCCGAAATTACCGGAAGCCCTCGAAATTCAGAGACACCGCGTCGGATCGGTAGTTTTCCTGGACGGGCTCAATCTTACCTCCTCGGACAACGTACTCAAAGTGGTACGATCCAAACAATCATACTAATACACGACTGATTGTGAGTTTTGAAACTTCGTTTTGAAGAGACCTTCGCGCGATCTTTCGCAATACGTGATCGCGTCAGAAAAACAAACGTTCAATTATTTTCTGACGAGATATTATTTGTCAATCAGTTTTCCTCACATATAATGCAATATTTTAGATTCGGGCAGTATCCGCTCATTGTTTGATTTTGCGACCCACACACTGCTTTTTTCTTTCTTTTTTTTCTTCTTCCATTCGACGCACGAACGTTGCTTGTTTTTTCGCCCGGGCTCGAACGAGAAGGTCCATTTTTTTAAGGGGTCTTCTCACTTTAGATGCTAAAAAAATGCATGAAAATAGTGTTTTTTAGCATCTAAGGTGAGAAGACCCCTTAAAAAAATGGACATTTTTTTAAGGTGTCTTCTCACTTTCGTTCAAATTTCGTTCAAACGACGAAATTTTTTTAAGAGAATTTCGTTCAAAAGAGAAATTTTTTAAGGGAATTTCGTTCAAAAGACGAAATTTTTTTAAGAGAAAAATACAAATGGAAAAAGCCTATTTTCATGCATTTTTTCATAGGTTTTTATTATAGAGATTGATATAAAAGTTATTACACTTAAGGGGTAAGGCCACTGTAGCAGGGGGAAATAAGTATATTTTGGGAATTTTTTTTAGCGGGACAATGGAATAAATCAAAATTCTGAAAAAGGTCCTTTATTGTACATATCATAAACTGTATAAACTATTTTTTCAAAGTAATATAAAGCGAAATGGCGGCTGCACAGCTTTTCTTCGACGAAGCCTTTTTTTCATAGGCGCGCGGCCGGACCAACGGCACCTGCAATTTTTAGTTTACAGTGAATTAAATTTTTTTTTCGATTATGCATGTGAACAGCTACAGAAGTACGTTGGATTTTTTTGATATATCGATTTTTGCAAAAACAGCGCGTTTTTTAAATAAAAGTTTAAAATTGTCAAAATAACATCGTCCGAAAATTGTTTATAAAAAAAATTATGCAATATATCGAGAAAATCCTACGTACTTCTATGCAGAATGTAATTGTGAATATACAGTTAAAATTTCAAGTCAATCGGTCAAGATTTGTTCGAGTTATGAGTCCGGCCGAGTTGAAAAATGTAATTTCGAGAAAACCGCGTTTAAAGTTTTCGGTACGGATTGCATCGGACTGAGGGGCTGCGCCAAAATTCGAAATAGAAGTATTTAGACATTTTTCCCACCTTAATCCTTCGAGTATGTCATTTTTAAGATATTAAGGCATCTTTTAAGAAAAAAAAATCGATTTTTTGAAATTTCTACAGTCGCCTCATCCCTTAATAAATACACTGTCGAAATACAGTGTCGAAATACATTGATTTTTGAAAAATTGGCACTATTTTGAATACAGATGCTTTTTTTACTGAAAAATCGGCCCTTATCTGTTTACAAAAACTGTAATTAGTAATGGATTTTTAAAATCGCGGGTACTTCCCTATAAAATCTATCTAAGAATCTACAGTTAAAATTTGAAGACAATCGGTTAAAAGTTGCAGGGGCTACGTGTCCGCTGGATTTCGAAAACATGGTTTTGAGAAAAGAGCTTTTAAAATTTGAAAACCATTTTTCTTTGCACCTTAACGTTCTTGGGATGTTTATACATCATTTGAGCCAATAAAAAAAACGATACATTTTTTTCAAAGGTTTAGTATATGGCCTTAAGGAGGGAAACCAGTTTAGGGGTACGTTTTTTTAGTGATTTTTAGTGAACTTCGGGAATAATTTATACATATTTTCAAACAAATATTTTAATTATTTTCGAAGCATTTCGCCATCAGACTTTGCTGTTTGTGTACACTCGGGAGGCCGTATTTTCCGAAGGAAATCAATACGGTTTGAAGATTACTTTACGAACATATTTTCCTTCTATATGAACCTAACTCTGACCAAAAAAATTGAAAATTGCACTTTTTAGAGGTGTTTAACCAAAAGGGTACCATTTTTGCCATTATTTCATAAACTTTTTTGCTATAAAAAATATACTTTAAACAAACATGTTTCCCCAAATTTAGGTTCATATAGAGCGTAATTATATAAAGAAACTATCATTATATAAAATTATAGGTTGAAAACTTTTCGAGCTAGAGTGTAAACAAATGTTTAAAAAAGTCGTTTCGAAAAAAACGCGTTTGAGAAAAAATGGCGGAAACAAAAAATTCAAGGCAGTAATGAATTATCTATACGGCTTACCGGTTAATCAGCGAATCGTTTCACTAAAAATTTATGCCGTAAAAAATCGACTTCTTTGGTCCTCTAAACTGGTTACCCGCCTTAATTATAGAAAAGTATAAACGTCTAGTTGTTGGATAATTCAGTGATTAAAATCACCGACACGGCTACTCCGGATAATCGAAAAAAAAACTTTGTAAATTTGGCGGCATGAAATGTGCAATACCGCTTCAAGCAAATACCAACTGGTTTCAAAGAGCCGTCAAAAAATGTCGATTTTCAAAAATCTCAAAAGTTGCACGTTCACCATCGCTACTTTAATCAAATAATAATTAATTAAAAAAATTAACGTAATTAACGTAAATTACGTTCACGTAATTAACGTAAAGATTAACGTAAAAAGAAATTAACAAAACAGTGCCGGCATGGATAGATTTGATTACACCTTATGCAATCGCGATTCCGAAATATTGAAGAAAAAAAACCCATACGTGTTTACATCATAGATGTTGCTTCAGGATGAGTGAGATTCGAAACATGTGGATTGAGTTGTGGTGTTAAACTTTTTTTTTGTAAACAGCCGGCGGTATCTAATACAGCGGCAACGTCAGCAATATGGTATAACACTCTTTTTTGAAATGTGTCTCAATTCGATCCTTCGGTGGTAATAAACTACTAGCATTTTTATTTCTATTTTATGAAATCGATAAGTGCCATAAAAATGCATTTAACGGGGTCCTCTAGTTTCTCGGGTCGAAAAAATCGATTTTTTTTTTCATAAATCACATCTACAACATGTGTAGAAAATGTGTGCCAAAGGATTTTTCGATATTCGAAGTGGTTCACAAGTATAAATCACATGCGCGAACTTTCAAACGCGTTTTTCTCGAAACACCATTTTTCGAAACGGTGACCACGATATTTCAGAAACTACTGCACCGATCTTGTTCAAATTTATACAGCATCTTTAATATGTTATAAGCCAGCGATTGAACTAGGATTATCATGATTGCTTCGATAGTTTTTTTTGTACGAGCGAAAAACTTAAGAAAAAATGAGTAAAAAATAGAATGTAATTTTCAAAAGTGTATAAAAAAGTCAATTTTTGTAATTTAGAATTCACTCTAGTTCAATCGGTAGTCTCAAATATGAAGATTAAAATGCCGTTTGGTTTTTTGATTTCGGATAAGCAGAACAGCCGCAATCTTGGTCACCGTCAAGCACCTCTTTTACTTGATGTCTTCCTGTCGGCCACTATAACGTTTATTCTATTATATATTTTGACTTCAAAAAATTTGTAAAGCTTATTTAAATGTTAATAAAGATTATGCAAAAACAATGAGATTGATTATTTCGATGCTTTGCCTGTAAAAAAATATTGAAAAAGCCGTAAAAAAACAGCCGAGAACCTAGAGGACCCCGTTAAATTTTACATTTGAAATTCCCGCGCGAAAACGCTAGCCGCCATGTTGCTTCGGTTCGTGCCGTCACTTGCATAGTGAACATGGACGCTGCGCCATTTACGAATACGTAAATTTTTTAGGTTAAAAGTCAGTTGAATACCCAATCATTGGCGTGTTGTTCCTAAATGTAAGAATACTAGTGTAAAAACACCGGGAAAGTTTTGGATCAAAATGCCAATTGATATAAATACGAGAAAGATTTGGTTAAGGGGCTATACCAGTGGGAACGCTGAAAGTTTGGGTGATTTTCGGGAATTTTTTGGAAGAAAAGTACTCAATTAAATGTTGCGGAAAATTAAGAATATATTTGGCTATATTTGACCTATATTGCATAATTTTTTCATCGAAAAATATTGAGATCCCACCGACTTATGCGCTGCCTGCGGAGGCGGCAAAAAAAAGTTCCTCCACTGCTGACATGATCCCGGCCGATTGAGTAGCTGAAACCGAAAAAGGAACAAATGTCGTTAAACTGGAAGGTATTTCCTGTACAATGACGTAGGATTTTCGAAAAATATTAAAATCTAACAAAATGGCGTAGTTGTGAAAAAAAGTCTGTTTTTTTGCCTATAACATGGTCGTTTTTTTCAATGCCAAATCGTCAATTTTCATGCAATCAAAAATATCCTACGTCATTGTAGAGTAAATATATTCAAGAGTACTCAGTTCAAATTTCAAGTCAATCGGATAATTTCTCTTTGAGTTACAATGTCAGCAAATTTGAAAAAAAACCCATTTCATGTTCTTGAAAGTATAAAAATCTTGAAAGTATAAACTGTCGAAAAAGGCAAAAAAACATCGATTTTTGTTAAAGTGTCACGCTGGTATAGCCCCTTAAGCAAATAGAAAAACTATTTTTCCAAAAACGAATTATAAAATTTATTTTGTGTGTTTTATAAATTAAAACCAACATTATTCGATTGCCGTTACAGTGGCCTTAGGCCTTTACAGTGGACCGTTACAGTGGCCTTAGGCCTTAAGGCCTAAGGCCACTGTAACGGTCCAAAACAAAAGGTTTTTTCACGAATTTTTTGCTTCCAAAATTGAAGGTAATTGAAAAAAAACTTTTAAGGGTGTTATCGGGCATACATTAAACTTTATTATCAAATTTTTTTACAGCAAAGAAAAACAAAATGGCGGTTCCACAGCTATCTTCCCGGGGCATGTTTTACTTGCAGGGCTCCGCGGCACGCAGCACCACTGGTGCACTTTTGAATCTAGAACAAAAAAAAACCATCAATCTAGAGGGTTATAGCTAGAGAATGTCGATCGGATTTTAAAAAGTATCAATTTTTGTGGATTTGGCGTGCGTTTGAAAAAAAAATTGATTTTTGACGAAAAAAACGGCTAGTTTTTTGTTAATAAAAAATCAATAAATAAAGTTATTGAAAATCCCGATCGACATTCTCAAGATAATGTTAATGTTCACATCTGGTCAAAATTTCAAGTAAAAAAAATGAAAATTGTTCGAGTGATGCTGCGTGCCATTTTGAAAAACCGTATTTCGAGAAAAACGCGTTTAAAGTTTTGCGAATAGTTTTTTATTGGAAAAAATAAAAAATCGATTTTTCAAAAAATTTACAGTGGCCTTACCTCTTAATGCGAAAAATACCTTATTTATACATTCTTAGTATTTTTCTTACACAGAGTGAAATACCCTATTGTCAAGCGAGTTATCGAATAACTCTCCATTTCTTCATCTCCTCGCATTTAAACGTTTCCAAATACGACTTGAAGAAACTCTGCATCAACCATCCAACATCGAATGAAAAAGAAATCACGCGAACTGTCGTCTGAGAACTCTTGTAGCATTTAGAATTCCGAAATTCCCAAAAAACCGATTTTTTTTGTTCAGTTTCAACATCAGCGAAACTGGTTTAAAAAAATGAGGATTGTCGGTCCCTTCTCTCGGTCTGTGGGCCATTATAATAGTGTTACGTGGCACAAGAATCTCGACGAGTTAAGGCCTCGGGCCACAGTAGCGGGTATAAAATTATGTGCGAATTTAACATTTTTTTTTCGTATGAAAAAGTGATTCACTCATAACATTAATTACACATCTATCTAGTATAAAAATCAAGCTGTTAGAAAAAATATTTTTTTTTTTCAATGTACAAAATGACCGACTACTAATATTTTCTTTTTTTATCTTTTTTTTAGGCGCTCGTAAGTACGTACGGAATTCAAAAAATATTGTTTTATTCAACAGTTGTAGGTATTTGAACTTAAGGGAGACTTTGTCCTTGGAGTGCCATATTTCAGGTGTTTACATTTTATTTTTTTTTAAGGAAACGAGTAAAGCTTTTTGAGTGCGGTTTTTTCTTGCTTTTATTCATGATATACAGAACGTTGAAAAAAATTTTTTTTAAAAGAAAAACCAAAATGGTGGCCGTTGCAGCTCCGCGAAAACAGGTCCTCAAATCGCGGGAGGTAAACGGCTGACATCATTGCCCCCTCTTTGTTGATCTGAAACACAAATTCAAAGCATATTATCAATCTGTGACCCTTTGGTCATGGAATGACGGATGGGTTTTTCGTTTAGTACAAATTTCGGAAAATGGCGGTAATTAAAAAAAAATCGAATTTTCGCGTTTTTTTCGCATAAAAAGATAAATAATAAATGCAAAAATGTATCTATCGAAAAAACGATCCGTCATTCCGTGAAGACATATTTTCTGAGTATGCTCTCCAAATTTCAGGTCGATATGTTAATTACAGCGGTCAGGAGGATGTCAGCCATTTTTAAAAACGTGTTTTCGAGAAAAACGCGTTTAAAGTTTTGTAATGTGTTTACACAAATGTGTTTATAATTACCGCTAATCGGCAATGCCTGGTCCATAGAGGCATCCCTCCTCGTCTTCTAGCTGCTCATGTTGAGCCCAAATTGATTTTTTGAAAAATTCAAGGACAAAGTCTCCCTTAAGAAATGAATTTTCAGTGAAAAATTTCGTTATAACTGCTCATAAACTGCTCATAAAATGAAAAGTTTTCGATTAATCAGAAATTCCGTAGGTACTTCTCTGCGAAATGCAATTAGGAACATAACTTTTAAATTTGAAGTAAATCGAGTGAAAATTGTTGAAGTTATTCGTCACGCCAATTGGAAAAAAGCTGTTTCGAGAAGTTTCGAGTAGTCGGCTATTTTGGACATCGAAAAAATATATATATTTTTTCTAACAGTTGGATATTCATACTAAATAGATGTGTAATTAATTTTATGAGTGAATCACTTTTTCATACGAAAAAAAATTGTTAAATTCGCACATGATTTTATACCCGTGACTGTGGCCCAAGGCCTTAATAGATCCAAAAAAGAAGTTTTTTTTTTCCATTCAGCACAGGCACCATAAATCTAATTTAGAGAAATTAATTCCAGGCCTCGAACAAACGACTGTTCAACTATTATGTATCGTGGTTTTTGGTGACGAATGATCCCACCGATACCACAATCGATACGACACTTCGTAATCTAAGTATCGGAATTAATACAGACGTCGTTGTCGGTACGGCCTTTCACTCGGACGAGCAGCGAGAAATGACGCAGTCCGACTTCAACAGGTAGCCCAAAAAAAACAATATTATGTAATTCGTACGTTAATATATGGCTGCGTATATATATACGCGTATAATAAATGCAAGTCGATCCACCAAATATTGATTAGCGTTTGCTCTTTGAACTGACCGTTTCGTTGTTTTGCTTTCCGAACTCAAATGCCCGGTTAAAAGATAGCCTCATCATAACATTGACTTCCGAATATACAGGCTGTCCCTCTTATCTCTGCCACCCGAATTAAAGTTGTACGGTGTTAAGGGGGCCATCGAAAGCGACCATTTTTTCTTTTTCGGTGGAGACGCTGATGCAGAGTGAAGGTCACCTCGACTTTTTAAGGGGCTATACCAGTGTGAACGCTGAAAATTTGGGTGATTTTCGGGAATTTTTTGGAAAAAAAGTACTCAATTAAGGGGCCAGTCCACTTTGGAGCCACGAAAAAAGGCTATTTTCGCGATTTTATTTGAGGATTTTATAAAAGATATGAATATAAAAGTTGTTGGGCTTGATAAATAGTCTTGAAATACATTTAAAAAAATTAATTCATTTTTATTCATTTTTAAGTACAAAAACTATAGTTTAAGGCGTTACCCCCACTTGTAGCGCAAAAAAAAGGCTACAAAATACTCGTAGTATTTGGTAAAAAATAATAATTTCACGCCAAATTACTTTGAAATGTATTGTTAGGATTATTTATTCCAAAAGTTATTAGCGAATAGCACATGATTGAAAATATTATTTGCGTAGCATGAAATCCTCGAACATTTTCGACATTGAAATTGTTTTCAATAAAGTTCACAATCTATCGATTAAGTTCAATCGGGTATCTTAACCCTCAATCCGTGAAGGGGTGGGTAGGGGTTTCAGCGTGAAAAAAAAACACTTTTTTGCGATTTTTTTCATCTATATGGATAGAGTAAATTTATTGAAACCTTTTGTACATTGTTAAATGTCATTTCAAGAACATTCCGTGAAATTTGTAGGCGAAAATATCCACAAATAAGCCGGTGACAAAGCTGTTCTAAGAACGCCTTTGGAAAAACACGATTTGCGGTGTTCACTGTGTCTCAGCTAGAAATTATCTGAAATCAAGTACCATTAAAATTTAATCAAAGTATCATCAAATTCTTCCCCCAACGGTCTTTGATCATTTTTTTTTCATTTCTAAATTTTTGGTGGTCATGTAAAGTGAAAAGTGCCATTTTTCACGAAAAATTCCGCTATTTTGGGGGTGGAAAACCCCCTCAATGTAAAAAAAGTCTCAAACTAACCGTAGGGGGAGAGATTTTATATGTAGAAAGTGTGTACCAAGTTTGAAATAAAACGGTCATGTAGTTTTCAAATGGCAGTGAACACGGACTTTGAAAAAGTGGTTTCGAGAAAAACGCGTTTGAAGTTTTAGCTGTCGGAGCTACAGTGTTAGAGGAGCGGGACTAAATAGTCAATACCTTCGAGAGTTTTGCTCCGACTGACTTGGAATTTTGGCATTATATTCTTGAAATGTTTAACTATAAGAAAAAAAAAAACAAAAAAAATCGATTTTTCAAAAGTTCAAACCCCTACCCTCCCCTGGAGGTATTTGAGGCACCTTAATCCCGTGAACCTGGGTCGTTTTCGTTATTGCGCTACCAAACCAACAATTGTTCATGGAAAACATCTGAAAAAATGCATGGTGAATCTTTAGGCCGTACTTCTCAAGGGAAAATAGGTTTTTTTTCTTTCTTATGGTTAACATTTTTCAAAAATAAATATTTAGCAGCCTGCGAAGAAAATGATTTTGGGCAGGACGAAAACGACCCAGGTTCGCGAAATACGGATTAAAATTCTCTACTCAATCGGTCAGATTGGGTCGACAAGTCTGACGATGCTACGAGAACGACGGTAGGAACATAGTTTAATTAAATCAATTTTTTTTCAGTGTCGCACTGGTATAGCCCCTTAAAATGGAATGGCACATTTTTTCAACCATCTTGCGGAGCACCTCAAGCCGCATAAAAACATTAGGGGGTCAAAGTCGTTCAACGTCATTCAAGGTCAGTATCGATGATACAAATCTAAATAGGTGACCTTGAATGACCTTGAATGACTTTGAGGCCCTAATGTGTTTTTATGCGGCTTGAGGTGCTCCACAAGATGGTTGAAAAAAATGTACCATTCCATTAAGAAAAGTGGAGGTGACCTTCACGGTGCGTCAACGCCTCCGCCGAAATGAAAAAAATTCGTCGCATTTGATGGCTCCCTTCGCACCGTACAACTTTTGTCTGGAACATTTTTTTGTGACGTCGATAATTACCGAGTTATTTCGGGGGGCAGAGATAAGAGGGACACCCTGTATTCTATCTACCATTCAATACTGTTGTTGAACAGTTGTTGGTTGAATTGAATAATTGAAGTTGCATTTAATATTATTCAATCGTTGTAAAATGAATATTGAATATAATTCAATGCTAGTAAATAGTATACATAGTAAATACCATTCAATACTATTCACCATTTGTTGTAATTAGTATTCAATGTAAATGGAAGAATGTCAGAACACTGTGCCTCTCATATGTCACTGCTGAACATGGAGAATAGTATAGTCAAAATTCGTCATTAAATTAATTAGTGAATTACGTAAATAAATAATAATAAATAAATAATAATGAATAAATAAGTAAAGTAATAATCATAAATAAATAAGTAAATTAATAATCATAAATAAATAAGTAAATTAATAATCATAAATAAATAAGTAAATTAATACGTACATTGGCTTGTAATGAAATGTTGAACAAACGTCAGACATTGTTCACTCCCGAGAAATAATTTCCTGCCATGTAAACTCAATAATACATCGAACGTTTGAGGAATGGAATAAAGATTACGAGAAACCTGACAAAACTGGTTCAACGGCACAATGGATTGGACTGAATCGGGGCATAGAAACGAATCATTCATAAAATGACGAGCAACTCAAAGAGGTCGAGGTCGAGACACTCGCGGATATTTTGTGGAATGATTCATATGCATATTAGACAGGTTTAAGTACGGTCCCTATTTTGGAATTATCTCGTCCGTTACGTACCACGATTGCTCTGATTGAAAAACAAATTATCTGCGAAGTCAGACGCGTGCAATTATGTTTTTGTCCCCTCAGGTCCAGTTATAAAATAAAAAATGTATACATAGACGATTATTTGGCAAACGTTCTTTTGATTTCATGAAACTGTCTGGCTCCAAATGCTGACGACTGTTTTTTTTATGAAAAAGTGAAAGATCATTTTCTAAGCCTGGAATAACTCTAAAAGTTCAATATATTTATGAATTTAACAAAAAAAACGTGATTTCGAATTTTTTTCTTCGTTGAATTTGAAATTCGAATTAAAAATAAACCGTTTCAGCCCTATCGAAGCCAAATTGGAAATCACAAAATCATCAATAGCATTATTTGACATTGAAATATTAAAATCGTCTAAAAATATGATTAATTCGAAAAAAATAGAATGAAAAATGGGCCCACGATGAGACTAGTCTTAAAAATCATAGAATGGGTCACTCTATTTTAGAGAATTCTTTGAAAAAATAAGAAAAAGGGAATCATCTTTTAAAAAAATAGTTTTCACTTTAGGAGCAAAAAAAACGTTGACATTGATAATTGTTAATTTTTTTCATATTTTTTAACGAAAGTATGCTTCAAAATGAAAAAAAATTATATGATGCCATTTGTCGATATCTCAATTAGAGAAGGAGTTATCAGCGTTTCAAAGTTTCCATAACTTCTGAAATCGACATTGTTTGGAAAATTTTAACTCCGAAAAGAGAAGTGATAAAAATCTGAACATTGGTGTGGATATTCCTTTTATGGGGTACAATTTTACAACAAAAAATCAGGGAAACCAAAAATGGTCGGGGTCACGGGCTAACTAAAATAGCGTGGAATATCCCATATATATATATATATATATATATATATATATATATATTAAAGTTTAGATTTTTTTCCCTTTAGATTATTTATCCGCCATTTTTCAGATACATGCCTGTAATATTATGAAATATTGGAATTATTGCAATCTATATAAAACGGTGCTTCCATCATTACTTTGATGCACAGCACATTTAATTTTTTTAAGGAGCCAGTGCACTTTGGAGCCACGAAAAAGGCTATTTTCGCGATTTTTTTCTGAGGATTTTATAAAAGATATGAATATGAAAAATGTTGGGTTTCATAAATAAAGTCTTGAAATACATTTAAAAAAAAATTCATTCATTTTTATTCATTTTTAAGGATGTATGGCAACTAAGTTATTTACTACTGTTCGAATTGAAACTCACTGATATTGTAAAGGAAAATATCGAGAACTTTTTGAGATTAAAAAAACAAAATTTGCCCACGTGAATGCTGAGATAAACGAATTCAAAGTTGGGTCATTTAACACGGGGAACATAGGACTGTACGTCCAAAATTCCCTTTACATTGGCAAAAAAGGTATTTCCGGAGTACTCTTTTGTAAAAAAAACTTTTGTGCGGTATCGCTGTAATATGCATGATACGTTAAAAAAAAAATCGACATGTGCCCATATATTTTGCGAGATATTGCGAGTTAAATGGGACCGTTTTCGTATTTCTTTAGCTCGTATGTCGTAACCACGACAACGTCAGGGAAAATGTACATCAAATCAGCAACTAAATTTGCAGTTAAAAATTGAAAATTCTTCTTTCTATACCGCATGTTTTACTTTGAGCTGTGGTAAATCTCCTTTTTAGCTTCAATGAATACTACAATTATTTTATTTAGTCTTTAAATGCGATTTTTGCAAATTGCATAATCAGTTCTGTAACGACTCTGCAGTAGCTGCCATACATCCTTAAGTACAAAAACTATAGTTTAACGTAACGCCTCAAAAATAGGCGGGCTAGGTAGCTCCATCACAACTCGGCAACGGCTTGTCTGAAACTAAAAAATCAAAGTCCATTAGATGTATGTATGACACCAGCTACAAAATGACCCTCGGATATAAAGTTTTATCGAAAAATAAAAAAATGGCAGATGAAAAACGAAAAAAGTAAAAAAACGCGTTTTTTTGCAGATTTTTGCAAAAAAATAAGAGTAAAAATCAAAATTTTAAAACCATCGAGGGTCATCTTGCTGCGAATCATGTTTACAATATGTGGTTCAAATTTCAAGGGAATCGGTTTATTAGTTTTAGAGATACGATGGAGTTAGATTTTGAAAACGTTGTTTCGAGAAAAACGCGTTTGAAGTTTATACTATGAAAAACTCTTACCTAAACTCAATCTGCAATTCCTGCACCGTACAAAATCCCTTCTGATTGCTCATCATCGTCGATTTCTTCAAGACTTGCTTGCTTTCGATTTTTTGAAATTTTCAAAGTGGGCTGGCCCCTTAAATTTATTTCCTGTTTTCCTACGGATACTCTTACCCGTTTAGACATATTATTTACCTTTTCCAATTGAACCCTTTCCTATCAATCCCTATCTGCACTTCGCTAATCGAAACCAACTCGAATCTCTAATTATTATTTCGACGAAAATAAAAAATGACTCATTTTTAAAATCGAGCATGACATCTTCCAGGGTATCAGAAAAACTTTCAAAGCGATTGATGAATTAAGTGCTGCACGATCATCCCTTGACGTCACTATAATCTTTTCGCCAGTTTCAAGATACATTCGTCCTCCATATTAATCTGTGTGATGACTCCGAAATGCGTGCGGTTATGAAACTGGACGTGTCGCAAAAAAAGCTGAACCTGTAGAACCAGATATTCGAATAAAATTTAACGAATGTACAAAAACCAACTTGCTCTCGAGGTCATCGTACTATACGCGTGTGAATAAAAACGAAATTGGTTGACTACAGTACTGATCATTGCGGAACTTCATAAAAAGATAATTTTGTAAAAACACCGTACAAAAAAGTGAATGTTATCAATTTAGAATATATTAATCCTCTCGGTGATGATTCCAGTTTTATATAATTTATAGAGAATATAAGAAGAAGAAAAAATTATATATGCACGTATATGCAAATATTCAAAATTTTCGATAGCCGGAGTGTTTTTTTTTCTTTACCATGCGCCAATGATTACTTGATCGGGAGAATGTGAAGTCATCTCTTACATAGTTGACACACAGACATGCATGTCTATACACACGTGATCCAAATCGAGTAATTCCCGCGAATCCTGTATTCAACGGATTCGATTTTTTAAAGGCCTTAGGCCACTCTAGAGGCCGAAAAAAGGCTTTTTTTCAGAAAAACTACAAAATAAATCGAGAGTAAATCGAGAGTTTTTGGGTAAATTTTTGGAGAACGAAAAATTTCGTCAGATAATTGTTAATAACAAATGAACTATGCAATATAAAAAAAATCCTACGTACTTCCATAGACAATGTATTTTTCAAGGTATATTTAACATTTGGAGTGAATCGGTTGAAAATTGTCTGAGTTACGTTTCCGGCCAACTTAAAAAATGCAGTTTTGAGATAAACGCTGAACAGCCGCCATTTTGAAATTAATCGCTTCAAAAAAATTATTGTATACAGTCACTGATATGTGTGATAAACACCCTTTTTTGTAATTTCGATTTATTTTGTACTTTTTCTGAAAAAAAAAGTCCCCAAAAAGCCTATTTTTTCGCCCTCCAGAGTGGCCTAAGACCTTAACGGGAGGGTAGGCGGTTTCAGCGTGAAAAAAAAAACACTTTTTTGCGAATTTTTTTCATCGATATGGATAGAGTAAATTTATTGAAATCTTTTGCATATTGTTAAGTGTCATTTCAAGAACATTCCGTGAAATTTGTACCCGAAAATATCCACAAACAAGCCGGTGACAAAGCTTTTCCAAGAACGCCTTTGGAAAAACACGATTTGCGGTGTTCACTGTATCTCAGCTAAAAATTATCTGAAATCAAGTACCATTAAAATTTAGTCAAAGTATCATCAAATCCTCCCCCCAACGGTCTTTGATAATTTTTTTTTTTTCATTTCTAAATTTTTGGTGGTCATGTAAAGTAAAAAGTGCTATTTTTCACGAAAAATTCCGCCATTTTGGGGGTGAAAAACGCCCTCAATGTCAAAAAAAATCTCAAACTAACCGTTAAGGGGAGGTATTTTATATGTAGAAAGTGTGTACCAAGTTTGAAATAAATCGGGCATGTAGTTTTCAAATTGCAGTGAACACGGACTTTGAAAAAGTGGTTTCGAGAAAAACGCGTTTAAAGTTTAGAGAAGCCGGAGCTCCCCATGTAGAGATTGACCGTTGGGCCTGGGACGGGCCTTCACAGTTAGCCTTTCTAGAATATTGGGCCGTGAGTATTTACCAATGCCTTTGTAGAAATGATAAGAACGGCCCGATATCGGCCAACAGAGCCAACAATTATTGGGCCAATGATTTAATTCATTGTAGCGGCAATGTTGGTGATTGCATTTGGCCCTATGGAGGCCCTCTTAAAGGGCCTATGTAGAAATTGACCGCTGGCTCTATGATGGGCCTTCACAGTTGGTCTATCTAGAAGTTAGTCTATCTAAAATATTGGGCCGTGAGTTTGTTTGGGTTTGTTTGAGTGCGTGATAAATATTCAACCTATATCGGGCTAAGATTGGCCCGAGATTGGTCCTTATGGATACATATTTAATGGAATAACCTTGAAATAAATTGTGATTTGCGTATATGACAGGTTTCAAAATTGGCATATTTTACTTACGTATGTTGGTTATTTACAAATGCCAATAATAGGCCAAGACTTGATTACAAAAACTGAACTACAAAATATAGACGATTAATATATGACGTGCCAATTATTTGCCTATTCTGGCACAATATACAGATAATGAAAAACCCAAGGCTTAAATAAAATAAAAGCAGATATGGTCTGACCCACTTAGCTAATAAAGGACTTAGATTAATTAAATGTAATTTCCAGTATTTTAGCATTGCCAGTTTTTAAATTGGCAAATTTCGATGAACTATCACGGCTATTTATTGATTTTAACAGATGGGCTCGGATAGGTTTTAGTAATGGGCTGATATTGTGCCAGTTCTCAATTTATAACGGAACAATAATGGGCCAATGTAATTGGCAGTACATCAGCATCACCGGTTTAAAAATTGGCAAATATTGTTTATCTATCATGACTGTTTAATGAATTTAAAAGATGGGCCATGATAGGTTTTAACTATGGGCCGATATCGTGTCGGTTTTCAATTTAGAACGAGACAATAATGAGCCAATGTAATAGCCAGTATTTTAGAATTGCCAGCTTTAGGATTGGCAAATTTAGTTTAACTATCACTGCTGTTTATTGGTTTTGAAAGATGGGCCAGGACAATCTTTAGTAATGGGCCGATATTGTGCCGGTTCTCAATTTATAACGGGATAATAATGGGCCAATGTAATTGCTTGTATTTTAGCATTACCAGTTTCAAATTGGCGAATATATAGTTCAACCATCACGGCTATTTATTGGTTTTAAACGATGGGCCGATATTGTGCCGGTTTTCAATTTATAACGGAACAATATTGGGCCAATGGAATTGTCAGTATTTTAGTATCCCCAGTTTTTAAATTGGCAAATTTAGTTTAACTATCGCGGCTGTTTATTAGTTTTTAAAGATGGGCCCGGACAGGCTTTAGGGATGGGCCGATATTGTGCCAGTTTTCAGTTTAGAGCGGAACAGTAATGGGCCAATATTATTTCTCTTTTGTTGGCTTATACGATGGTCCCAATATTGGCCTGATCGTAACATTGGGCAACTCATGGCAACCTCTACATGGGTACAGTGTTAGAGGAGCGGGACTAAATAGTCAATAAGTTCGAGGGGTTTGCTCTGATTGACTTGAAATTTTGGGATTATATTCTTGAAATGTTTAACTATAAGAAAAGACAAACAAAAAAATCGATTTTTCAAAAGTGCAAACCCCTACCCTCCCCTTAAGCGGGCTGCAGACGGAACGGAAGTTAGGTTAGATTAGCGAAGTGCGGGTGGGGGGTGACAGCAGAGGGTTTAATTGGCAAGGCTAATATATGAAAACCCACATACGCTGGGAACTCAGGAAAATTAAAAAATCCGCAGAAGAAATTTAATTAAAAATCGAAAGGTAAAATAAAGAGACGAGAAACGCGATTAAAAATACGAAAAAAAACGACAAAAATTCCTCAACTACGTCTCCAAATACTATATAGTCCAATTACAATACCACATATTATATATTCATTTGTAATATATTTACACATATTTTACATATGCTCATTAGGATTACCATAATGATGTTAATTAATTATTAGAATTAAAATGACAATCGTCAATTTTTAGAACTTGCCACCCCTTACAAATTTACGGGAAAAAATTGGCCGGGAGACAATTGCCGAGGATCCCAGGACGAAATTTTGCCGGAAACATCACGAAGAATCTTGATTATTCGAAAATCGAGAACCGAACAATGGCTTTTTATCTCGTTCACATTTATAAGATTCGAGTTGCCGAGAACTCGAGTCTGGTTGTCGATCCTCTTGGATCATGGAACCCAGGATCTGCGTCACTGAAACTTCCTGTAAATACAATGTTGCACCAAGTCTTGAGTCTTGGCCCAACTCTATAATCAATATTGGAACGAGTTGTAGTTTACTTTTCCTGACGTGGATATGACAGGTGAGCACCGAACTGAGAAACAACTTCAACAGACGTTCGATCGT
Organism: Ophion slaviceki; assembly: GCA_944452715.1. NCBI lineage: Eukaryota > Metazoa > Arthropoda > Insecta > Hymenoptera > Ichneumonidae > Ophion > Ophion slaviceki. Next base: position 71,429,858 of record OX101783.1, read on the forward strand.
GGTGGGAATTTTAAACGGTACTAACGATGGTCAAATGAGCGAAGAAATGGATGGCGAAGAGGAGACAACCGAAATCCAACCTTTGCACGATTTCATAGACTTCCTAGCTAGCAGTTTAAACGCCAGGTACGCTCGTTCAATTAATTGCCGATTCAATTATTTCGGCCTTGAGGCGTTACCCCCACTTGTAGCGCAAAAAAAGGCCTTTTTCATGAATTTTTTTAAAGAAAACTACAAAACTTTTTTAATCGATCAATATACCATCTTAAAGAACACATCTTGAAGAACTTTCAGTAATTTTTTTATTGAAAAATATTACATTGTTTAGTGGCAAATGGCCGTCAATGATATAATGTTTCTATATGCACGGTTTGCGGTGACCAACATTGCGGCGAAGTGGATCATCTGAAAAAAAAATGCGGATGGATTTAGTCAAATATAAGTATAAACTAGTCTTTAATCGAAGGATTTTAAAAAATATTCATTTTTCACAAAATGGCGGACGGTCAAAGTTAATGGTTCGATTTTAACGAAAAAAACGGCCGTTTTTTGGCTATAAAACGGCCATTTTTTCGAAAAAAAAATCGAACGATTAAAGACTACATTTTTGTGTATTAAATAAGCCTGCAAAATTTCAAGAAGACCGGTTCATTAGTGTTCGAGTAATCTTGGTCACCGACTTCGGAAATGCCATTTTGAGAAAAACGCGTTTAAAGTTTCAATTTCAGTTTACACGAAAAAAATATTTTTTTTTGTAAACTTACATAGAGTCATCTATTCCGGGCCCATACAGAAGTATGGGCCCGGATACTTATACTTCAAAAAAATGCAATAAAAAAAATCGATTTTTACAAAATCGCAAGTGGTGGTAACCCCTTAAGATGCCAATAAGCATTGACTTATGGGCAATGTAAGTGAACGATTGTGAAAAGTTCATCACAATCGGTAACTTTAAGCCGCCAATCACTTTTTTGCAGACCCGACTGAAGGAATCACTTTTGGAGTAGGAGCAAACAATTTTGATCTGAACATGAAACCAGTCAAGCATGTTCTGAACTCGTGACGTTATGAACTTTCCATTTTTTGCCCATCCTTCGCAAGTTGCCATCACATAATGATTATCGAGAAAAAACCAGAACTCGCTATTTCAAATTTATACGTTTCCAGCTTTTTTTCGACTCGGGGATACGACAAAAAACACGATATGGAATACTCGAATGCTTCGATTGATTCGAAACCAGTCGATATATCAATCGGATAATGGCGAAAAAAAGTCAAATGTTAAAAATTGAAATGTCACTGAAAATCGCGAATCCTCTTCCGAACAAAATGGATCTTGAATATGCATATGCACTCGAGTGTATTTTGCATACATATTAATTCGAATCTGGGTGGATCTTATTTATAAAAAAATGGCGAAAGGAGTCATAAATTGAAAAAAAAAATGAAATGCATTGAAAAAAATATTTTTGTATATTTTATGTATACAGGGTGTCCTGTTACGAATGGATAATCCCGAAATTGTCGATAGGTCAGATGATGTCCTGCTGTATGCTGGAATTTCAGTTTAGGAAAAAATCCCACGGTTTTCAAGATTTTGAGCTTCATGTTATTTTTTGAAAAACATCAACTGATGTTGGTTTTTCGCGTGCCATTTCTTTTTGATCTTTCGGAGAACTATTCTTTCGGAGTTTTGAGCGTTCTGACCATTCAAAGCTCGGAATTTCAACCCGGCCCCGAAAATGTTGAACACACGTAGACATTTTGACTGCGACCAAAAATCCTAAAATTGATTCTTCTCTTTGATTCGCAATGATTTCCACGATTGCTTCACTCAGGGACTTCGAAGGTGAAACTTGACTGTGTGGGGTGTAAAAATCATCGATCGATACGACAGTCCCTCCACTCAATCGTATTGTCGATCGATTAATCAGGCTGTACATCGATGAGCAGAGAATTGACAAGTGTTGCGATGAAATATTGATAATCAATTGACAAAAAAATCATCCCTTAGTATGGAACTGGTGCCGTACGAGAAGTTGGGCACAATGACGAACAAAGTATGGAACAATCTTCTCGGCGACGTGTACAACGGCAACGTCGACATAGGCTTGGGTTACATCACGATCAATGACGAGCGTCAGCGGGACATGAGCTTCACGCACCCCCTGATCCGTTACACGTTCGTATTTTCATACGTTTTTTTTTGCAGCCATAAAGGAATATACCGGGTGTCCCATTTTGATCTTACACCTGATTTTTCTCGAAAAATACTGCTCCGATCAAGTATTGAGTATAATAAAACTTTGAGGGTTCAAACGGAGACGATAAAAAAATATTTTTTGATCCAAAATTCAAAATGGCGTCGTTGAGATGACCGACATGTTTTGTTTTTATATGGGATCATCAATTTGTTTCATCAAAACATTTATCGGGCCAAATCTAACAAGTTTTGTAGAAAAAGTTTTTTGATAACGTTCATAATTTTTAGGTTAGAGTACTATTTTAGCAAGAGTCCTTGTTTGGGTTTATTTGGGTTATCGAACAAACCCAAACAAACTCACGCCCACACACACAAGCGCACTTATACTGGAGATGTGAAGACTTTAACTACTCTGGGGGGATTTGGATCGTCTGGGGGGGGTTGCCCCCGTGCCCCCCCCCCAGCCCAGATGGGCCAAATCGAATGTACAAAAAACCCAAGGAGTCCCACAATAATCACATTCTGGGACACAGTCTAGCCCCCGTGCCCCCCCCCCCAGAAAAATCCTTTATCGACCCTTATCGTGGTGTATTCTGGATAGCGTTAACGGAGACTTTGTCCTTGGAGTGCTATATTTCAGATGTTTACATTTCATGTTTTTTAAAGGTAACGAGTAAAGCTTTTTGAGTGCCATTTTTTTCTTGCTTTTATTCGTGATATACAGAACGTTAAAAAAAATTTTTTTTTTTTAAAAGCCAAAATGGCGGCCGTTGCAGCTTCGTGAAAACAGGTCCTCAAATCGCGGGAGGTAAACGGCTGACATCACTGCCCCCTCTTTGTTGATCTGAAACACAAATTCAAAGCATATCAATCTGTGACCCTTTGGTCATGGAATGACGGATGGGTTTTTCGTTTAGTACAAATTTCGGAAAATGGCGGCAATTTAAAAAAAATCGAATTTTCGCGTTTTTTTCGCATAAAAAAATTAATAATAAATGCAAAAATGTATCTATCGAAAAAACGATCGGTCGTTCCGTGAAGACATATTTTCTGAGTATGCTCTCCAAATTTCAGGTCGATACGTTAATTACAGCGGTCAGGAGAATGTCAGCCATTTTTAAAAACGTGTTTTCGAGAAAAACGCGTTTAAAGTTTTGTAATGTGTTTACACAAATATGTTTATAATTACCGCTAATCGGCAATGCCTGGTCCATAGAGGCATCCCTCCTCTTCTTCTAGCTGCTCATGTTGAGCCGCTAACATCTCCCGCTGCTTTCAAGGACAAAGTCTCCCTTAAAAAAGACAAATTTTTCACTTTCCAAAAATTTGCCTAAAAAATCGTCAGATAATTGTTAATAACAAATGAACAATGCAATATAAAAAAATCTTACGTACTTCCATAGACAATGTATTCTTCAAGATTTATTCAACATTTCAAGTGAATCGGTTGAAAATCGTCTGAGTTATGTTTCGGGCCAACTTAAAAAATGCAGTTTTGAGATAAACGCTGCACAGCCGCCATTTTGAAATTGAACACTTCAAAAAAATTATTGTATACAGTCGCTGATATGTATGATAAACACCCTTTTTTGTAATCTCGATTTATTTTGTAGTTTTTCTAAAAAAAATCCCCAAAAAGCCTTTTGGGGAAAATAGCCTTTTTTAGCGCCTTAAGAGAGAAGCCCCCTTAATTTTGAAAAACGGTACATGCACAAATATGATGAAAGCTTCAAACTCACACTGCGATTTTAGGTCCATACATCACATCTTCTTCTTGCTCAAAGAGCTCATCAATATTTGAAAATTTCGATTTTCGTGCACCCCCTATTCGACCCCCTATAAAGGCCCACAACTCGGGTAATTTTTCAACTTTTTTAAGGGCTCAAAAACAAAAAAAAATCGGCAGAAATTATACTTTCAGAAAATGCAATAAAAAAATTGATTTTTTTTCGACCCATCACACTGGACGACCGCCATAATTTATCCTCTCACTACCAGTCGATGTAAAGAATTTCCAATCAAACGTTCGTCGAATTTCACTACGTAAAAAGTTCAATATTTCTGCACATTTTTTTTCTCCGAAGAGCAATCATTCGACATTCCAATAGCTATATATTTTCAGCCTCCTCGCGAGCATTATTATTATTTCTCGTAGGAAAAGAGCACATATTGACTCGAGTTCGTCGGTCATTGCGCACATTACAGAAGGAATATTTACATTCGACCTCCAGAATCCGGCACGATGAGGGACATATTTCTCCAGCCGTTCAACAGCCGAATGCTCTTGTGCGTCGCACTCATGCATTTTCTCATTATCGTGGCCATCGGTACGATTAATTATGCAGCCCGAAATGTTCTTCAGGGCGATGATAAAACGAAACGCTCGGGCCTCGGCGAGGCAACACTCTGGTGCATAAGTATTTTATGCATGCAAGGTACGTCACACACTTTTATTATATACAAATACGCGTAATTGTATTCACTCACGGTTAATTGTATTCCGTCGGTTGCTAATCCGTGGGGTTAATTGTATTCACGCACGGTTAATTGTATTCACGCACGGTTAATTGTATTCACGGATGGTTAATTGTATTCCGTCGTGGATGCTAATCCGCGAGGACCGTTTTCATTTGACGTATGGGACTCGCAAATAAAACGGAGTGAGAATTCCTTTATTTCGCTGAGATAATGCGCAATAAATCGAAGAAGTTGGCGGCGTTTTAACATTTTTAAAACGAAGAGTTTGTAACGCAATAACAGAAGTAATTAAAATAGGAATAAAAAAAGAGTGAAACATTCATTTTCAGAGTCTAAATTGATCGATCTGCAGGGATAGCTTTGTTTTGATAAAATTGTCAAGCACTTCAATCCATAGCATTTTCATAATTTTTTTTGAGCTTCACTCAAGTGGGGACGTTACCCCCACTTGTGAAGCTAAAAAAGGCCTTTTTCATGATTTTTTTAAAAGAAAACTACAAAACTTTTTTAATCGATCAATATACCATCTTAACGAACACATCTTGAAGAACTTTCAGTAATTTTTTTATTGAAAAATATTACATTGTTTAGTGGCAAATGGCCGTCAATGAAATAATGTTTTTATATACACGGTTTGCGGTGACGAACATTGCGGCGAAGTGGATCATCTGAAAAAAAAATGCGGATGGATTTAGTCAAATATAAGTATAAACTAGTCTTTAATCGAAGGATTTTAAAAAATATTCATTTTTCACAAAATGGCGGACAGTCAAAGTTAATGGTTCGATTTTAACGAAAAAAAACGGCCGTTTTTTTGGCTACAAAACGGCCATTTTTTTTTCGAAAAAAAAAAATCGAACGATTAAAGACTACATTTTTATGTATTAAATAAGCCTGCAAAATTTCAAGAAGATCGGTTCATTAGTGTTCGAGTAATCTTGGTCACCGACTTCAGAAATGCCATTTTGAGAAAAACGCGTTTAAAGTTTCAATTTCAGTTTACACGAAGAAAATATTTTTTTTTGTAAACTTACATAGAGTCATTTATTCCGGGCATCAAAAAAAAACTGCACATCAAATTGCACTTCAAAAAAATGCAATAAAAGAAATCGATTTTTTCAAAATCACAAGTGGGGGTAATCCCTTAATAATCGTCACTAAAATTTCAGGGTCGGTTATCGACCTAATTACGGCGAAAAAAATTATCAAAATTGCGTTTTTTCGTGAAGGAATTCCGAGTGACATGTAAAATCCCAATTTCCGGTCGCTCCGAAAGTGTATATAATAGTGGGAATCCGTCAGATTCTTGAAAAGCATCGGATTTAGATGCTTGTAGTAATCCAATGCTCACAGGAAAAACTACGCTTGTTGACCTAATTTTTATGTAATATCAAGTTTAATTTGAACTTCCGGTATTGGATTTATTACCACTTGCTACGATAAAGAGACGTGACAGCAAGGCAACAGCTGACTGTAGTCCTAACCTCATCTCACTCATTCGAATTTCCACACATATTTCATTTTTAACCGACATATTTCTCCGACACAAATATTCCACGCTTTTTACCAGTCGTGGCCCGAATACAATGCTTTATATTTCCCGCACCTGACATTGTTTTGACAGATCGACGTTGAAAAGCATGGAGGTTAAACTCGCCTGGTTGAGTAAAAAGAGACGGACATAGAACCAATATTGCCAAACATCGAATATTTTTTCATTTTTCTAATTAAATGTGAACATTTGTTAAACAGTGAACACATGGAAAATTTTAGCTATTACAAATTATTTTTTGCATATGTTTTGCATATGTTACAAAATACCAGTGTGAACGCTGTAAATTTGGACGATTTTCGGGAATTTTTTGGAAGAAAAGTACTCAATTAAATGTTTCGGAAAATTAAGAATATATTTGGCTATATTTGACCTATATTACATAATTTTTTCATAGAAAAATATTGAGATCCAAACGACTTATGGGCTGCCTTCGGAGGCGCCAAAAAAAAGTTCCTCCACTGCTGACATGATTCCGGCCGAATGAGTAGCTGAAACCGAAAAAGGAACAAATGTCGTTAAACTGGAAGGTACCCGTGCGGAAAACTGATAGGGCATCCCTAATAAAAATAAGGGCCTTTCAGGGCTTCCCTAGTGTTTTCCCTAGTAGGGATTTCCACAATGGGCCCAGACTTGGCCATTATCGGGATAAACTTGTAGGGATTTCCACAGTAGGCCCCGACTTGGCCATTATGGGGATAAACCTGTAGGGATTTCCACAATAGGACCCGACTTGGCCATTATAGGGATAAACCTGTAGGGATTTCCACAATGGTCCCAGACTTGGCCAGTATAGGGATAAACAAGTAGAGATCTCCACAATAGACCCAGATCTGACTATTATAGCGATAAACCAGTATAAATAGCTTAGGCTACATGGTTGATGGTATTTCAATTATTCAAATCGATTATATACATCGATCGAATACTATTATCGAACGCAAATTGGGAAAAAGCGTAAGGGCATTAGCAAATGAAAAATCAACGATGAACACAAATATGCAGACAAACATCAGACAGTATTTATTTATCAAATTAAAGAAACCTTTTACATAGATACAAACAATTACTCATGGTTTCACTCATACATGGAGTAATGCTAGCGCATAAGTGTGAACAGTCCCAACCGGTTTTCTCGACATTTTTATAGCAACTAATTTCCGCTCAATACTCATCATAGGGAAAATTATTTCTTCTGAAGACTTCGCTGCTATTTCCCATTCATAAACTTTATCTGACTGTGTAGGATGAGTAAATAAATTGGTTTTTGTTTTCCAGATCTTTCCCTCAATGGAAATAGATTCTAGTGATTCAGTAGACCCATATATTTTTTTTTATTTCTACTACACATCCATTCCTTAGAATGGATTATTTTTTGTATTAATTTTGTCATGGCAGTTTGTCATGAAGGCTCACATGCAAATACGCAATCACATTTCTACGCGCGCACACATACATACACATGTACTCACGCCCACACCTATGCACATGAACAATTACATAAAAACAAATACAGATATACCCTGACGCATTTAACATACACGTATATCCACTGATACGGATATTTTATGGCGCTGAAATGGTTATGATGAGGCGTCGTTGAGGCATTTTCAGGGCGCTAAAATGGTTTTGATGAGGCGCCATTGAGGCAACTTATAAGGCCGCGGTCGTTGCGCCTTTAATGGCCCTTGTTGACAAAGTGTGACCGGCCGCTAACGGCCCTCATGTGGCTTCCAGATTGGGGCCCGAATAAAGTTAGGGGAATATTATTGGGGCCCGATCACAGCCCCAACTCAATTTCCGCGCGGGTATTTCCTGTACAATGACGTAGGATTTTCGAAAAATATCCAAATCTAACAAAATGGCGTGGATATGAAAAAAGTCTGTTTTCTTGCCTATAAAATGGTCGTTTTTTTTCAATGCCAAATCGTCAATTTTCATCCAATTAAAAATATCCTACGTCATTGTAGAGTAAATATATTCAAGAGTACTCAGTTCAAATTTCAAGTCAATCGGATGAGTTACAATGTCAGCAAATTTGAAAACTCTCATTTTGAGAATAACGCGTTTAAAGATTTAACTATCGATTTTTGTAAGATAAAATGATAATGATATTCTTGAAAGTATAAACTGTCGAAAAAGGCAAAAAAATCGATTTCAACTTTTAACTATATTCGACTAGAAGCGGAGTTCAAATGTTTCAGGATCTCCCTGGAGTCCGACGAGTATATCCGGCAAAACTGCGCTTCTCGCGAGTCTGATGTTCGCTCTTGTGATCTACAACGCATACGCCGGTTTTATCACATCGATACTGTCCGTTCAAGCAACCGGGATAAGAACCCTCGAGGATGTGTTACGCAACAACTTTAAGCTGGGGTACAGCGACGTTGACGACGAATACATGCGTGTGAGTCTTTTTCTTCTTTCTTTTTTTACGTCGCCTTTATCTCGACAATAGCGCGGGATGTGGTCATCAATACGTTCCTATATAACGCAGTTCCTCGCGTGACGCTGCCACGATCTTTACCGGTATTTTGGCTAGGTATAAATTTCCTTACTCCGTACAAATCGTTGCAGTGGTCGTGTTAACATATACGAGACATTTTGTGCGAACTCGACCGCCATTTCGATGCTCTGCAATCTTACTTATGCTCCGTGCGGTTCAATTTTCATTCGCATTTTTATCGCAGTATTTGAATGAACACTGCGAAAAAAATGTGTTTTTAATTGAAAATATTGAATTGAAAGAAATTTAAAAATCTTGAAAAAATTGAAATGAAAGAAATTGAAAAAAATTGAAAAATTGAATTGAAAGAAATTGAAAAAAATGAAAAGAATTGAATTGGAAGAAATTGAAAAAATTGAATTGAAAGAAATTCGATAAAATTGAATTGAAAAAAATTGAATTCATTCTCGACCAATGACGGTGACTTTTTCGATTCCGAAAGGATCCCCAACTGACTACGGGGATCCGTCAATTTTTTTCAATTTCTTTTAATTCAATATTTTCAGTATTTTCAATTTTTTTCGATTCGATTTTTAGAATTTTCTTCAATTCAATTTTTCCAATTTTTTCAATTTTTTTTTATTTTGCAAAATTTGATTTTTTGTTTACATAATTTCCATCCTTAGAGTGTTTAGAACACGTGGATTTGTTTGTTTGGGTTGTCAAAAACAAACATTGAATACGCTTTTTTATAACGTCAAACTTCAAAATTTCCAAAATGTGTTTTTTTCAAACGCTTGCTATTTTACATTTTTCAAAATAAATCAAATTGGAATTTACTCTCCATTGATAGAAGAATAAAATACGTTGAAACCCATTTCCAAAAGTATTTATTTCATATAAAAAAAAATTCCCGAAGTTCATGCATTTTTTATGCCAAATTATTTAAATTGATTTGGAAACTCCGGTTGTTTTATTTTCTTGTACGGCGCTTTGTCCGTTATTGTTCAGCCAGAAACAAATAAACATATGTTCTCCTGACAGCGTTAACGAAAGAGCTATGAAATACTTTGTAGATCGACCGACTTCGATCGAGCCGAAATTGCATACCGCGTATATCTCAACGAATATCACATTATTTGTGAGTAATTAAAATGACAAAGATTATGCAAATGAAACTCTGCACCGTACCCCTTCCTTATTCTACTGAATACGTTAAAAGTTTCCGTCAAAATTTGAGTTTCGCAATTTTACGGCATCCCGTCGTACAGATATTTCATAAAGGCAGTAAAGAAAAAAAAGGTGGCCAAGGACGTATCCATTGATATTTGCAAGCTTGTCCCCCGTCATTTGTAACTGTAACGATGACGATTTACGAAAAATCCTCCTGCGGAATAACAAAAAAAGTGTCATGATTACCTCATTTTCGAAAGATCAAGAACTCAAATTTCACGCGTGTTCCGGTATATATGTCAGCCCGATCACCTTCGATTCATTTTTCGCAATATTTATATCGATATGGAGATGAACATGTCGATATTTATTCGCGGAGACGCAACTTCTTAATGAGGACGAAAATATTTATCGAAGTATCGAACTAATTCGTTGAATTAGCGGAATCTTCCGAAGATCGAGCATGGAGACATGCTCCAATGTTGGAGGAATTTTGGATGTTCCACTGTCGTCGAATATCCATGAGTCGAATATCCATAAGTATGAATATCCATAAGTCAAATTTATCCATAAGTACGAATATCCATAAGTCGAATATGCATAAGTACGAATATCCATAAGTGAGTATAGAGTAGAAATGAGTGCCAAAAATGACGGGAGGTAGAGAAAAAGTGAGTATAGAGGAAACCCAAACAAACAGGAACAAACCCAAAGAAACCCAAACAAACTCACTTAGCTCGACCTCCCGCCATTTCTGGCACTCATTTCTACTCTATACTCACTTATGGATATTCGTACTTATGCATATTCGACTTATGGATATTGTCACTTATGGATATTCGACTTATGGATGTTCGTACTTATGGATATTCGACTTATGTATATTCACTTATGGATATTGGCACTTATGGATTTTCGACTTATGGATATTCACTTATGGATATTCGACTTATGGTTATTCGACTTATGGATATTCGATTTATGAACATTCGACTTATGGATATTCGTACTTATGCATATTCGACTTATGGATATTGTCACTTATGGTTATTCGACTTATGGATGTTCGTACTTATGGATATTCGACTTATGTATATTCACTTATGGATATTGACACTTATGGATTTTCGACTTATGGATATTGGCACTTATGGATATTCGACTTACGGATATTCGTACTTATGGTTATTCGACTTATGGATATTCGAACTTATGGTTATTCGACTTATGGATATTCACTTATGGATATTGGCACTTATGGATATTCGATTTATGAACATTCGACTTATGGATATTCGTACTTATGGATATTCGGTTATGAAAATTCGACTCATGGATATTCTACCCTAATCGGATGTTCAATGAGGAAACAATATATTCAAAACACGAGGCATAGTTTTTCGTATTCGCCGAAACTTTTCGTGAGTATACGATGGTATCCATGTCGATTTTAGAAATTAACACGGCACGAAAATGTCAAGGGTGTCTAAAAATGACGTGACATTTACATTTATTAATAAAACGTGTTATTTATTTAAAATATACGAACATTTTTATTTCAATAAAGAGTGTCTCAAAATGACGTGACATTCAAATTTATTAATAAAACGCATTATTTATTTGAAAAGTACGAGTAGTTTTATTTCAATATCGGGTACAATCATGGAGGTTACGTGTGGAATATCCGATAAATGACCGCTTCGTGGCTGTTTGAAAACGGTCACTCTATTGACGAAACTTTCCATCACAGTTTGGCATCATTGCGGACTAATTTCATTAAGGATGTATTGCCCGTACATTCCCTATCAAAAGTGAATTTCGACCGGTGCGATGGTCTAGTGGTTAGCGTGCTCGCCACTAAACCAGCGAACCGGGAGGTCCCGGGTTCGAATCCCAGTCGCGTACATTTCGGCGTGAAATGTTTTTCTTCGGCATTTCGCGGCGAAATAAGACTAGTTCCACGACTGGGGGGCGAACTCGATGACCGGCTGTATTGGTATAGGTTTTCCGCAGTTTCCCTATACCCATGACAGAAATGTCATGATGAATATAATACAGAGGGCGAAGTCGGCTGCGGACGCAAGAGGGGGGACAGGGAGAAAGATGGAGAAAAAAGGAGTATAAACAGTAGAGGAAAGAACGGTCATAATGATGGGAAAGAATAGGTAAAAAACGCGACAAGCGTGTACCTAGAGAAAAAACCAATAAAAAAAAATTAAAGTGAATTTCGGTGAGAATTTTGAGTACTTTGCGATAACATGAAAATCTGAAAAAAATCAACAGTATTGAAGATACTAACAACATTGGTTTTGAATAATAAAAATGCCAAAAATGTATAAATAACTTGTTCAAACAAACATTTGTTCAAAAAATATCTGGTAAACTTGATTTTTCGTGACATTAAATGAATTGTGATAATTTTCTGAATACATATGATTTTTTAAAGAATTTTCTCTTTTTTTCGAAAATCCCGTTTTTGGAATTTTTCAGAGGCTCTATGACACTGTTCGTTCAATACCCCAGACACTTTTTGGATTTGATATGGAACATTGCTCCGAAACCATATTGAAAATTTGTCACTCTTAAAACATTTTTATTAATAAAATAAATTAAAATGAATATAGAAAGAACATTCTTTAAAAAATCATACTTATTCAGAAAAAATCTACGAATTCATTTTATAATACAAAAAAAGTAGTTCACCGGACATTTATCGAACAATTCTTTTTTTCAACAATTTACTTACAACTTTTTTGCATGATTATTACCGAAAATTAATGTTCTTAGTATCTTTAATAAGGTTGATTTTTTTTAATTTTTAATCTCATCGCAAAGTACTCAAAATTCTCGCCGAAACTCACTTTTGGCAGGGAATGTACGGGCAATACATTCTCAATGGTGAGTCCAATTGCTTCCTAGAGCTCCGGAATGGTCTGTGGATCATTGGCACACACTTTTCCATTCAGAAAACCTCAAAGAAAGAAGTCCAATGGCCTCAAACCGCAGGTTGCGCCATCTTGTTGAAAGAATTTGTCTTCCAAGTCCATGCCACTCGATTCATTCCATAAAAAGTTGATTATCATGTCACAATAACGAACACCATTGACGATAACCTCATTTTCAGCAGCATTCTCGGAAAAGTACAGCCCAATCACTCCTCCAACCCAAAATCTGCACCAAACCGTGACTCGCGGTCAGAATTGAACCCCTAACCTGAAATGTTGTGATTTTATTCACCACAGTGTTGCGAGATGGTGCGTTATGATGACCGAACGACGTGCGGACTTTTCGAACCGTCTCTGAAAAATGTTCACCATTTTTATAGTGAATTTTCACAATTTTTGTGCGTTCCTCGATCACGTAATTCTCCACAATATAAGCTCAATACTTCCTGATGCCAGTTGTCGAAAATTAGTACTCTATGTTCGCCACAAAAAAATGGCGCGCAATTTAAAATGCCAGGTAATTTTTAAACACCCTTTACTTGTGCACGTACTCTTCGCAAAAGAAATTTTCCATTATATTCAAAATTCTAATAAAAAATACGAAAGACTCTAAAATCTCAATTCCACTATACGGCGTATACGCGCATTGTATCTATAGATATATCTGTCTATTGCTCGAATGAATGATGAAAACATCATTCGCGGCTTTTCTGAAATTAAGACATCGTCATGCATTGGAAGAAATTTGCATTTCGCTTCCTCATTCCTTTCCACAGCTCGCACAACAAAGTTCACTGGTTGAGCAATCGAAAATTAATCAATATATTTGCACACAGAGGATATATGTTCTCGTAAGTCAAGGAAAACGTAATGAGTATTTTAATGGAGGAATTTGAATGGAACACTTGATTATACCCTGATTGTGTTAAAACCAATGTCTTCCGCTCGTTTTAATTCACCTTTCTATCACTCCTACCTGCCCATTCGTGTCATCTCTTACCATTAATTATCAATTCAATTGCCACTTATTGCCTGCGTAGTACGTCGTAAGTATGTCAGCCCCTCAGAAATAGTACACCTTGTAACTTATTGGTCAACACTTTGGCGTATCATTTTTCCGCATCAACAAGGCAACAACCTTGTCCAGTCTAACATCCCGAACTTGTTTTCAATACGTTTTCAACAATTAATCTGCCGAAGGCGTCGATTAAATTTTTTTTGACTATCCCGAAAATGCTCAAAATCAAACCTCTGAGTAAATATACTTTTTGGAAAGACGGTCGAGACTGTCTTTTTTTCGTATCTACAAACCTTCCTCTTTAAACACCTCAAAGGACTGTTTTATATTTTGAAAAAAAAATGATCTTTTTCATGCAAGGGGTTGAGTTAGCTGGATGTAACATTAAAATTATCACTACCCCCACTCCACTGCTACTGTGTTGTGGTAGAGTAGGGGGAGCTGCAACATGCTAAATGCCTGTGATTGGTTAAAAACTACCGAATGACATCCCGTGCAGAAATGTGACCGGGCATTCCCGACTTGACGTCTGGTCCTGGCCTGGCTTGCCTCGTCCGATTTTCATAACCGGGCCCTTTTGTGGAACAGACTAGGAATATCACAAAACCTTTTCCTGGGGAGAACGTTGACATTTCCTGAATATTAAATCCCAACCTATTATTAAACAATACTTTTTGCGTCATCAAAGATATTAATAATTGAATGTATTAATATGATTACATTTATTGTAATTGTATACTCCGTTTTATCATCATATTATTTTCGTTAAGAATAATCGACGCCTGACAATGCTATAAGAAAGAATTAATTATGATACTCAACGAAAATTATATGCTGATATGATGGAGGATATAATTACAATAAATGCAATCACATTATCACGGTGAGTTATTAATATCTATAGTACGACGACGACGTTAATTGTTTTTCATTTTTATTGTCCTCTATATATCAACAAAAGTAATTTTGAGGTTGGTTTTATCGACATTTCCTGGTTATTTACTGCTTGTTCTCCGGCCCGTTCCTGATCAGTTCCCGATCTACTCCTTACTACTTTCCTGGTCATTTTCCGCTTGTTCCCCGGCCCGTTCGTGATCAGTTTCCAAGAAAGGGAACAGCGAATCGGGACCTAACCTTAGACCCGTTACATTGCGAACCTATTCCAGGGTGGAAGGCCCAACCAGAGCCTGATATTATCTCGGAAAGGGAGATCAGGGGCAGTACTTTTTCCCGACTCAAATTTCTACACGGGATGTGGTGTACATCTGCGATTAAAAATTGCAATGTAGTGTAAATTACATGTAAAGTACATGTAAAGTACATGATGGATGGATGGATGGATGGATGGATGGATGGATGGATGGGATGGGATGGGATGGGATGGGATGGGATGGGATGGGATGGGATGGGATGGGATGGGATGGGATGGGATGGGATGGGATGGGATGGGATGGGATGGGATGGGATGGGATGGGATGGGATGGATATCTTCACTTATCATACATATCACATCATACTTACCTATCACATCATACTTACCACTTATTATACATATCTTCTTCGTAGATTTTTTAATGACCAATCAAGAATCTCGAGTCTAGTTTCTCAGGATTCCCTCTCTTTTATCGACATCGGCTTCTGCCAGTGTCATTTTCTTCTCCCCTTTTTCCTTCTCACATTCATGCGTCCCACATCGCTTCTCGTCGTTTTTCGTCCTGCACATTGTGCAACCAGCCAGTCATCCACGCTTGACTGTGCTTCACCACATTCTCCCCCAGACACTTTAACGAAGCCTTTGGCTGATATTTATCAATGTTCAGCTACCACGTATATTTTCCTCCGCTGAGTATCGTTCAGCGTGATGACGTAGTTTGCATCGTTGGAATGCAACTCAATTTTCTTTGTAATTTTCTAGTTCCTTATTTTTATCATTATCCAAACCCTTTTTTGCACAGATTGGCAACGTAAAATTCTAATAAAAATACGTAGAAACGTTCGAGCGTTTTTTGGAGCATAGATCGACAAAAAAAACATTGAGTAATTAGTAATAATTCATATTCGTTGCTTTCCAACGATGCAAACGTCAACGTCATTCAGCGTCTGTCTTCAGGAATCCTTGAACGTCGCGTTTCGGCGCATGAATGTTTCTTTTCGCGATTCGACACGTTCGAGAGATACTGTTGAGGCATTTTATCAAGCTGCCAAAAAAAAAACAGACGAAAATGCGACGCGAGGTCTTTTCTCATACGTCAAAAATGTTCGTTTCGCTTCAGCCAGCGACTAATTTTCTTTGCATACTTTGCGGAAGGCGACGACGGAAAGTTTGTTTTCGAAGATCCTGGATCCCAAAAAAGATCGAACTCAAGGATATCTTCGAGTCTGCTGATTTTCATGTACACGCTCTTAGTTATGTTTGAGGCGGTCATCCCATGTGACAGGACCAAAAAATCGAAAAAAAAATGTTTTGCACGAATCGCAAAAAATCCCAAAAGAAGCGAAAAAATAGCTGTCGCATGAGGTGTGACGGGTATTTTTGTCCCCCTTAATATTCTATTGTCAGGTGAAATAATACCCCTCTCGATTCCTCCATCACTTTGCGACGAAACCAGACGAAGGAATTTCTAATTGTTTGTTTAGTGGCGTCCTTCTGCACACCTATAGCTCGCTTTGTTTTGTCAACGTGATTTAAATATCCATTCGCGTCACCGCGCAAAAATTTTTCCTCGTTGCTTCTTCCCGATTTTCTGCTCGAGCGATCGTTATTGTTACGGTTTCGTCCGGCGTGATGCACTCGTATCTACATACATGTAATATGCATTTGCGAATTTGTATCGCTCACCCGCGTCTTTTTCTGGTCAACTTAACAAAATTGGGCTGCGATGACGTACGGTGTTTTTGAATATTTAAAATCGTTCAACATCCACCAGTGAAAAAAGTGCGTTGGCGACGATTCGTACGGTGGGATGACATGAGGAGTTAGAATTTTTTTTAAATTTTCTCGAGAAAGTATTCTTATCGAAATTAAGGCCTTACACACGCGATTTCGCCGATTTTCGAAGGTACTTTTCTAGACGCGGTAAAAAAAAAGTGACGCATATATTGACAACATTTTTTTACAGATCATTTATGCACATGGTTAAGTATATGTAAAAAAATCAGAAATATTAACAAATGGCGGAGATGTAACATAATAAAGCAATGTATTTTTTTTTGCACGCGCGGTTATGGTGAAAGTTCTCAGCATCGATGTGGGTGTCTGAAAAAAAATGAACATATTTATGATAGCATAATGAATGTATCTTCAGTGTGAACCAACAATATTATTTAAAATAAATTATTATAATAAGAATTCGAAACTCAAATTATTTTTACTCAATTTTCTGTCGGTATCTTATTTTTTATATTTTTTTGTGTTATTGAAATTTTTGTTTCTGTGGTTCACGCGATAGGTGATGATACTAAAAATATGTTGTAAAAAATTGAAAGCGATCTGAACCTTCGTTCAAGAGTTGGAACTTTCACAAGGTTAAAAAAAGTGAATCGTGGGAAAACGGCTTTGAAGTTGGCGGTCGCGCGCGCCGCGCGGTATCTATTATCTAGTTCTAAATGCTGTAACTATAACAATTTTTGGAATTTTTCAATTCTGTAAAGCTTAAAATATTCCTAACCGTTCAGGCTAATGAAATAAAAAATAAATAAAAAATGAAAAATGTTGAATTTTTTCGCGTATATAAGGCCTCGATGTAAAGGGGTAAATTTGGTCAGCACTCATTTTGTGTCATTCTTAACAACATTTTCAACAAAAATTTTAAAACAGAATTTCAATTTTTTGTATATATATTTATATGAGGCATTCCACGTCACTTCAGCCAATAAAAAAAAATCCACAAATAACTTTGAAAAATCGAGTTACTTTATTGAAAAATATTCTCCGTGTCGAAATTTTTTAAAAAATTCTGACTTTCTTTCTCGTTGATTACCATTTTTCCATTCAAATAGCTGTATCTCTGGTAGGATTTGACGCATTTACATTCGTAAAAAACGAAAACTTGCGTCTTTTTCTAGCCTTCCAGAAAAAGATTAATTTATATTTTATTGAGCAAGTCGAACGTCCGTTTTAGAGCAAAATATGCAAAAATATTATTTTTCTCGAGGAAAGACACTCGTTATTTCATTTTTAAGAATTTTCCCGAATTGTGAATACGAAAAACGGATTTTTGGTATTTTTTATATTATTGGATTCCTAAACACCGTGAAGTAACAGCTATTTTAATTAAATTTTTTTTTTAATTAATATTCGATTGAAGAGTGTGAAACACTCCAAGGCTCCAATACATATGACATATATGTCATATGTATTTAAAAATCCTGGTAAACATACAGCGAGTGCTCCACACTCTTCAATCGAATGATAATTAAAAAAAAAAATTTAATTAAAAATAGCTGTTACTTCACGATGTTTAGGAATCCCATAATATTAAAAATACCAAAAATCCGTTTTGCGTATTCACAATTCAGGGTAATTCTTAAAATTAAAATAACGAGTGTCTTTCTCTGAGAAAAAAAATATTTTCGCACATTTTGCCCTGAAACGGACGTTCGACTTGCTCAATAAAATCTAAATTAATTTTTTTCTGGAAGGCTAGAAAAAGACGCACATTTTTGTTTTTTACGAATGTAAATACGTCAAATCCTGCCAAAGATACAGCCATCTGAATGGAAAAATATTTAAAAATGGTAATCAACGAGAAAAAACGTCAGAAATTTAAAAAAAATGTCGACACTCGGTGAATATTTTTCAATAAAGTAACTCGATTTTTCAAAGTTATTTGTGGATTTTTTTTTTACTGGCTGAAGTGATGTGGAATGCCTCATATATATATATATATACACACACACATACAATATATAATATAAAATCAATGTAAGTTATTGAGACTCAGATAATTATTGATAAACATTGAGAACCAAAAATAATAGCAACAATAAGGAAAAATAATCCAAAATAAAAGAAGAGGCTATCTTGATAAAACAAATAAGCGACGAAGAGTTGATCAGAGACGAATAAAAAAAATATCCGAAGAAAACGGGAGGTCGAACTACTCGTGTCGATTTGAAATGTTGTAAATAAAATAAACGTTTCTTTGGTAAAGACCGTGAATTATTTGAAATTCGTCTTCTATCCTCCTCTTGCATTATCCATGCCTACAATATGTTATAAGCAACGTCGCGAATGAATCTTTCATCGTCTTCATCGAAAGCGCCGGAAATGCACCATGAAAATTGTCAGAGTGCTGACAACCACATACAATATATTTTATTAAACACTTAGCGCAGCGTTCTCGGAACATTCGGACATTCGGTCGTGGGGCTCCGGGCTGGTGGTGTTAATTGCCAGTTGTATACATTTTATGAAATTATGATCGCAGACGTTGAGCGTCCTTGAAAATCGGAGCCAATGCCCTGGAAATTATGGCAAGGGTCGAAAGTCGTTTTCACTCTTGTCTTCGCGTATAGGGACGTTTCGCATAAATTCGGAGAGGATACTTGTATCCGGCTGAAGGCTGATACTCCCGCTCATTCCACGTGCCCACGTTATTAGGCATCAGATAGAGCCGGTAAACAAATCTGCGGGAAAGTCGGGTGTATCGATATTAAACTGGAAATTCCGGAAACCGAAATCAGATAGACCATGAATTATTTAATACTCAAAGAATGTAAATACGATACATTTTCTCAAGTGCTTTAAAACTTGATAGAAATTTCTACTTAAGGGGTTACCCCCACTTGCGATTTTGAAAAAATCGATTTTTTTATTGCATTTTTTTGAAGTGCAATGTGAAGTGCAGTTTTTTTTATGCCCGGAATAAATGACTCTATGTAAGTTTACAAAAAAAAAAATTTTTCTTCGTGTAAACTGAAATTGAAACTTTAAACGCGTTTTTCTCAAAATGGCATTTCTGAAGTCGGTGACCAAGATTACTCGAACACTAATAAACCGATCTTCTTGAAATTTTGCAGGCTTATTTAATACATAAAAATGTAGTCTTTAATCGTTCGATTTTTTTTCGAAAAAAATGGCCGTTTTATAGCCAAAAAACGGCCGTTTTTTTTTCGTTGAAAATCGAACCATTAACTTTGACTGTCCGCCATTTTGTGAAAAATGAATATTTTTTTAAATCCTTCGATTAAAGACTAGTTTATACTTATATTTGACTAAATCCATCCGCATTTTTTTTTTCAGATGATCCACTTCGCCGCAATGTTGGTCACCGCAAACCGTGTATATAAAAACATTATTTCATTGACGGCCATTCGCCACTAAACAATGTAATATTTTTCAATAAAAAAATTACTAAAAGTTCTTCAAGATGTGTTCTTTAAGATGGTATATTGATCGATTAAAAAAGTTTTGTAGTTTTCTTTAAAAAAATTCATGAAAAAGGCCTTTTTTGCGCTACAAGTGGGGGTAACGCCTTAAGCTAAGAACAAAAATAATCGTTTTATTTTTGCTTAATAATTTTTCAATCGCTATTCACGTGTTCTTACAAAGAAACTTTTGAACTTAGTACGAAACGTTGGTGTTTGTTTTTCAAAAAGGAAAAAACTTGAGGCGGGATATATATTTACAACGATAAAAAAATGGATTTCTTTTGTTTTAAGGGGTTTTTTCACTTTAGACGCTAAAAAAGGCTATTTTTATGAATTTTTTGATAGGTTTATATTATAGATCTCGATATAAAGGTGTTACACTTTATTAATAGACTTTTTAAATACATTTTTAAAACATGTGTGTATTTATGTAACCCAAACAAACTTTAAACGCGTTTTTCTCGAAACAACGTTTTTCGACGGCTTGTTGATAAAATCTTTGAAACTACTGAAACGATCGTTATGAAATTTTAACCACATATTCTTTACAACTATAGCTAAAGCGCATATTAAGGATTTTTAAAATGTTGATATTTAGTTTTTTTGCCAAAAACGGTGAAAAGACGTTTTTTTCGGAAAATGTCCGCCATTTTGTTATTTTTGCATATATAAAAAATCGTATGATATGCGCTACAGCCATTAACGGAGACTTTGTCCTTGAAAGCAGCGGGAGATGTTAGCGGCTCAACATGAGCAGCTAGAAGAAGAGGAGGGATGCCTCTATGGACCAGGCATTGCCGATTAGCGGTAATTATAAACACATTTGTGTAAACACATTACAAAACTTTAAACGCGTTTTTCTTGAAAACACGTTTTTAAAAATGGCTGACATTCTCCTGACCGCTGTAATTAACATATCGACCTGAAATTTGGAGAGCATACTCAGAAAATATGTCTTCACGGAATGACGGATCGTTTTTTCGATAGATACATTTTTGCATTTATTATGTATCTTTTTATGCGAAAAAAAAACGCGAAAATTCGATTTTTTTTAAATTGCCGCCATTTTCCGAAATTTGTACTAAACGAAGAACCCATCCGTCATTCCATGACCAAAGGGTCACAGATTGATAATGTGCTTTGAATTTGTGTTTCAGATCAACAAAGAGGGGGCAGTGATGTCAGCCGTTTACCTCCCGCGATTTGAGGACCTGTTTTCGCGGAGCTGCAACGGCCGCCATTTTGGTTTTTTTTTTTCAAAACAAATTTTTTTACCGTTCTGTATATCATGAATAAAAGCAAGAAAAAAACCGCACTCAAAAAGCTTTACTCGTTTCCTTTAAAAAAAAATAAAATGTAAACACCTGAAATATGGCACTCCAAGGACAAACTCTCCCTTAACATACTGAATCTAAAACCGTTTGGTTTTTTGTTTTGGATGATCCATCTCCGACATTTTATCAACAACGCAGACCTATAATTTTTTTAGGACATTTTTTTAACTACCATTTTCGTCGATAAACAGTGACTTAAGGGGGCTATGCGAGTGTGAACGCCGAAAATTTGGGTGATTTTCGGGCATTTTTTGGAGGAAAAGTACTCGATTAAATGTTTCGGAAAATTAAGAATATTTTTGGCTATATTTGACCTATATTACATAATTTTTTCATAGAAAAATATTGAGATCCAAACGACTTATGCGCTGCCTTCGGATGCGCAAAAAAAAAGTTCCTCCACTGCTGACATGATTCCGGCCGATTGAGTAGCTGAAACCGAAAAAGGAAAAAATGTCGTTAAACTGAAAGGTATTTCCTGTACAATGACGTAGGATTTTCGAAAAATATAAAAATCTAACAAAATGGCGTAGTCATGAAAAAAGTCTGTTTTCTTGCCTATAAAATGGTCGTTTTTTCAATGCCAAATCGTCACTTTTCATCCAATCAAAAATATCGTACGTCATTGTGAAGTAAATACACTGAGAAAAAAGAATCGTTGAATGTGCAAAATGCATTTTGTTGTCTCGAAATTTTTTGTTTTATCAGTTGCTCAGACATGCTAAATAAGCAGATAGTTTAAATGTATCTTTGGTTACTGCCGAACTATACTATTTTGTTATGCAAATAAAAAATCAAGTTGAACGTATTTAAGGCGTTCCTCTAGTTTCTCGGGTCGAAAAAATCGATTTTTTTTTTCTTCGTAAATCACATCTACTACATGTGTAGAAAATGTGTGCCAAAGGATTTTTCGATATTCGAAGTGGTTCACAAGTTACGGCCCTGGAACGGAGTAGGTATACGGAGCAGGTATACTTTCAAACGCGTTTTTCTCGAAACACCATTTTTCGAATCGGTGATCACGATATTTCAGAAGCTACTGCACCGATCTTGTTCAAATTTATACAGCATCTTTAATATGTTATAAGCCAGCGATTGAACTAGGATTATCATGATTGCTTCCATAGTTTTTTTTGTACGAGCGAAAAACTTAAGAAAAAATGAGTAAAAAATAGAATGTAATTTTCAAAAGTGTATAAAAAAGTCAATTTTTGTAATTTAGAATTCACTCTAGTTCAATCGCTAGTCTTAAATATGAAGATTAAAATGCCGTTTGGTTTTTTGATTTCAGATAAGCAGAACAGCCGCAATCTTGGTCACCGTCAAGCACCTCTTTTACTTGATGTCTTCCTGTCGGCCACTATAACGTTTATTCTATTATATATTTTGACTTCGAAAAATTTGTAAAGCTTATTTAAATGTTGATAAAGATTATGCAAAAACAGTGAGATTGATTATTTCGATGCTTTGCCCGTAAAAAATTATTGAAAAAGCCGTAAAAAAACAGCCGAGAAACTAGAGGGTCGCGTTAAAGATACAATTTTGTTAAACCAACTGAATTGTGGATGGATGAACGAATTTTTTTTTCAGTGTATATTCAGGTACTCAGCTCAAATTTCAAGTCAATCGGATCATTGCTCTTTGAGTAACATTGTCAGCAAATTTGAAAAATCTCATTTCGAGAAAAACGCGTTTAAAGATTTAACTATCGGTTTTTTGAAAGTGTCACACTGATAGCACCTTGAATAAATAAAAAAAATTTATACGTATTTCGGAAGTGTATTTATTAAGTAACAAGTTTTATATCAATATCCACAATATGAACGTATCAAAAAAATTCATGAGGATGAGGATTCATGAGGATTTTTTTAAATTTTCGTTCTTGACGGAATTGCGACCATTTTAATTTAACATTCGTTTTTCTTTCGCAATTTCCGACGATTTTGGATCGCATACACATTGCATAAAAAAGCAATGGTTCAATCGAATGAAAAACCCCTACGTGGCGAACGAGAAAAACTATCGAAGAATATTCTATCCAAATTTGGACAAAATCGGACAAGCCGTTTTCGAGATACACCTGGCACCGACTTTGAAAACTATGTTTCGAGATAATCGCGTTTGAATCGCTTCCAGCCACCGAATTCATTTTAAAAAATTCCTAAACATACCTCAATGTACATATTTTCAAATAAAAAAAACCCGGATCCGATCGAACTATTGGTTTTTGAGATAAAAATTCCCGAAGTTTAGCTGTTTTTCTCGCCGTTTACTCAGGTACCCCCCCTTGAGGGTTTTGAAAAGGTGTTGAACAAATGTCCATCACACGTTTCTTTTCAATAATCTTGACTGCCCATCCTCCATAGGATGAACTCTATGGACCAAACATCCAGTCGATCATAAAAAAAAGAATTGTCTTATTCGATCAAAAAATTGTTACTCGATTGGTGAAAAATCCGTAAATTATTCTGTTTTCTCATCATTCAAACGTACAGCCTTTTTTCGCAGTACGTACACACATATCTGCGTTCCCTTTCGATCGGCCGTGTACATTTTTTCGGTAATCTTTCTTTCTAGAACGCAAACGATAGTGATCTTCGTCAGTTGTACATAAAAGCGTTCAACGGCCGAGAATCTCGTCTGGACACGACGCTCGGTCTTCAAAAAGCGGTGAGAGGCGGTTACGGATTTTTCGTGAGTGCCACACTGGCGAGACGTGCCCTCGGGACATCATTGATTCAGGAGAGATGTTCGATCAAAGAAATCGAAGTTCACCAAACCTTTACGATCGTCGCTTTGCCCATGGAGAAGGCGAGCCCATATGCGAAAATCATAAATCTCAGGTAAATATGACGTTACCTCGGACGTTTTATTGTACGGTGTGTCCTTATCTCTACCGCCCGAAATAACTCGGTAATTATCGACGTCACGAAAAATAAATCACGAAAATGTCCAGACAAAAGTTGTACGGTGTGAAGGAAGCATAAAACGCGACCAGTTTTTTTTTCATTTCGGTGGAGGCGTTGACGCAGAGTGAAGGTCACCTTCACTTTTTTAAATGGAATGGTACATTTTTTTCAACCATCTCTTGGAGCACCTCAAGCAGCATAAAAAAACATTACGGTGTCAAAGTCGTTCAAGGTCATTCAAGGTCACCTATTAAAATGAAATACAAATCTAAATATCTCGGATCACTGCCAAATATTTGCTAGTGATCCGAGATATTTAGGTTTGTTTCATCCATACTGACCTTGAATGACCTTGAACGACTTTGAGCCCTAGATGTTTTTTATGCGGCTTGAGGTGCTCCACAAGATGGTGGAAAAAATGTGCAATTCCATTAAGGCCTTAGGCCACAGTAACGGGTATAAAAACGTGTGCGAATTTAACAATTTGTTTTCGTATGAAAAAGTTATTCACTCATAAAATTAATTACACATCTATTTAGTATGTAGTGGACTACTCGAAACTTTTCGAAACAGCCTTTTTGCAATTGGCGTGACAAATAACTTCAACAATTTTCACTCGATTTACTTCAAATTTAAAAGTTATGTTCCTAATTGCATTTTGACGAGAAGTACGTACGGAATTTCTGATTAATCGAAAACTTTTCATTTTATGAGCAGTTTATGAGCAGTTATGACGAAATTTTTCACTGAAAATTCATTTCTTAAGGGAAGATATACACCTAGGAGCCGGAAAAAGGTCATTTTTGTGAATTTTTTCAAGGAAAAGTATTTTATATTTCGGATTGGGGTTTTCATTATCTAAAAGTACATACATTCAAAAATATGTTTAATTTTCTTCATTTAAAAATATCAGAAATATACAAGGATATTGTATGATCCTTGGAGCGTCGTAAAAAAATCTGCGTACACGGTACCTGCTGGCGTTTCTTCAAAAATCGTTTGAAAAAAAAACCAAAAAGTTTATTAAATTAGATACTATAATCTAGTACTTGTCATAGCCGATTTTGAAAATATCGATTCATGACAAAATGGCGGACGTTTGAACATAAATAGTGATTTTTGGGCCAGAAATTAATTATTATTTTGCCTATAAAACGAAAACTAAGTAACGGAAAATAAAATCCTATGACAAGTACTAGATAATGGTGTATAGAATAACCCCAAAAAACCTCAAGGCAATCGGTTCGTTGGTTTTCGAGAAATTTTGGGTACCGATTTGAAAAACGTGGTTTTGAGAAAAACGCGTTTGAAAATTTGGAAATGAATAAATCATGAAATTTGTCAACTTACATGGAATCATCGATACCAGGCCCATGGTGTAGGTCTTTTACGGTCGACGGAATGTTCATAGCTTCTAAATTCTCGACCTCGACCATCTAGGTGTATATCTCCCTTTAACGCGGTCCTCTAGTTTCTCGGCTGTTTTTTCACGGTTTTTTCAATACTTTTTTACGGGCAAAGCATCGAAATAATCAATCTCATTGTTTTTGCATAATCTTTATTAACATTTAAATAAGCTTTACACATTTTTTAAAGTCAAAATATATAATAGAATAAAAGTTATACTGGCTGACAGGAAGACATCAAGTAAAAGAGGTGCTTGACGGTGACCAAGATTGCGGCTGTTCTGCTTATCTGAAATAAAAAAAAACCAAACGGCATTTTAATCTTCATATTTAAGACTAGCGATTGAACTGGAATGAATTCTAAATTACAAAAAATGACTTTTTTATACACTTTTGAAAATTACATTCTATTTTTTACTCATTTTTTCTTAAGTTTTTCGCTCGTACAAAAAAAACTATCGAAGCAATCATGATAATCCTAGTTCAATCGCTGGCTTATAACATATTAAAGATGCTGTATAAATTTGAACAAGATCGGTGCAGTAGTTTCTGAAATATCGTGGTCACCGTTTCGAAAAATGGTGTTTCGAGAAAAACGCGATTGAAAGTATACCTGCTCCGTATACCTGCTCCGTTCCAGGGCCGTAACTTGTGAACCACTTCGAATATCGAAAAATCCTTTGGCACACATTTTCTACACATGTTGTAGATGTGATTTATGAAAAAAAAATCGATTTTTTCGACCCGAGAAACTAGAGGACCGCCTTAAGATGATTTTCGTACAAAAGTCAAATACCCTATTCTTTCTAACAGAAAGAAAAACGTACATTACCCAGAGTAGATTTATTTGACAGCAACGGCATTAAAGTATGTCTTGTTGATGACGCAATAATCAGTAACGCCGTCATTGACAACATTGTTGAACTTGAATCATGTGATCAACATAAAAGGTAAATAGGTAGAGTGTGTTACGAGCGAACCTGCACGGACTAACGCGGGCTGGTCAATAACGTGCCTACGCTAGTGAGAACCCGCAGTGGCTCAAGAGAGAGAAAAAACCGAGAACCAACGTCGACATAAGAGATTATTAATTATTCGTTCGTTTCCTTGTTGATTTCCTCGAACAACGACGTTCTTAAGGGGCCACTTGGGAGCCACGAAAAAAGGCTATTTTCGCGATTTTTTAGGATTTCATAAAAGATATGAATATAAAAGTTGTTGGGCTTGATAAATAAAGTCTTGAAATACATTTTAAAAAATTTATTCATTTTTATTCATTTTTAAGTACAAAAACTATAGTTTAAGGCGTTACCCCCACTTGTAGCGCAAAGAAAGGCCTTTTCATGAATTTTTTAAAAGAAAACTACAAAACTTTTTTAATCGATCAATATACCATCTTAAAGAACACATCTTGAAGAACTTTCAGTAATTTTTTTATTGAAAAATATTACATTGTTTAGTGGCAAATGGCCGTCAATGAAATAATGTTTTTATATACACGGTTTGCGGTGACCAACATTGCGGCGAAGTGGATCATCTGAAAAAAAAATGCGGATGGATTTAGTCAAATATAAGTATAAACTAGTCTTTAATCGAAGGATTTTAAAAAATATTCATTTTTCACAAAATGGCGGACAGTCAAAGTTAATGGTTCGATTTTAACGAAAAAAAAACGGCCGTTTTTTGGCTATAAAACGGCCATTTTTTTTTCGAAAAAAAAAATCGAACGATTAAAGACTACATTTTTATGTATTAAATAAGCCTGCAAAATTTCAAGAAGATCGGTTCATTAGTGTTCGAGTAATCTCGGTCACCGACTTCAGAAATGCCATTTTGAGAAAAACGCGTTTAAAGTTTCAATTTCAGTTTACACGAAGAAAATATTTTTGTTTTGTAAACTTACATAGTCATCTATTCCGGGCATAAAAAAATGCACTTCAAATTGCACTTCGAAAAAATGCAATAAAAAAATCGATTTTTTCAAAATCGCAAGTGGGGGTAACCCCTTAACGTAACGCCTCAAAAATAGGTGGGCTAGGTAGCTCCATCACAACTCGGCAACGGCTTGTCTGAAACAAAAAAATCAAAGTCCATTAGATTCAGTATGACATCAGCTACAAAATGACCCTCGGATATAAAGTTTTATCAAAAAATAAAAAATGGCAGATGAAAAACGAAAAAAGTAAAAAAACGCGTTTTTTCGCAGTTTTTCGCAAAAAAAAGAGTAAAAATCAAAATTTTAAAATCGTCGAGGGTCATCTTGTTGCGAATCATGTTTCCAAAATGTGGTTTAAATTTCAAGAGAATCGGTTAATTAGTTTCAGAGATACGATGGAGCTAGATTTTGAAAACGTTGTTTCGAGAAAAACGCGTTTGAAGTTTATACTATGAAAAACTCTTACCTAAACTCAATCGGCAATTCCTGCACCGTACAAAATCCCTTCGATTGCTCATCATCGTCGATTTCTTCAAGTCTTGCTTGCTTTCGATTTTTTGAATTTTTCAAAGTGGACTGGCCCCTTAACGTTACAGCTGTATTTTTTCGCCTCTTCAAGGTCAATTTTATTTGGAATTTTTAGCAGACTTTACCGAAAAGTATCTCGTTGTTAGCAACGGGATTTTCCATTTTGCGAGCTTTCAGCGATATCTCGATCGCAACCGTCGTGCGTCATCAACGAATGCTTTCCATTGAACCTTCTCCAGAATGAGATGAATATATTCCGAATGACTTGGTGCGTACGCTCAAAAATTTCTAATGCGCATTCCGTTAACCTTGAGCTCTCAGCCACTTCCAGCCCAGGGGCCTGCGGCTCGAAAGTTGCGGCATGAGCGTAAATATTCCAGAGAGAGGCGTCGAGATTTCACCAATGAATGTGCCCATCAACGGCGACGCTCGAAAAATGGATTATCCCTTTTTCTATCATGCAGCATCGTTTTTCATAAGCGTTTCAGGTTGTTATGGGGTTAAGTCAACATGTTAACCACCGAGCTGAAATTTTTTCTGGACCTTTATAACCTCTTTGCTGATCATCCTGTGCAGTTTGAATGCGATCCACAGTACCGTTTTTTAGAAAAAAAATCGGCGACTCGACGTATTTCGTGGGCTCATTACATTATGCTTGTGAAAAACTCCCGATCATTTTTCTGTACATTATTAACGGGTTACCCCCACTTGTAGCGCAAAAAAAGGCCTTTTTCATGAATTTTTTTAAAGAAAACTACAAAACTTTTTTAATCGATCAATATACCATCTTAAAGAACACATCTTGAAGAACTTTCAGTAATTTTTTTATTGAAAAATATTACATTGTTTAGTGGCAAATGGCCGTCAATGAAATAATGTTTTTATATACACGGTTTGCGGTGACCAACATTGCGGCGAAGTGGATCATCTGAAAAAAAAATGCGGATTGATTTAGTCAAATATAAGTATAAACTAGTCTTTAATCGAAGGATTTTAAAAAATATTCATTTTTCACAAAATGGCGGACAGTCAAAGTTAATGGTTCGATTTTAACGAAAAAAAAAACGGCCGTTTTTTGGCTATAAAACGGCCATTTTTTTTCGAAAAAAAAATCGAACGATTAAAGACTACATTTTTATGTATTAGATAAGCCTGCAAAATTTCAAGAAGATCGGTTCATTAGTGTTCGAGTAATCTTGGTCACCGACTTCAGAAATGCCATTTTGAGAAAAACGCGTTTATTCAATTTCAGTTTACACGAAGAAAATATTTTTTTTTGTAAACTTACATAGAGTCATCTATTCCGGGCCCATACAGAAGTATGGGCCCAAATACTTATACTTCAAAAAAATACAATAAAAAAAAATCGATTTTTTCAAAATCGCAAGTGGGGTTAACCCCTTAATATCTGCTAGGTGAATTTTACCACGGAGCTGTATAAATAGGTACGGTTCGACTAATTGTCGGACCCTTGGTACACTGAGGAAAAAACCAATTGAATCAAAAAAATATATTGGTTGATCCAAATAAATGTGCTGCTGCGGAGTGCCACCGATATATGAGATTGTTACAATACTATAAAATATTGGAAAATGTGATTGATTTAAATAACATATTATTTTATTTGAAAAAGCTCTTCTGTCCTCTGAATATCTACATTATCATTCAAATAAAATTATATTCTATTGAAATCATTCTATATATAATCCGTAGATGTATGGATGAAATAATTAAGCGGTTGCTACAACATTTTTTATTTCGTACAAAAATACAATCAATAAAATTAATTATTTCTTTACTGCATCGAAACGAATATGCCATGGGACGTAAGTTTTTCAATTTGTTTTAAATCTTGAATAAAAAGTGAGCATTAGAATGATCATTCACGATAATAGTGGAGAGAATATCAGATATCCAGTGGAATATCCATGGAGAGAATATCAGATATTCAACTGATAAGAACAGATACTACACTTTGATCTTAGCCACAGGCCAAGAAGCGATACTCTTTAGAGTTTCTCCGGCGTTTAAGGGGTTACCCCCACTTGCGATTTAAAAAAAATCGATTTTTTTTATTGCATTTTTTTGAAGTATAAGTATCCGGGCCCATACTTCTGTATGGGCCCGGAATAGATGACTCTATGTAAGTTTACAAAAAAAAATATTTTCTTCGTATAAACTGAAATTGAAACTTTAAGCGCGCTTTTCTCAAAATGGCATTTCTGAAGTCGGTGACCAAGATTACTCGAACACTAATGAACCGATCTTCTTGAAATTTTGCAGGCTTATTTAATACATAAAAATGTAGTCTTTAATCGTTCGATTTTTTTTTAGAAAAAAATGGCCGTTTTATAGCCAAAAAACGACTGTTTTTTTTTCGTTAAAATCGAACCATTAACTTTGACTGCCCGCCATTTGGTGAAAAATGAATATTTTTTCAAATCCTTCGATTAAAGACTAGTTTATACTTATATTTGACTAAATCCATCCGCATTTTTTTTCAGATCCACTTCGCCGCAATGTTGGTCACCGCAAACCGTGTATATAAAAACATTATTTCATTGACGGCCATTTGCCACTAAACAATGTAATATTTTTCAATAAAAAAATTACTGAAAGTTCTTCAAGATGTGTTCTTTAAGATGGTATATTGATCGGTTAAAAAAGTTTTGTAGTTTTCTTTTAAAAAATTCATGAAAAAGGCCTTTTTTTGCGCTACAAGTGGCGGTAACGCCTTAAGTAGATTTTCGGTTCGCGCTACGTTTACGAGAAAAGCTTAATATTTTTCAATAAAAATGAAATATTAATATTTCAACGAATAATGTACTTGAAAATCAATATCGGATATGGTGAAAAAAAAAAATAACATATTTACTCAATAGAAATTTTATCTGAATCAAACGAGCGAAATTCAATTTTTCTTGTGTACTTGAATCAACAATATTCATGTTATGAATTGAAATGCTTTTTTTGTTCGTTGTAGAAAATGCATTCAAAACTGTATAATTTGTTCGCGATAATTTTTTAGATAGATTCAATAATATTTTGTTCTCGGCTAACAATATATCTTTTGAATGTAAAAGAAACTTTTAACTTTATCATGTTATTAAAGTCAATAGCCCTTTTTGGACTAATAAATCCGATTATTTACACCAAAAATTTCTACAGTGGCCTTAGCCCTTGAAACGTATATTTTTGGTTACTTGTAATATTGTTGTAAGGCGAGAAAAATGAAGCTACAAAATTGCTACTATTAAAATTCAACAAACATATATTGTTGCCTCACGACTTTATGATATAATTAATAAAATTTTGGTGTCGGACCGAAATGAGCATAATTTTAAAGACCGGCTTGGAGAGTATAAGTCACAATATTAATTTCCAACCTCAAACTCTGCACAGGACGATCAGCAAAGGGATTATGAATGTCCAGAAAAAATTTCAGCTTCGTGGTAGCATTTCGACCTGGCTCCACAACCCCCTTAATTCGAACCGAAATAAAAAAAATAGCAAACGACAAATCCGAACGAGAGAAAAATCAAATTAAAATCGACAATTTGCAAAAAATGACAAATATCTCATTGATAGGATTGAAACATTTTATGATTGTTATTGAAAATAAAAGTTCTTCAAAAAATAACTTTAACGGAGACTTTGTCCTTGGAGTGCCATATTTCAAGTGTTTACATTTTATTTTTTTTAAAGGAAACGAGTAAAGCTTTTTGAGTGCGGTTTTTTTCTTGCTTTTATTCATGATATACAGAACGTTAAAAAATTTTTTTTTGAAAAAAAAAACCAAAATGGCGGCCTTTGCAGCTCCGCGAAAAAGGTGCTCAAATCGCGGGAGGTAAGCGGCTGACATCACTGCCCCCTCTTTGTTCACAATATGCACAAATTCAAAGCATATTATCAATCTGTGATCCTTTGGTCATGGAATGACGGATGGGTTTTTCGTTTAGTACAAATTTCGGAAAATGGCGGCAATTTAAAAAAATCGAATTTTCGCGTTTTTTTTCGCATAAAAAGATAAATAATAAATGCAAAAATGTATCTATCGAAAAAACGATCCGTCATTCCGTGAAGACATATTTTCTGAGTATGCTCTCCAAATTTCAGGTCGATATGTTAATTACAGCGGTCAGGAGAATGTCAGCCATTTTTAAAAACGTGTTTTCGAGAAAAACGCGTTTAAAGTTTTGTAATGTGTTTACACAAATGTGTTTATAATTACCGCTAATCGGCAATGCCTGGTCCATAGAGGCATCCCTCCTCTTCTTCTAGCTGCTCATGTTGAGCTCAAATTGATTTTTTGACAATTTCAAGGACAAAGTCTCCCTTAAAAAAATAACTGAAAAAAGTAACTGAAAAAAATTACTTTTGAAAAATTGTTTTTTTTTTTCAGTGTTTTGAGGATGAAAGAACGCGGCGTTATCGATAGGATCCGTGAAAAAATGTTGCCCGACATGCCGCAGTGCCAGGCATTGACGACTTTTCACAGTGCCCGAATTGCCGACGTATACTCGGCATTCGTAATTCTTATCGTCGGTATCGTCACGTCCTTCTGCCTCGGCCTGTTCGAGAGAATCTGGGATAAACGTTTCAGCGTCCAAAATCGCCTGAACCGGAGATTTTTTGGACTCGGAAAAATAGACGATAATTTAACGAGGTCGATGAAAATGAGCCTAGAGCATAATTCGAACACGATTCCTCGTCGTGCCAATGATGTTGCGATTGATCACGGAAAAAAATATAATTCGCTCCTCAATATTGGACGCGTACACGGAGAAACCTTTCAGCAGTTGTCCTTGAGAAGAAAAGGCCTCACTGAGACAAATTTCAACGACGATCGACTCCGAATTTTCCCGTTCCGAAATTAATTAACCGATAAAATGTGAATTTTTATCATTTTATCATTTTTTAAAACTATTTTTATTATTTTATTAATGATAATTTATTATTTATTTTATTTTTCGAATTTTCACCACCAACATCCTATCAATAATATTACCCGTATTTGATCTATTCTCCAATGTGTGTTGATGTAATAGTAGGAACTTATTCATATTCGATAATACGTTATTATGGCAATTCTATAATTATATAATTATATAATTTTATTATCATAAAATATTAATATAATAATATTATGGAATTTTATCATAATAATATACAATGTAAATATCATTGTTGCGTACACACACGTCACATGATGTGCATATTTATGTACGGGATGATTCACTAGAAGTGAGTTACTCGAAAACACCTATAAATATTGGTTTTAGACGAAAAAAATCAGAGACACAATTTGAATGATTTGTCTATTTCTCCATTTTGGTAGCCTCAGATTTTTTTTAACGGAGATATCAACCTCATTTCAAGGTCACCTCCACTTTTTTGAAGGGAAACCTTTACTTTTAATTGGCCTCCTAATATAGAGCACAAAGAAACAAAACCAACCACCTACTATATCGTGACCTTGAGATGACCTTGAAAAGCAAAAAAAATGCAAAACAGCAATCAAAGCAGGGGAAATAAAACAGACGATTTTATTTCGACAAAAAAAAACGTCATCAAAGACAACATTTGAATGGTTTGTCTATGTCTCCATTTTGGTAGCCTCAGATTTTTTTTAACGGAGATATCGACCTCATTTCAAGGTCACCTCCACTTTTTTGAAGGGAAACCTTTACTTTTAATTGGCCTCCTAATATAGAGCACAAAAAAACAAAACCAACCACCTACTATATCGTGACCTTGAGATGACCTTGAAAAGCAAAAAAAATGCAAAACAGCAATCAAAGCAGGGGAAATAAAACAGACGATTTTATTTCGACAAAAAAAACGTCATCAAAGACAACATTTGAATGGTTTGTCAATGTCTCCATTTTGGTAGCCTCAGATTTTTTTCAACGCAGATATCGACCTCATTTCAAGATCACCTCCACTTTTTTGAAGGGAAACCTTTTCTTTTATCGGCCTCCTAATATAGAGCACAAAGAAACAAAACCAACCACCTACTATATCGTGACCTTGAGATGACCTTGAAAAGAAAAAAAACTGCAAAGGGCAATCAAAGCAGGGCAAAGAAAACAGACGATTCCATTTTGACAAAAAAAACGTTATTAAAGACAAAATTTGAATGGTTTGTCAATGTCTCCATTTTGATAGCCTCAGCTTTTTTTTAACGGAGATATCGACCTCATTTCAAGGTCACCTCCCCGTTTTTAAAGGGAAACCCCTTTTTTATATCGGCTTTCAATGTAGAGCACAACAAAACAAAACCAACAACCTACAATATCATGACCTTGGGGTGACCCTGAAAAGCACAAAAAACTGCAAAACGGTAATCAAAGAAGGGCAAATAAAACAGAAGATTTCATTTTAACAAAAAAAAACGTCATCAAAGACGCAATTTAAATGGTTTGTCGATGTCTCCATTTTGGTAGCCTTAGATTTTTTTTAAGCGGAGATATCGACCTCATTTCAAGGTCACCCTCACTTTTATAAAGGGAAACTCCTTCTTTTACTGACCACCAATGTAGAGCACAGAAAAATTCAACAACCTACAAAATCATGACCTTGGGATGACCTTCAAAAGCAAAAAAAAACTGCAAAACGGTAAACAAAGCAGGGAAAACAAAACAGGCAGTGATTTCAAACGCAAATGAGGTTTTTATTGCATGGAATAGTAAAAAATGTGTCCGTGAGCCGCGATAGATTTTACGATACTATTTCTGAATGAGGCGTGAACTCTTTGCAACGTCTCGTTATAAATCGCTCGTCAAGCTTGTTTTACATCTCTGTAGATCTCTGTAGATTTCTCTGTAGATTGGCGATCGAGGATTCCACGCAACTGGACCGTTTCTACCAATCCATGGCACCGCAAAATCTTCACTTATTTCAAGGTCACCCCAAGGTCATGATATAGGTAATTGGTTTTGTTTTTCCGTGCTCTACATTTGTGGCCAATGAAAAAAGGAGT
Source organism: Ophion slaviceki (assembly GCA_944452715.1). Lineage (NCBI taxonomy): Eukaryota > Metazoa > Arthropoda > Insecta > Hymenoptera > Ichneumonidae > Ophion > Ophion slaviceki. The sequence goes on from OX101783.1 coordinate 71,465,140, forward strand.
TTTATTTTTAAGAATGTTTAAGGTGACGTTGAAATCATGTTGATAGCTCGGCTTGGAAAAAAGTCTAGGGCTACCAAAATGTAGACATTGACGAACCATTGAAATTTTGTCTGCGACTTTTTCGCGTAAAATTGATATTTATACGTGTTTTCGAACCTCCAGTGAATCACCCTGTATATACCGGGTGACCCATTTTAATCGTATCCCTGATTTATCTCGAAAAATACTGCTCCGAATACTGTATTGACTCTAGTGGAACTTTTAGAGTTCAAAAAGGGACGTTTAAAAAATTGAAAAATTCAAAATGACTACGTTAAGATGGCAGAGTTGTTAAAAAAATGGAAACATGACTTTTTCTTTTCACCAAAAAATTTGACAGGCCAAAACCAACTTTTGTAGAATTTTGTTTTCATAACTTTCAGGATTTTTAGGTTAGAACACCATTTCATTACTATTTTGGCGCCATCCGGGATAAGTTTTTTTTTACTATTTTAGCGCCATCCAGTAAGTGTGCGAGTGTGTGTGGGTGTGAATTTGTTTGGGGTTGTTTGCATTGGTTTCTGTTTGCTTGGGTTTGTTCGGTAACAAAAACAAACCCAAACATGGATTAGGTCTCTGCGGCTTGTCACTTCCGTTATCAAAATAAACACAAACAAACTCACACGCACACTTACACTTGGGTTTGTTTAAGGAGTTAGGCCACAGTAACGGGTATAAAATCATGTGCGAATTTAACAATTTTTCACCTACAACAAAAAACAAAAATTCTCGTCAATCTACATTAGAATACCTAGAGAAGTACGTAAGGAATTTAAGAAATATTGTTTTATTCAAAAGTTGTAGGTATTTGAACTTAAGGGGATACCCCCACTTGCGATTTTGAAAAAATCGATTTTTTTTAATTGCATTTTTTTGAAGTATAAGTATCCGGGCCCATACTTCTGTATGGGCCCGGAATAGATGACTCTATGGAAGTTTACAAAAAAATATATTTTCTTCGTGTAAACTGAAATTGAAACTTTAAACGCCTTTTTCTCAAAATGGCATTTCTGAAGTCGGTGACCAAGATTACTCGAACACTAATGAACCGATCTTCTTGAAATTTTGCAGGCTTATTTAATACATAAAAATGTAGTCTTTAATCGTTCGATTTTTTTTTTCGAAAAAAATGGCCGTTTTATAGCCAAAAAACGGCCGTTTTTTTCGTTAAAATCGAACCATTAGCTTTGACTGTCCGCCATTTTGTGAAAAATGAATATTTTTTAAAATCCTTCGATTAAAGACTAGTTTATACTTATATTTGACTAAATCCATCTGCATTTTTTTTTTCAGATGATCCACTTCGGGGCAATGTTGGTCACCGCAAACCGTGTATAAAAAACATTATTTCATTGACGGCCATTTGCCACTAAACAATGTAATATTTTTCAATAAAAAAATTACTGAAAGTTCTTCAAGATGTGTTCTTTAAGATGGTATATTGATCGATTAAAAAAGTTTTGTAGTTTTCTTTTAAAAAATTCATGAAAAAGGCCTTTTCTTTGCGCTACAAGTGGGGGTAACGCCTTAAGAAATGAATTTTCAGTGAAAAATTTCGTCATAACTGCTCATAAACTGCCCATAAAATTAAAAGTTTTCGATTAATCAGAAATTCCGTACGTACTTCTCTGCGAAATGCAATTAGGAACATAACTTTTAAATTTGAAGTAAATCCAGTGAAAATTGTTGAAGTTATTTGTCACGCCAATTGGAAAAAATCTGTTTCGAGAAGTTTCGAGTAGTCGGCCATTTTGTACATCGAAAAAAAAATATATATATATTTTCTAACAACTTGATAATCATACTAAATAGATGTGTAATTAATTTGATGAGTGAATCACTTCTTCATGCGAAAAAAATTGTTCAATTCGCACATGATTTTATACCCGTTACTGTGGCCTAAGGCCTTAATAACGGAAGTGATAAGCCGCAGAGACCTAATCCTTGATTGGGTTTGTTTGGTTATCGAACAAACCCAAACAAACTCACACCTACACATACACACTTGCACTAAGGATGTTAAAGACTTTACCTACTCGTGGTGCATTCTGGATAGCGCTAAAATAGTAAATATGGTGGTCTAACCTCAAAATTATGAGCTTTATCAACAAAAATGTCCTATAAAAGTTGTTGGTTTTGGCCTGACAAATGTTTTGGTGGAAAAAGTCAGGTTCCCATTTTTTTTTAACACGTCGGTCATCCTCAAATGGCCATTTTGAATTTTGGACCAGAATTTTTTTTTTAACGTCCCCCTTTGAACCCTAAAATTTTCACTGTACTCAACACTTGATCGGAGCAGTATTTTTCAAGATAAATCAGGTGTAAGATTAAAATGGGACACTCGGTATATGAATCCGTGTGTATATATATTTATTATTTTATTTACCATATGTTACGTTGAATTCATATTATATTAGTTATAAGTGCATGTCATTTATTCATATTATATTAGTCATAACTGCAAATATGTATAACAGCATTATGTAATCCCACAGAAAGCAAATACAGAGGCTTTAGTTGCTAGGAATACAAAATCTATCGACAAGTATCGTAATTCACAAAAAACGTTTACAAGCGTACATAAAAAAGAGTGTAAAAATTGAAAAAAAAAAAATGTTGCAATAAAAAATTGTCGGTCGAGCAAAACCTTCAGCCAAATTTCGCCGTGAGCTTGACTCCAGCGTGATACATATTTTGACAACTATAGAGTTTGTTTCCGTCACCGTCGATGCTGCGACAGTCACGAAGTCCGCCGGATTCGCCGCGGCACAAAAAATCGGCTAGCTCACCGGTGGATTTCTCGTACCAGTCTCGCCAGTGCTTGTACAAATCTCGAGTGCCCAACTCGTCCAGAATATTGTAGCATTTCTTTGTCATGCTTGAATAAAAAAGGGCGCGGTGCGTTGATAGAAAAAGGGCAATTCTTTAGATAAGTTACCTTACCGAAAAATGAGTTTGTTTGGGTTGAACCCGAACAAACTCATTTTCCGGTCAAGTTTTCAAGTCACGTATCTAAAAAATTACCAAAAATGAGTTACCATACCGAAATATGAGTTTGTTTGGGTTCAACCCAAACAAACTCATTTGTTGGTTGTGTTGTTACCATTCTGGTTACCATTTGTTGGTTGTGTTGTTACCATTCTGGTTACCATGTTGGTTGCGTTGTTACCAAAATGAGTTACCATTCCGAAATATGAGTTTGTTTGGGTTCAACCCAAACAAACTCATTTTTCGGAAATGTAACTCATTTTTGGTAATTTTTTAGATAACGTGACTTTTCCGAAAAATGAACTTGTCTAAAAAATAAGTTATCTGAAAAAATTGTTTGTTTGAAAAATACGATTGTCTAAAAAATAAGGTATCTAAAAACTGTTTGGGATGGTTTGTGTTGAACCCAAACAAACCCAAACAAACAATTTTTTTAGATAAGTGACTTTTCCGAAAAATAATTTGATTTGGGCTTGTTGGGGTTTGTTTGAATTCAACCCAAACAAACTCATTTTTGGTAATGTTTTAGATAAGTGATTTTTCCGAAAAATGAGTTTGTTCGGATTTGTTTGAGTTCAACCCAAACAAACTCATTTTTGGTAATTTTTTAGATAAGTAACTTTTCCGAAAAATGAGTTTGTTCGGTTTGTTTGAGTTCAATCTAAACAAATTGAAACGAACTCATTTTTCGGAGAAGTTTTTAGAAAAAAACAAATTGAGTTTGTTTGGTAATTTTTAGATAAGTGACTTTCTAAAATTGTGTTTGTTTGGGTTTGCTTGGGTTAAACTCGAACAAACCGAAACTCATTTTTCGGAAAAGTCACTTATCTAAAGAATTGACAAACAAGCATTATGTCTGCAATGAACAACTCGATCAACCGAATAATTTCGAGATAGCTGTAAATTATTATCTCACTTCGATTCCCAAAGGCCGTCGGCTGTTGTAGCGACGAGCACAGCTCCGGGTATACTGTCACCTATGTATCTTTCACCGTCGATTTCTCTTAGGGCGTAACTGTCAAATGTGGTCGTAATTTAAGATCATCCCCGTAAGCTTGTGTCCAAACTTTTCTATAAAAATCTTTTTTTTTTGCCCCAAAATATAACAGCGCTTTTGTATATCTGTCGGCAAATTTTATTTAAGGGGTTGGGCTACTGTGTCCATTGAGGCGACTTGAGGAGATACGACTAGTTCTTCGGGGTCAACAAAGAGACTAAATTTATATTACCCACAGTTGTTCTCATTTTCGTTAAGGGGTTACCCCCACTTGCGATTTTGAAAAAATCGATTTTTTTTTATTGCATTTTTTTTAAGTATAAGTATCCGGGCCCATACTTCTGTATGGGCCCGGAATAGATGACTCTATGTAAGTTTGCAAAAAAAAATATTTTCTTCGTGTAAACTGAAATTGAAACTTTAAACGCGTTTTTCTCAAAATGGCATTTCTGAAGTCGGTGACCAAGATTACTCGAACACTAATGAACCGATCTTCTTGAAATTTTGCAGGCTTATTTAATACATAAAAATGTAGTCTTTAATCGTTCGATTTTTTTTTCGAAAAAAATGGCCGTTTTATAGCCAAAAAACGGCCGTTTTTTTCGTTAAAATCGAACCATTAACTTTGACTGTCCGCCATTTTGTGAAAAATGAATATTTTTTAAAATCCTTCGATTAAAGACTAGTTTATACTTATATTTGACTAAATCCATCCGCATTTTTTTTTCAGATGATCCACTTCGCCGCAATGTTGGTCACCGCAAACCGTGTATATAAAAACATTATTTCATTGACGGCCATTTGCCACTAAACAATGTAATATTTTTCAATAAAAAAATTACTGAAAGTTCTTCAAGATGTGTTCTTTAAGATGGTATATTGATCGATTAAAAAAGTTTTGTAGTTTTCTTTAAAAAAATTCATGAAAAAGGCCTTTTTTGCGCTACAAGTGGGGGTAACGCCTTAACTCGTGCGCCCCCATTTTGTATTCTTTTGACAAATAATGTTTTTTTACATCAATATATATCTAATAAAGCCGAAAAGTTCTGTTGACAATCTATTTAATTTTTTTATTTAAAATAAAATTGCAAAGAAAAGGGTCGAAAATGGGCCGTTATGGTAGTGTCCTCCCTTAAGGGCTTTTCTCACTTTAGACGCTAAAAAAGGCCATTTTCGTGAATTTTTTGATAGGTTTACATTTTAGATATTAAGGCCTTGGGCCACCCTAGAGGCCGAAAAAATAGGCTTTTTGGGGATTTTTTTTCAGAAAAACTACGAAATAAATCGAGATTACAGAAAAGGATGTTTATCATACATATCAGTGACTGTATACACTAATTTTTTTTAAGCGATTAATTCCAAAATGGCGGCTGTGCAGCGCTTAACTCAAAACTGCATTTTTTAAGTTGGCCGGAAACATAACTCAGATAATTTTCAAACGATTCACTTGAAATGTTGAATATATCTTGAAAAATACACTGTCTATGGAAGTACGTAGGAGGTTTTTTTTTCATATTGCATAGTTCATTTGTTATTAAGAATTACCTGACGATTTTTTAGGCAAATTTTTTGGAAAGTGAAGAATTGTGAATACGAAAAACGAATTTTTGGTATTTTTTATATTATGGGATTCCTAAACACCGTGAAGTAACAGCTATTTTTATTTTTTTAAACTTCTTTTATTAATATTCGATTGAAGAGTGTGGAGCACTCGCTGTATGTTTACCAGGTTTTTGAAATACATATAATATACCATATATGTCATATGTATTGGAGCCTTGGAGTGCTCCAAACTCTTTAATCGAATATTAATTTTAAAAAAATTAAAAAAAATAGCTGTTACTTCACGGTGTTTAGGAATCCCATTGTATAAAAAATACCAAAAATCCGTTTTTCGTATTCACAATTCGGGGAAATTTAAAAAAATAAAATAACGAGTGTCTTTCCTTGAGAAAAAAATTTTTTTCGCATATTTTGCCCTGAAACGGACGTTCGACTTGCTCAATAAAATCTAAATTAATTTTTTTCTGGAAGGCTAGAAAAAGACGGACATATTCGTTTTTTACGAATGTAAATACGTCAAATGCTGCCAAAGATACAGCCATTTGAATGGAAATCTGTTAAAAAATGGCAATCAACGAGAAGAAACGTCAGAAATTTAAAAAAAATTTCGACACTCGGTGAATATTTTTCAACATAGTAACTCGATTTTTGAAAATTATTTGAATTCCTCATATATCAAAAATCGTATGATATGCGCTATAGCCATTAACATACTGAATCTAAAACAATTTGATTTTTTTTGTTACGAATGATCCATCTCCGAGATTTCATCAACAGGGCAGACCTACAATTTTTTTAGGACATTTTATTAACTACCATTTTCGTCTATAAATAGTGACTTAAATAAATAATGTTTTTTCAAAATATATTTCGAAAGTGTATTTATTAAGTGTAACAATTATTATATCAATATCTATAATATAAACCTATCAAAAAATTCATGAAAATAGCCTTGTTTTAGCATCCAAAGTGAGAAGACCCCTTAATGAATACTCTATACGGGTGTCAAATAGTTTCATATTTAGGTTGTTTTTTTTTACTGTCTAAATTGGTCGCTACAGACGACTCTGAAGAGGAGATCAGCCTCGTCGTCCTGGAGCCACTGATTTGGTAACATCGAGTCGTGTACTACTATGAGTGTTTGATTTATCTGTAAAACGTCACTCCGTTATGATCATCGTGATACAAACGTGATAATGGCAATTTCTAATAGGATTATTATGAATATTTTCTTTTCCTTTGCGATAATTCTGGGATAATTTTAACGTATGTTTTAAGGGGTTAGGCTACTGGGAAAGTTACGAAGACTCATTCGTCGCTTGAGGAAACTCAAAATGAAAGGTAAGGTCCAACATATGATGCGAGAATCGCAGATTAAAGGTTAAATTATTATTACAACGATAGAACTTCTAGTAAAACTTCAAACGCGTTTTTCTCGAAACTATGCTTTTGGTAGTTTAGTCTTGACCGATATTTTTCTTCTTAACATTTTTTTTCATTAATTATCAACAATAATGTGATTTTTACTCGAAATGTCGAAAAAAATGCAAATTTTTTTTGTTGATTAAAACACGATGACACAGAAAAGCTCGACAGAATCTTTGCCAATGTTTTCTATTTTGAGAAAAAAGTTGTTTTTTTACTCCGGATCAACCGGGTGGCCAAAATCAAGTGCACCGTTGAGCCCCTCACGTTTAAAGGTCCTTCACGGGATTGTTTATAACTGCTTGAGTTACGAAAATGTTTTAAATGAAATTTGGTACACAAATTTATTAGCCGTTCGTTGTCACTGTGGGTCTAAGCGACCCAGTGTTCGTTTTAGCGCCAGATTTTAATTTTAATAAATTTAATTTTTATTTTTATTTTAATAAAATTTTATTTTGTTCATTTTATGCCCATCTGATTTTTGATATAATAATTTTTGGCATATATTATGAAGGGGATCATCACAGTGTAAAATTTTCAAAAAAATCTTTTTACAACGAAGCTTTTTTTTAATCTTCATATTTTATTCAACGAAAAAATGTCGGAAAAATAGGCTAAATTCGATACTTTTTTTCAAAACGCCGCCATTTTGTCGATTTTGATTTTAAAAGAACCTTCATAGCAAGATAGCGGCTTTCATACTGATTAATAATCTTTTTACAAATTTTGTTTCGATATTCACGGCCACAACCGTGTGCAACGTGAGGACTCCTTTTTTCAAAGACATTTTCAATCATTAAAAAAATGTAAAAAATAAATAAAATAAACGTTGAAAAATGAATTTTCTATTTTTCGTTAGATTTCATATTTTAAAAGTTATTTCGTGTTCTTTAAATTTAAATTTCTTTAAATTTCCTTTTCTTAATCTTTAAAAACGTAAAAAAATGAATTTTTTTTTGAAAAAATCCAAATCCACTCAAAAGCCAAGAGTATTTTTGAAAAAACCGGGCCAAAAAAGTTATCATTTGTAGAAATGACATGCGAAAAACCAAAAGCAGATGATTTTTATCTCGAAAACCGTGGGACTTTTACTAAACTGAAATTCCAGCATAAACAGGACATGATCTGACCTATCGACAGTTGCAGAATTATCGATTCATAACAGGGAACTGTATATACATTATATTTATTCATTACAAAGTTTTAATTATTCAATGTATTTTTTACGATTCCCAAATTTTGCCCTGTCCTTGAACATCGAAATAACCGGAATTACAATAAAAATTATCGAATTTATCCATGATTCGAAATGTTCAAGTACCGCGGTATATTTCTGTTAGATGAAAGTACTTTGTCTTCAAATGTACGAACCCTTTCGGCGATGGCGAGGCATATTCCGCATCTCACGCAAGCCGAGGAAAAGCTAACATCGACGGGCCTATTAGCATAAGTGGATATTCCATACGGAATTTTCTGAACAACGCCAAATCCAACGAGGCTGCAATGATAATACGGATCGTAATCCATGGTGGTGAGTTCATTTGGTCTCTCAGTTGACGACTCTGATGAGGTTCCGCCGAGCGAATTGCACTCTGTCGTGGTACCCGGAGACTTCCGGTGGGGCTTGTGGCTTCTGGGTCTGCCAAACCCGTCGACAACTCCGGAGGCGAGAAGTAAAATCAGAAGGAACCTCGACGCTTTGATGTAACGAGGCATGCCTCGATGATACGACGGATCGACGATTGTCTTCGTCCATTAAAGGGATTTATAGGTTTGCCCGAAAAAAGTGTTCCTGCGTTAGACGAGATATTCCAATCTCGTCGTTTCCGGTCGTCAAATTTTCCTCTCGAACGAACTACAAAGAAGCGACGTTTACGAACATCTCGCGTACGGCTTATCGAGAGCCGAAACGGTGAAAATACATGTTTCCTCAATTTATTAACAATACTCCAAACGTATAAACAATTAGGATTGAAAAACGGTTATGCTTTGACGCGCGTGGTTTCTCCCCCGAAGCTACGAATTTCCCCCGCATATGGCGCTGTGAACGTTCGTCTGACGTAACGCTACGTAACCTCGCGTTTCCGAATAAATAAACGTCGCGACAATCGATCACCTTCGTGTTCTTAGTCTACTTCATTTCAAGCCTCGTTCCTTCGACAGGAAAGTAAAAAAATCAAAATATTCACACGTTACTTTCATGAAATAGTAGGCGAAATGTATTTTTTAGGTTATACACACGTTCGGGGTTTTCAGTGAGAACTTTAATCTCACCGGCAGGTAGATCGATCACTTCAGGATGACGTCGGAATACAATCCACCACAGGAGTCCGGCGGGGTCACACCCATGACCATCGCCGGTCGAATGACCAGCGAGCGAGAGCGTCTTCAAGGTATGAGCGACATGGAAAGAGCCTGGCGCGCTCAATGGCTCAAGGATCAAGTACTCGCCGCTGACGAGCCTGTTGTTCCGGAAAATTATTACCGCGAGCGTTACAATCCCTTGAGAAGATTTTACAGAGCACCGCTGGACGTAGTGGAAAACGGGCTCCGAGGCCCGCTGGTAATTATGGATAGTCGCTAGAGGATTTTGCCTGTCTCAGTATTAAATATAGTCGTACCTCGATATAACGAAATCCTCGATTTAAAGAAATCCTCGATATAACACAATCCTCGATATAACGAAATCCTCGATATAACGTAATCCTCGATATAACAAAATTCTCGATATAACAAAATCCTCAATATAACAAAATCCCTGACATAACGAAATCCCTGATATAACGAACCTCGATATAATGAAATCCTCGATATAACGAACCTCGATATAACAAAATCCTCGATTTAACGAAACCCTTGATTTAGCGAACATTGATATAACGAAATCCTTGATATAATAAAATCCTGGATGTAACGAAATCCTCGATATAATGAAATCATCGATATAACAAAATCCTCGATATAACAAAATCCTCGATGTAACAAAATCCTTGATATAACGAAATCCTCGATATAACGAAATCCTCGATATAACAAAATCCCCGATATAACGAACCTCAATATAACAAAATCCCTGATATAACAAAATCCCTGATATAACGAAGTCCCTGATATAACGAACCTCGATATAATGAAATCCTCGATATAACGAACCTCGATATAACAAAATCCTTGATATAATGACCCTCGATGTAACGAAGATTTCATTATTCCCTCCCGATAGACACCCGAAACCTTCGTACAACGACATAATAATATACAATGGCCCTAATTGCTTGTAAAAATCGCTTTAATGGAAAACTTTCTTTAAAAAATATCCCCATATTTATAGTACTAATATATATTTTTTTGAAGAACATTTTAAGGAACATGACCTCGATATAATGAAACTCGATATAACAAACTTCGCTAGAGATTCGTTATATCGAAGTTCGACTGTACCGAATAAAGTCTTCCATCCGACGTCAATAGGATTCGAATTTTAGATCAACCCCTTTAAGGCGTTAGGCCACAGTAACGGGTATAAAATCATCTGCGAATTTAACAATTTTTTTTTTCGTATGAAAAAGTGAATCACTCATAAAATTCATTACACATCTATTTAGTATGAATATCAAGCTGTTAGAAAATGTATATTTTTTTTTTTCGATCTACAAAATGGCCGACTACTAATATTTTCTTTTATCTTTTTTTTAGGCGCTCCGCGGCGTGACATTTAGCATCCACAATTTTTTACCTAGAACAAAAAACCAAAAATTCTCGTCAATCTACATTAGAATACCTAGAGAAGTACGTAAGGAATTAAAAAAATATCGTTTTATTCAAAAGTTGTAGGTATTCGAACTTAAGAAATGAATTTCCAGTGAAAAGTTTCGTCATAACTGCTCATAAACTGCTTACAAAATGAAAAGTTTTCGATTAATCAGAAATTTCGTAGGTACTTCTCTGCGAAATGCAATTAGGAACATAACTTTTGAATTTGAAGTAAATCGAGTGAAAATTGTTGATGTTATTTGTCACGTCAATTGCAAAAAAGCTGTTTCGAGATAAACGCGTTTAAAGTTTTAGGTACTCTATGGCCGTGCCAGAGGTGGGCTTACGTTATACGCTCAAAGTCGGTGAAAAAAAATTCTTGCATAAATCGAATATTAACTTATTCTTATGATGATAAAGCACCGCTTTAGCAAGAAAAAAATCGATTTTTTTCAAATTCTACTGTGGCCTTACCCCTTAAAAGTTTTACTAGCAGTTCTATCGTTGTAATCATAGGTTCACATCTGAGCATGTTTATTATCCACGAATTGTGTTGAAACGAGCGATTTGCATTCTTTTCAAATGTTTTATCTCTTAGGGAGAGGTAGGAGCAGGTCTCGTTCGTCATATAATTGGCAAAACGGTAATAAGTTTCGTCGGCGCCTGCTTCATATGGTACCATTTCAAATACAACCGCGGGGTAAGTATAGGCTTATTCACTTATTCACTTATTCACTTATTCACTAAACACGCAAAATCTGGAAAATGTTCAAACTTATTCACCCTCTTATCCGTACACACGCAATCAGCCAATTATTACAAGCTTTTATTTAACTTGACTTGATTTAATTTGAAAATCTTCAAATTTTCGTGTGAATTTAACGATATCTAATCATCCATATAAAATCTCACTAACACATACAAACAAATTTGTAGCCGACTGTGTTTGTATGTGAAGAGTTTATATGCAGCAATTAGTCGTAAGTTCAATTCCAATTACAGTCTTTATTTTTTACGAGCATTCCATGTTCCTAACCTACAAACTCGTAAACTAGTAAGCTACTAGTAACAACTAAACTAATTAACTTCCATGTTTCTAATGTACAAACTTGTAAACTAGTAAGCTACTAGTTTACGAGTAGCTTACTAGTAACTCGTTAACTACTAGCTTACTAAGTTAACTATTAACTAGTAGTTAGCTAGTAGTTAGTAGTTAACTTGTTAACTTGTTACTACTGAAGTTAACTAACTTTAGTAGTTAGTAGTTAACTTGTTAACTACCAACTAGTAGTTAGTAGTTAACTACTAGTTAACTAGTTAAAGTTAACTACTAGTAACAACTAAACTAATTACTTTAATTGATTGTACTAGTTAGTAACAACTAACTAGTAAAATCAATTAAAGACTAAAAGGTAGAAAATAATTTACATGTAAAAATATTTTTTAAAACAAGCTTTCATTTAATGTGCTAAAAAGTAGAAATTTTTTTTTACCAAGTCACCTATATGTGACTATAAATAAAAGCTTGGGGCGCTCAAAATTTAGACATATAATCTTCAATTCACATAAATCCGTTAACACGTCAACTGTATTTAATTTACTGTAAAACAACCTCAGATTTCTTCAATAAAAAACCTGAAACTGAGTATAAACGTAGGATAATATTTTCTCTAATTACTATTGTGCCAAATTGAATACGGTTAACAAAATTGAATTGATCAAATTTATAAAACATTTAAAAAGTTGAGCGCCCGAAGCTTTTATTTATAGTCGTATATAGGTAACTTGGTAAAAAAAATTATTGTCTACTTTTTAGTACAGTAAATGAAAGCCTGTTTTTTTGAATATTTCTTTCACGTATAAATGTTGCAATTCCAATACTAATATTAGAAATTCGTTTCAAACATTCTTGAGATATTTTAATTTGATAGCGTTGAACTTTGTATCGAATGGACGCAACGAAAGTTCTTTTTATTTATTCATTTTTCACAATCTGTGGTTTTCATACAGCAAGATCGTTGATCTCTCAAGCGGATAAGAAAAAACAGTTTGATTGATTTTCGTATTCTAAATCGGCGGGGGAAAAAGAGTGTGGAATAGAAGAAAAGTTAACATTCGTTGCGTTCGAACGATGCAAACTTCGACATCATTTAAGGCCTTAGGCCACAGTAACGGGTATAAAATCTTGTGCGAATATAATGTTTTTTCGTGTACAAAAGTGGTTCACTCATAAAATTAATTACACATCTATTTAGTATCAATATATAGCTGTTAAAAAATATACTAGGTGCGCAACTAAGTTCCCGGGTTTCACACATGGATGGCGCTAGCGCCACATGTCCTCGGCATGCAGGTCTGAAATTGGGTGTCTTTATAGCTTGGACATCTGTTAAGAATACCCAGTCGTAATATAAACAATTATCGCAACACAACGACCTTTTTTCTAACCTCGAAAATGTCAAAGTTTGTGCCAGATAAACAGCATTTGCGGGAAGTATTGCTTTTCTGCTTCAACCTAAAAAAAACCGCAGCTGAAGCACGTCGGTTACTTGAGGAGGCCTACGGCGAACATATACCATCAAAAACAACGTGTGATGATTGGTTCAGGTGGTTCAGAAGTGGCGATTTTGAGACTGGGGACAAGAAGCGCTCGGGAAGACCGCAAACATTTGCGGACGCCGATCTGCAAGCGTTATTGGATGAAGATGACACTCAAACAGAAGATCAACTTGCCGAGGCATTAAATGTGACTCGGCAATGTTTTTCGAAACGTTTGCACGCCATGGGAAAAATTTATAAGGAAGGAAAGTGGGTGCCGCATGAGTTGACTGAGAGACAAATGGAAAATCGAAGAGCTACTTCCGAAATTTTGCTTTTGCGGCAGAACAGAAAGAGTTTCCTGCATCGAATTGTTACTGGCGATCAAAAATGGATATATTTCGAGAATACCAAACGCATAAAATCGTGGCTTTCACTTGGCGGAGCGTCAACATCGACGGCACGGCCAAATCGCTTCGCAAAAAAGACAATGCTCTGCGTTTGGTGGGACCAGAAAGGAATCGTGTACTATGAGCTGCTGAAACCGGGCGAAACTGTCAATGGGCATCGCTACCGACAACAACTAATCAATTTGAACCACGCATTGCTCGAAAAACCGCCAGAATGGGACACGAGACACGAACGTGTGATATTGCAGCACGACAACGCTCCGTGCCATCGGAGTTCCATCGTCCAGGACACCATAAAAACACTGAAATGGGATCTGCTACCGCACCCGCCGTATTCGCCAGACCTGACCCCTCAGACTATCACTTGTTCCGGTCGATGGCGCATGGCTTGGGTGAGCTACACTTGGCCAATTACGATGCAGTACAAAATTGGTTGGACGAATGGTTTCAGTCCCAAGACGCATCTTTTTATCGTCGCGGTATTTATGTATTGCCAGAGAGATGGCAAAAATGTGTAAATAGGAGGGACAATGCTTCGAATGAACCATTTTTTGTATTTTTCTTGAAATTTGATGTACAAAATGGCCGACTACTAATATTTTCTTTTGTTATCTTTTTTTAGGCGCTCCGCGGCGTGACATTTAGCATCCACAGTTTTTGACCTAGAACAAGAAACAAAAATTCTCGCCAATCTAAATTAGAATACCTAGAGAAGTCCGTACGGAATTAAAAAAAAATCGTTTTATTCAAAAGTTGTAGGTATTTGAACTTAAGGAATGAAATTTCAGTGAAAAATTTCGTTATAACTGCTCATAAACTGCTCGTAAAATGAAAAGTTTTCGATCAATCAGAAATTCCGTATGTACTTCTCTGCCAAATGCAATTAGAGACGTACCTTTTAAATTTGAAGTAAATCGAGTGAAATTTGTTGAAGTTATTTTTCACGCCAATTGGAAAAAAGCTGTTTCGAGAAGTTTCGAGTACTCGGCCATTTTGTACATCGAAGAAAAATATATATATTTTCTACCAGATTGATATTCATGCTAAATAGATGTGTAATTAATTTTATGAGTGAATCACTTTTTCATACGAAAAAAAATTGTTTAATTCACACATGATTTTATACCCGTTACTGTGGCCTAAGACCTTAATTTGAAAGATGTATCACGCGAATGAAAACCTTTTGTATGTTACGCAGTTGATAACATCAGGTCGGTATCTTTTGTAGGATTGGACGAAGAAGTCATCGTGGAAAGTAACCGTGAACAGACCAGTAATGCTACCGCTGCATCCGGGCTACCCCAATTATCCGGCTATGAAAGACGACGACTACGCTTCGTTCGGATTCAAAAACTCGCCGATATAAACATGACAATGCACGTGCTCGATACCAGTAGAGGTGTTAGTAACTGTTATACGGGGAGTACCAATTAAAATTGAAAAGTCGCTCGATGGGGAAAGCAGGAAAAATGACGTTTGCCGAATATATCCCAAGGTTCGCGAGAACGGCGTTTTGCCCAAACCTTTATTCCTTCGATTGAGCGATTATCTGCCGTACGAATGAAAAGAAGAACAATTATCGTCAAATCCGAGGGTATTAGTAAGGCGACTGAAAAATAGCTGTTCGTCGAGCGTTACGGATGACGACACAGAAGTGTCGAGAATACTTTTCACTTGTGAAGCTCCTAAACACATTGGGATAAATTAAAGTTTATGATGCTGTGAACACGCCATTCATGTTTTGTCCTTCAATACTTGAATCGGGTGCATCCAATTCGATTCTTGCCCCAAAACGCAACAGCCAAATTGCACTGCGCGAATGATCGTTTTTTTTTGTAAATAAGCGGTGCGGACGAAGGTGCCAAGAATCGCATGCGCAGTTGAAAAGCAATTTTACACTACGCGCGTATAGTAAAAGAGCGAATAAATAAATACCAACTTTATTCGGTTAATGTATTTAATATTTATTTTTACTGTACCATAAAAATGTATTGATGACTTTTGGCAATTATTTCAATTTGTGCATCGTTTTAAGTACGCTAATTTATAAATAATCATCAATCAGTCACATGTGTATATAGAATTGTAACATATATATTTAAAGAAAAAGTATTGGATCGTTTTTGCGCTGCGATGCAAAAAGGCTGCATTTAGTTGCAGCGAGTTTTCGTAACGATCGAATTATAATTTTTCATTGTCCTATTTCGATATAAGATTTAAGACGGAATGACACCTCATCGCGGTCGGTATGGTAGAACAATTATAGATTCCCAAAAATCTCTGAAACGGCTCTTCAGATCCCATCGAAACTTTGCCAAACGACGTCAAATAGATAGACGAATAGCTTCTAGCCCCTCAAATTTTCTGAATTTGAGAAAAAAAATGTAGATTGGCTTATCATAAGCCGATCTACGTTTTTTTTTCTCAAATTCAGAAAATTTGAGGGGCAGACAGCTGTTCGTCTTAAGACGGAATGACACCTCATCGCGGTCGGTATGGTAGAGCAATTGTAGATACCCAAAAATCTCTGAAACGGCTCTTCAGATCCCGTCGAAACTTTGCCAAACGACGTCAAATAGATAGACGAACAGCTGTCTGCCCCTCAAATTTTCTGAATTTGAGAAAAAAACCGTAGATTGGCTTATGATAACCCGATCTACGTTTTTTTTTCTCAAATTCAGAAAATTTGAGGGGCAGACAGCTGTTCGTCTATCTATTTGACGTCGTTTGGCAAAGTTTCGACGGGATCTGAAGAGCCGTTTCAGAGATTTTTGGGTATCTACAATTGCTCTACCATACCGACCGCGATGAGGTATCATTCCGTCTTAAGGTTGTTATGGGGTTAAGTCAACATGTTACCATCGAGCCGAAATTTTTTTTGGACCTTTATAATCTCAGCTGATCATCCTATGCAGTTTAAATACCATCCACAGCACCGTTTTTTAGGGAAAAAACGGCAACTCGACGTATTTCGTGGGCTAATTACATTACGCTTATGGAGGACTCCCGATCATTTTTCAGTACATTATTAATATCTGCTAGATGAATGTCACCACGGAGTTGAAAAAATAGGTACCGTTCGACTAATTATCGGACTAACCCTTGGTACCGTGAAAATGAGGATTCACAGTACCGTTATAAAATTATTAATGTTTTTGAAAGCGAATTTGTGCGAAAATCAAGCACACAAAATATTAGACTGTGCAACCATGGCAACGTCGTAGACGGCACAAATGCTACCTATCTTATCGGTATTCGGTAATTATGCCCGGAAACCTCAAACTACTCGGTCAGGATAATCAACAACGAATATTATTGGTACTTATTCTCTTAATTACTTAATATTAATTTGATAACTATGTTCAGAAATTATACATTTCTAGACATTTCTAAGCAAAGACAAAATAACGCGGATTTTTTTCATACATAAATTTTTTTTTTAATCGGACAATTATTAAATTTTTTGATTTCTTCGAGATTATAGACAGCTTTAGTACACACTTTTTCTTTCCAGCGGAATTTTTTAACTCGGACCGATATTCATTTTTTACAGCTCCTTGGGCCGATATTGAGGTTACGAACTCAATATGTGAACGCACATGTCTCTAACTTCGCGACACTTCTGCCAACCTGGGCATTATGATATACCATGATTTACGACGTTGCCAATTCGTTTCGCGTTAATTGAGCGAGAAAAAGTTATAGAAAATAATTATACAAAGTAATGAAAACACTGAATGTAATCACCTAATGTTGAAAACAGCATATTTCGACAGATAGAGGTAGAAAAATAGTTCGAAAACGTACGTTTAATATGACGATTATTTGAAAGCTAACAGTTGCCAACAGTCAAACGCATGCAGGCTAGAGTGGGAGGAG
This sequence comes from Ophion slaviceki, assembly GCA_944452715.1. Taxonomy (NCBI): domain Eukaryota; kingdom Metazoa; phylum Arthropoda; class Insecta; order Hymenoptera; family Ichneumonidae; genus Ophion; species Ophion slaviceki. The sequence continues at coordinate 71,482,732 of OX101783.1, forward strand.
TCCGATCTGTGCATTTCAAAGTGGCTACAGAAATGTGGTCAAACAGGGATGGCGCCACTATCTCTAAGACCTCGAGAAGTAAGCTGAGTGTCGATGTCGTGTAAGAGAGATGAAAGAGGATCGAATACGCATCCTAGCCTCCATGGCAAATACAGTAGAACCTCGCTTATACGAGGTAATGTGGAGAGAGGGTACCTCGGATAAGTGAAATCTCGGACAATACGGCAAAGAGTAGCAATATAGGACTATTCCACGCATAGGCATAGCAGATTCTTCCGTTTTATCCGAGATTCTGCGTATTATCCGAGGATACAAATCGGATAATGCGGAGGAGTCGGATAATGTAGAACGTCGGTTAATCGAAGGTCGGATAAACGAGGTTCTACTGTACAAGCAAATACGATAATATACACACAATATTCGAACAATTCGAGAATTGTTAAAATCGATTTATCGAGACAAACCAGCCTTGATGTTAAAGAACACCGATATTTTCTCTTGAAAACATTGAAGCATGTTTTTATTTTGAAAACATTGAAGCAAGCAACATCGTTTCGACTTTATATTGTTATTACGGTGTTGTTCTCAAATCGACAAATAACTACTGGACAATTTTATCAATTTCTTACCTCAATGAGTAATTGCAATTTCTTTCGTGTGATTTTCTTTTTATTTTCATTCAAATATGTTATTGTCAGAATAATTGCGTTACCGATTCGCTTATTGCGAGTTTTAATACAAACAGATCGCAAAGTATTGTTCTTTGACTAGGAATAATTTACCATCGTATTGACCTGAGTAAAAAATGTATTCAAGAATAAAAAAATTATTATCGAAGACGTTTTCCACTGTTCGTTGTACAAGAAAACAATACAGGATATTATTTTAAATTCCTTACGGCAATGAGTAATTGCAACTTCTTGTGTATGATTATCTGTTCATTTTTATTTAACCCTAAAACTCATTTTCAACTCAAGAATTAGGTTTTTGCCGTTTTTCAGTCTTTAAATGGATTGTTCACTAATGGAATGTCAATTAAATCAGATGGCTCGCACACTATTTACTTTCTTATGAAAATACGAAGAAATTGAGGTATGACAAAGTCCATTTATCGCCGTAGGACCGGTTTAATGACAAAGAAAAGCACGGGGTGCATATGCACTTCAGGCATGCGTTTGACGGTAAAAAAATAAGTCGTGAGTTGTTGGGTTAAATATCGTTATCGTAATAATTATCGCGTTACCGTCCTCTGTTTGCGAGTTTTAATATAAACAGATCGCAAAGCATTGTTCTTTGACAGCAGGGATTAATTTATGGTCGTATTTACCTAAGAAAATAAAAATTGATTCGGGAAACAACAGCATCAGTATTATTTAAGACATTTTCTACCGTTCGTTGTACAATTAAACACTGTCATAATGAAAATATTTTTCTATCACTACGTATGGCATTAATATTATTTTCGCCCTCTTTCGTCGTTAAGGGGTTACCCCCACTTGCGATTTTGAAAAAATCGATTTTTTTTATTGCATTTTTTTTAAGTGCAATTTAAAGTGCAGTTTTTTTTTGATGCCCGTAATAGATGACTCTATGTAAGTTTACAAAAAAAATATTTTCTTCGTGTAAACTGAAATTGAAACTTTAAACGCGTTTTTCTCAAAATGGTATTTCTGAAGTCGGTGACCAAGATTACTCGAACACTAATGAACCGATCTTCTTGAAAATTTGCAGGCTTATTTAATACATACAAATGTAGTCTTTAATCGTTTGATTTTTTTTCGAAAAAAAAAATGGCCGTTTTTAGGCAAAAACGGCCGTTTTTTTTTCATTAAAATCGAACCATTAACTTTGACTGTCCGCCATTTTGTGAAAAATGAATATTTTTTAAAAACCTTCGATTAAAGACTAGTTTATACTTATATTTGACTAAATCCATCCGCATTTTTTTTTCAGATGATCCACTTCGCTGCAATGTTGGTCACCGCAAACCGTGTATATAAAAACATTATTTCATTGACGGCCATTTGCCACTAAACAATGTAATATTTTTCAATAAAAAAATTACTGAAAGTTCTTCAAGATGTGTTCTTTAAGATGGTATATTGATCGATTAAAAAAGTTTTGTAGTTTTCTTTAAAAAAATTCATGAAAAAGGGCTTTTTTGCGCTACAAGTAGGGGTAACGCCTTAATTATGCCACTAATGCATATTGTTCATTGGGCATTGCTATATTAAAAATATTCTTCTATCTTTACGCATTTACGGAGATCTCTCTGGTTCATGTCATTTTACATTTCTCTCGCACGCAGCCCACTTCTCAAGTATTATTCTGCCTCATACACAGCTCACTTCTCATCATTCATTTGTTGCGTCTCTGTCACACGCAGCTCACTTCTCGATGTCTTAGCAATAGTGGCGCCACCCCTATTTGACCACATTTTTGTAGCCACTTTTTTCAAGTCTCTCAATAAGAGTTCGGACTCCTCCCACTCTAGCCTCCATGGGCGCCACACTGCACTTCTCGCGCGTCACTTTTCCTCTACGTGAGTACGTACTTCGACTGTACCTGCTTTTGCTTACAGGTTGACTGTCAACAAACGTTCAAACTGTAATTTGGAGCTCTCGTTCACGCGTTTTATCGTTCGTTATCGGGATAATCAATTGCTCAACCAGTCGATCTCGAAAGTCGCAGTAAATCGATTACTGGTGGACCGCGCGTGCGATTGCCTCAGTGCGAAACAAATCCTTATGTAAAAACGGAGATCATAACCTCTCAATACTCCGAGCTCTGACGTTCGTTATTCTCGTCTCTCTGTCGCGTACGGTTGTGCGCAATAAAACGGCTGCGATACGGCGGAATAGAATAACAAAAACCATTAGCTGCCAATTGTCGAGAAGTATGGCTTCGGCTATGGAGATTCTCTGGAAGCAAGCGATAAAGACTTTTTCCGGTCGTCGGAGCGTTGGCTATCGTTTGTGTCCGAAGAATTTCGACAAACTACGAATAATGATGAACAAAATCCGTGCCGAAGACGTTAAAATCGATAAACATGTTCTTCGTCTCGTCGACGCTCAGTTGGCTCCGATGTGCGTGATGGACGTGTTCGAAGATAACGATATAACGATCGCCATATTTCTCGTTAAACACGGCGTTGTAATGCCCATGCACGATCATCCGGGAATGCACGGCTTGCTGAAGGTATTTGCAACAATTATAATTTTTCGCTAGTTCCCTAAATATAATATTAAGTCCAACGTTGAGTAAACAATGGCACAGTAGTTTCGGCGTCCAAGCAAAAGCCGCTGTGGCTACGAATCCACATTCGCGCAAGCGGATTCAATTCCAATGATTTTTGTTGCATTGAAATAGATTTTGAAAGTTCAAATTTTCAATTTCCAATGTTGAAATTTGAAATTGGAACCTTATCCGGTCGCCCAAATGAAGTATCGAATAAAAAAATGTTAAACAATGAATAACATTTTTTATTTATCATTTAAGGGGAGATATACACGTAGGAGCCAGAAAAAAAGCTCATTTTTGTGAATTTTTTCAAGGAAAACTATTTAAAATTTCGGATTGGCGTTTTAATTATCTAAAAGTATATACATTCAAAAATATGTTTAATTTTCTTTACTTAAAAATATCATAAATATACAAGGATATTGTACGATCCTTGGAGGGTCGTAAAAAAATCTGCGCATACGGTACGCACTGGCGTTTCTTCAAAAATCATCTGAAAAAAAAAAACCAAAAAGGTTATTAAATTAGATACTATAATCTAGTACTTGTCATAGCCGATTTTGAAAATATCGATTTATGACAAAATGGCGGACGTTTGAACATAAATAGTGATTTTTGGGCCAAAAATTAGTTATTATTTTGCCTATAAAACAAAAACCAAGTAACGGAAAAAGAAAATCCTATGACAAGTACTAGATAACGGCGTATAGAATAACCACAAAAAACCTCAAGGCGATCGGTTCATTGGTTTTCGAGAAATTTTGGGTACCAATTTGAAAAACGTGGTTTTGAGAAAAACGCGTTTGAAAATTTGGGAATGAATAAATCATGAAAATTGTCAACTTACATGGAATCATTGATACCAGGCCCATAGTGTAGGTCTTCTACGGTCGACGGAATGTAGGTGCGAATGTAGGTGAATCTAGGTGTATATCTTCCCTTAAGGAGTTACCCCCACTTGTAGCGCAAAAAAAAGGCCTTTTTCATGAATTTTTGTAAAGAAAACTACAAAACTTTTTTAATCGATCAATATACCATCTTATAGAACACATCTTGAAGAACTTTCAGTAATTTTTTGATTGTAAAATATTACATTGTTCAGTGGCAAATGGCCATCAATGAAATAATGTTTTTATATACACGGTTTGCGGTGACCAACATTGCGGCGAAGTGGATCATCTGAAAAAAAAATGCGGATGGATTTAGTCAAATATAAGTATAAACTAGTCTTTAATCGAAGGATTTTAAAAAATATTCATTTTTCACAAAATGGCGGACAGTCAAAGTTAATGGTTCGATTTTAACGAAAAAAAACGGCCGTTTTTTGGCTATAAAACGGCCATTTTTTTCGAAAAAAAAAAATCGAACGTTTAAAGACTACATTTTTATGTATTAAATAAGCCTGCAAAATTTCAAGAAGATCGGTTCATTAGTGTTCGAGTAATCTTGGTCACCGACTTCAGAAATGCCATTTTGAGAAAAACGCGTTTAAAGTTTCAATTTCAGTTTACACGAAGAAAATTTTTTTTTTTGTAAACTTACATAGTCATCTATTCCTATACTCATAGAGCCATATATTCTCAGATACTTATACATAAAAAAATGCAATAAAAAAAAATCGATTTTTTCAAAATCGCAAGTGGGGGTAACCCCTTAATACTTTATTTGGGCGACCGGATAAGATTCAAAATCGGTGTTAGGAAGCGTACAATAATTATCGTACATACGCGATAATTTCATGGCTACGTACGATAGCACATTATTATCGTACGCAGATTGTACGATAATTTCCATCATGATGCAAAATTTGAGAATTTATTCTACTCGTACGCTTATAGCCAATAGCGCAATAGCAAATGCAATTTCTTTTTACTCATAGCGCTATTAGCTCATCCGGGCACCTTCAAATTAGACGCACAAAGAAGCACCGCCGTGGTGCAATTGTAGCGCCTTCTCAGATTGGATAAACTTCCGAAAAGCCCACACCTCGGAACAATTTAGAACTTCGTGTACTTATGTATTTTGACTCGCTGATCACGAATATGATAGTGAAAATACCCACAAATTTGAATTTCAAGATCAAAACTAAACAAAAAAAAAATTTCGTCGTTTTTCTATTTTATTTTAACAAATGTTGATCGTAGAGAAAAATGTCTTCTACGAAAGTTGTAGCCCATCAAAAGACTGATAATTTATGTTCTATACACATTTTGTCTAAAATCATTATTTTCCAAGAAAAATGGGATAATACTCAGATAAGTATATTTTGCTGAACTCCACTAGTTTCGATATTATCTACTTACGCAATTTACTGCATATGGGCCCAAATAAACCCAAATAAAACAAACACAAAGAGCAATCAAAACAAACCCAAACAAACTCGGGTATGTTGAATCGTGGGATGCGTAGAACACTGTGGTGGGTTGGTCGGGCACCTTGGATGGGTGTGTGGAATCTTGGGGTGCGTACAACACTGGCGTCGTTGCAGAGCATGTTTTCCATTCTTTTCTCTTTTGCCGATAGAGTTTAGCAAAATATACTCATTGGAGTATTATTCCATTTTTCTTGGAAAATAATGGTTTTAGGCGAAACCTGTATAGAACATAAAATATCAGTCTTTTAATAGGCTACAACTTTCGCAAAAGACATTGTTCTCTAAGATCAATATTTGTTAAAATAATATAGAAGAACTACAAAAAAACGTTTGTTTTTTTTGTTTTGACCTTGAAAATAAAATTTGCGGGTATTTTCACTATCATATTCGTGATCAGCGAGTACACAAGTACACGAAGTTCTAAATTATTCGGAGATGTGGGTTTTTCGGAAGTGCACTTCTTAAATTACACAATATACATGCCGTCTCATTGGTTACCATTTGCCAATCAGCGAACAAGAGAATGACATCGTTCGATATTCGATATTTCAAATATTTCGAATATTTCGATTATATGGCAAATGTTAATTACGTTAATACTTATATTTTCTGTTTTCGCGACTATAGGATATATTGAAATATAACAAAAATTCCTTTGTTTTATTTTTCACTCCCTTTTCATATTCTTTTCTTCTTTGAAATACGAATTGTTGGCGCGTTTATTGAACTTGAAATGGAGGGGAAATCGGTTCAGGTCGGTGCCATATGTAAAACATTTGGTTTCAAAGTGTTCTACTAAATTGAAAAGCGGTAGTTTACAAGAGACAAACTGTAGAGTATTTGCATACATATCGATATTGCGTGTAATATGATTTATTTATTTATCATAGACAATATCCCGATAAGTACGATAATTTTGGCCCATTTACGATAATTCTACGCCACTGGTACGATATGTGCCTCGCTTCAGGTTGCCAACGCTGTTCAAAATTCAAAATTCAAAATTGAAAATTGAAAGTACAAGTCCCGTTGCCCGAATGTGGATTTGAACCCACGCCAGTGGGTTGAACGCCGAAACTACTATGCCATTGTTTACTGACCGTTGGACTTTACTCGTGAATTTTGCGGTCAATTTTCGTCGCACAACATTGAGAATAAAAAAACCGTTTTGCTTGGAAAAGTAGGAATAAACACACACACATATAATCACCCTCAAAGGCTCTTGGGACGTCATTTTTAAGAATTGACCAAAATCACTAACTGCATCGTATTCAACAGGTTTCAAACTATAAATTTGGGCAATAAAAAAATTGCATTCTACGAAGCCTCTATAGGGAGTAGCAAGATAGAAAAACGTAGATTTGCCATAATAAAATGGATTTTTCCATAATAAAATTTATTGTTCCTTAAGGCGTTAGGCCACAGTAACGGGTATAAAATCATGTGCGAATTTAACAATTTTTTTCGTATTGAAAAGTGATTCACTGATAAAATTAATTACAGATCTATTTAAGGGGAGGGTAGGGGTTTCAGCATGAGGCTGAAGTTTGCATCGTTTGAGTGCAACGAAAATAAACATTTCTGAATTCCTTCAATCCCTTTTAGCTGATTTTGCCAACAAAAGTCCTTCGAACATTTTTCAAGTTATTTATTTCGCGACTTACAAGATGAAGCTATGTAAAAAAAACTTGTATAATCATGGAAAACGTAAAACAAAATGTAAAAACGAACTTTCGTTGCGTTCCAATGATGCACACTTCAACACCATATTTCAGCGTGAAGAAAAAACACTTTTTTGCGATTTTTTTTTATCTATATGGATAGAGTAAATTTATTGAAACCTTTTGTACATTGTTAAGGGTCATTTCAAGAACATTCCGTGAAATTTGTACGCGAAAATATCCACGAACAAGCCAGTGACAGAGCTTTTCCAAGAACGCCTTTGGAAAAACACGATTTGCGGTGTTCACTGTATCTCAGCTAGAAATTATCTGAAATGAAGTACCATTAAAATGTAGTCAAAGTATCATCAAATCCTCCCCCCAACGGTCTTTGATAATTTTTTTTTCATTTATAAATTTTTGGTGGTCATGTAAAGTGAAAAGTGCTATTTTTCACGAAAAATTCCGGCATTTTGGGGGTGGAAAATCCCCTCAATGTAAAAAAAAATCTCAAACTAACCGTTGGGGGAGGTATTTTATATGTAGAAAGTGTGTATCAAGTTTGGAATAAATCGGTCATGTAGTTTTCAAATGGCAGTGAACACGGACTTTGAAAAAGTGGTTTCGAGAAAAACGCGTTTGAAGTTTAGAGAAGTCGGAGCTACAGTGTTAGAGGATCGGGACTAAATAGTCAATAACTTCGAGAGCTTTGCTCCGATTGACTTGAAATTTTGGGATTATCCGATTGATTTGGGAAATTTTGGGGTCGTTTCGTACATCGAAAAAAATATATATATATTTTCTAACAGTTTGATATTCATATTAAGGGGAGGGTAGGGATTTGCACTTTTGAAAAATCGATTTTTTTTGTCTTTTCTTATAGTTAAACATTATAGTTAACTATAAGAAAGTTAAACTTATAGTTATTCTTGAAATGTTGAACTATAAGAAAAGACAAGAAAATCGGTTTTTCAAAAGTACAAATCCCTACCCTCCCTTTAATATGAATATCAAACTGTTAGAGAATATATATATATATATACACTTCGCACAAAAATTAAGGGAGCAAGAAAAAAATCCAAATTTTTGGGGGATTTTCAACAGGCTGTAACTCATACAAAAATGGTCGTACAGCAAAAAAAAAGCAAATTGTAGCTCTAAGTGTCTAGTTTTCGGATCTGAGTTTGAAATTTTTTTTTGAAAATATTTTTCGAGTAATCATAAGAAAACCACCGAAAAAAAAATGTTCGAAATTTTTTTGGTTTTTTTTTAATCTACGTACGTGGAAAAAATTTTTTGGACTTAACCTCTATATGGACCGGATAGCTTGTTTATTCAGCTTTAATTTGGTTTTTTAAAAATCTCGATACGAGCATTTCTCGCTGAGATATCGGTGTTTGAATGGAAAAAGATCATTTTGTCTTTGATTAGCAATATCTCAGCAACCAATGATCGCACAGAAATTTTGAGGTTGGTTTCAAAAACTTGAATAAATTCTCTACAAGGATTGGCAATTGAATTTTGAAAAAAAAAATTTTTTTCAATCATTACATGAATTTGAAAAAGCGACCAAAAAAGGGCTTTTTGTGGTTTTTTGGAAAATCAAGCGCCCAATCAAAAATATTGCGGAAACCACTAATGTTAAGTGTGCCTTTTACTGTTCAATATACCCACAAAAACCCTACGAAGTTTCAATTTAATCCAGCCAACCGTTTTTTTCCCACTTGATCGAATTTTTGAAAAATTAAAGGAGCGCGAAGGAGCGCGAATCGCAAATTTCTGTGCGATCATTGGTTGCTGAGATATTGGTAATCAAAGACAAAATGATCTTCTTCCATTCAAACACCGATATCTCAGCGAGAAATGCTCGTATCGAGATTTTTAAAAAACCAAATTAAAGCTGAATAAACAAGCTATCCGGTCCATATAGAGGTTAAGTCCAAAAAAATTTTTCCACGTCCGTAGATTAAAAAAAAACCAAAAAAATTTCGAACATTTTTTTTTCGGTGGTTTTCTTATGATTACTCGAAAAATATTTTCAAAAAAAAATTTTCAAACTCAGATCCGAAAACTAGATACTTAGAGCTACAATTTGCTTTTTTTTTTGCTGTACGACCATTTTTGTATGAGTTACAGCCTATTGAAAATCCCCCAAAAATTTGGATTTTTTTCTTGCTCCCTTAATTTTTGTGCGAAGTGTGTATATATATATATATATATATATTTTTTTTTTCTTTTATCTTCTTTAGGCACTCCGCGGCGTGACATTTAGCATCCACATTTTTTTACCTAGAACAAAAAACAAAAATTCTCGTCAATCTATATTAGAATACCTAGAGAAGTACGTACGGAATTTAAAAAATATTGTTTTATTCAAAAGTTGTAGGTATTTGAACTTAAGAAATGAATTTTCAGTGAAAAATTTCGTTATAACTGCTCATAAACTGCTCATAAAATGAAAAGTTTTCGATTAATCAGAAATTCCGTACGTACTTCTCTGCGAAATGCAATTAGGAACATAACTTTTAAATTTGAAGTAAATGGAGTGAAAATTGTTGAAGGTATTTGTCACGCCAATTGGAAAAAAGCTGTTTCGAGAAGTTTCGAGCAGTCGGCCATTTTGTACATCGAAAAAAATATATATATATTTTCCAACAGCTTGATATTCATACTAAATAGATGTGTAATTAATTTTACGAGTGAATCACTTTTTCATACGAAAAAAATTTGTTAAATTCGCACATGACTTTATACCCGTAACTGTGGCCTAACCCCTTAATAAAATATAAAAACGTAGAAAATGTCGGAACAGAGACTCAAAGCGTAAAATTTCAGGTATTATGCGGGGCTGTAAGGATCAACAGTTACACAGTAAGAATACGGGATGACTATCTCATACAACCAGGCGAGGAATTCCACGGTCTGAAGCACCCAACAGTGACAGTCCGCGCCAATGACCCCGCTTGCGTCTTGACGCCGGACAAACGAAATTTCCACGAGATCTCGTGCGTCGAGGGACCCGCCGTTTTCCTAGACATCTTGAGCCCGCCGTATATCTTGGAGTCGCGAATTCCCGATATACATCTGAGGCCCTGCACTTACTTCAAAGAAATCACGAACGAGGAGCCTCCTGCCGAAAGCGATCACGAAGTCCAATTAATGGCGATCAACAAGCCGCAAGACTTTTACGCCATAAGTATGAAGTATCCTGGACCAGCGCTCAGATGATTTAGACTCTCGTGCGTTTGTTGTATTTAATTATTGGCGGAGTCCAAAAACGTCGCGAGGTCATTCGTCTGATAGGCCTCTCGATACTCTCGAAAACGTTTGCCTCCGGCACTGCAGCAATACTGATAACGAAATGTTTTTTTTTTAGTTTTATTTTATTCAAATACATTATTATACGTTTGTACATTATTTTTAGCAGGGAAACTGTAAGACAATGGAGAGCCAAATTTCGAGCAAATTTAGCGAGAAAAATGAACGGGAATTACGGAGATGTGGGTTTTTTTAATCGTTTAAGGGGTCTTCTCATTTTAGACGCTAAAAAAGTATTTTCATGCATTTTTGTATAGGTTTGTATTATAGGTATTAATGTAAAAGTTACACTTAATAAATACACTTTCGAAATACATTAAAAAAATGTTTTTTATGTATTTATGTAACTTGAACGAACTTTAAACACGTTACAACTATAGCTATAGAGCATATCAAGGATTTTTTTCAATTTTTATAAATAGTATTTTTGACGAAAACGGCGAAAAAACGGTTTTTTTGTTTTTTCGAAAAATGTCCGCCATTTTGTTATTTTTGCATACACTACCGGCGAAAATTTTCCGGACAAAAGTTTAAAATAGTGCCGGTTTTCTATGCCAGTTCGCCGGTAGTTGACCTAGGCCAATTTAACGAACGGCATTTTAAAGAGGAGGGATTCACCTTCATTTTGGCTTTTTTCAAACATTTTTACGATTTTTTTTACAATTAGCACCCGGTTTTGAAAACGACCATTTTTCGTCGTCTTTTTGTTTCTTTTTGAGTGGACCCCGTTTGCAGTAAAAACAATTTTGACGCATTCCTTCGATCAAAATTATAAAAAGGGAAGCCTAAGCTTCAATTTCGCTTTTGAAAAAAATTTCTACGATTTTTTCTCCAACAATATTTCGTTTTTGTGAAAAAATAGATAATTTGAGAATTGCTCCGGAGTACGAAAACGATGAGATTTACACAACAAAACCTCAAAAAAATTTGTACGCATTTCTTCGACCAAAATCATAAAAGGGGAAGCCTAAACTTCAATTTCGTTTTTTGACAAAAATCTTACGATTTTTTTTCCAACAATATTTCGTTTTTGTGAAAAAATAGATAATTTGAAAATTGCTCTGGAGTACGAAAACGATGAGATTTACACAACAAAGCCTCAAGACAGCAAAAAAGTTGCATTGCTTCTTGTGAGTTCACGAGAATTTTTTCCGATTTTTTAGTTCGAAATTTTTTTTTACCTATTTCCGGTAAAAGCTTGATTGATCTGAATACCATAACAATAATATAATTAAATTTTTTACTTACATATTAAACTTTAGTCTCGTCGAAGAAACCTCCTCGCGCCGGATTTAATTATATTATTGTCATTGTATACAGATCAATCGAGCTTTGACCGGAAATAGATAAAAATAAATTTTCGAAAAAAAAAATCTGAACAAATTCTCGTGAACTCACAAGAAGCAATGCAACTTTTTTGCTGGCTTGAGGTTTTATTGCAAATCTCATTGTTTTCGTACTGCGGAGCAATTTCCAAATTATCTATTTTTTCACAAAAGAAACGAAATATTGTTGGAAAAAAAATCGTAGAATTTTTTTTTTTAAACGAATTTGAAGCTTAGGCTTCCCCCTTTATGATTTCGGTCGAACAAATGCGTAAACATTTTTTTACTGCAAACGAGGTCTACTCAAAAAGGAACAAAAAGACGACGAAAAATGGTCGTTTTCAAAACCGGGTGCTAATTGTAAAAGGAATCGTGAAAATTTTTGAAAAAAGCCAAAATGAAGGTGGATCCTTCCTCTTTAAAATGCCGTTTATTAAATTGGCCTAGGTCAACTACCGGCAAAATGGCATAGAAAACCGTTCCGGCACTCTAAAATTTTTGTCCGGAAACTTTTCACCGCTTTTGATTTTTTTGTTTCGGATGATCCATCCCCGAGATTTCATCAACGCGCAGACCTACAATTTTTTTAGGACATTTTTTCAACTATCATTTTCGTCTAAAATAGTGACTTGAATAAATAATATTTTTTAAAATGTATCTCGAAAGTGTAACAACTTTGATATCAATATCTATAACGTAACCCTATCAAACAATTCATGAAAAGTCTTTTTTGGCGTCTAAAGTGAGAAGACCCCTTAATTCATGTTATTTGATATTTATATCGCTTCGATTAATCGATTGAACATTCTCGTGATTCGGAATGATTTGAAACGATGGAAGATGGCTGTATCGACGCCCTGATGCATCGGTGAATAGTACAAAGAATATTATAGTGAAACTCGCAACTGTATTTTTGGCTAGTTGCTCGGAGTTCGAAGAAGGAAATGTATGTCAAGTGATTGGAAAGCTGTATTGTTTTTTCCTCGATTTACTGAGAAAAATCGTAGAATTGTTGTTGTAACTTTTCACTAATCGAACGTGCGCTGCTTTACGAGACGAAAACCTCGTTTAATCGAGAAATTATAAGTATCGTATAATTACCGAACAACGATACTCGAAGTTTGACGTAAATGGTGGAGGGACAAAATTCGGTGGAGCATCATTCGTTTTATGATTCTATTGCGATCGAAATATGTGGAAAGTTAAAAAAAAATTACATTTATGAATAATGTATGGGGAAATGATTTCCGAACTCTTTGATTTCGAAGGCAACGTCGGGTAATCAAATTGATCAGGTTTGACATTAAAAGTGATAAGTTTCATGACAATGGGAATATTCGTAAAACCTTCAATATCGAAGGATTTTTTTTTCATATTCTTTTTAACGCGATATTTTGCATTTTTCATGCGTGAGATTCTTTTTACATTCGTTGCGTACCTACGTAGATATTTTCTACGTAACAGATGGAAATAGATAGAAATTTTCTACCGCCTCGAAATTACTGCATTGCGCAATAATTATATTTTTAATGCTGAGTATTTGTGGCGTGGAAGTTTGCATATTTGGAATGCAACGAAAATCCTTTTTACCTGCTCTCATTATTATCCGAAATCATACTTAGCGAGTTTATTGTAGAATGGCGTTGAAGATTTTTTTGCACCATTTTTTCCCTCATTTTCCTCATTATCCAGAAGCTTGTTTTTTTTTGCAAATTACAGTCGTACGTTTATGATGAGAATACGAACCGAAAAAACGTTTGAACAACTAAGATTCGTCTTCCGTAGCCTTCCAACGATGCAAACTTCAACGTCGTGTTGTAGATCGCTAAATAAGAATCCTAAAAAATGTTGGCGTGATTTTCGTAGCTGAAATCCGCCAAAGGAAGTTCAGGAAATTGAAAAAGAAAGCATTTTGGTTGCATTCCATCGATGCAAACGTCAACGTCGTAAGTACTTGGTGAAGTAGCAACTGCATAGTTACAAATTACTCAATTTGGGTATAGTGAAAAAAGTCGAAATGTTCGTATTTTTTTTTTTTTTTCAACACAATTTTTAATTTAGCGGACAGCAGTGATGCGTGCAAGTCTTCGTATTGAAAAATAAGGATGAGAATTTCTTTGTGAACGGGTAACACGCATTTGTGTTAAGGTGGAAAACCAGTTTTAGATGACAAAAAATCAATCTTTTTAAATTCCATGAATTGTTAGTATAACTGATCGCTGATAATTCATTACTGCCTTGAATTTTTTGTTTTTGGTAATTTTTTTCAAACGCGGTTTCTCGAAACGACTTTTTTCAATTTGTGTACACTCTAGGTCGAAAAGTTTCTAACCTATAATTTTATAAAGTGATAGTTTCTTTATATAATTACGCTCTATATGAACCTAAATTGGGGATAATATTGTTTAAAGTATATTTTTTATAGCAAAAAAGGTTATAAATAATGGCAAAAATTATACCCTTTTGTTCAAACACCTCTGAAAAATTGAAATTTTTAATTTTTCGGTCAGAGTTAGGTTCATATAGAAGGAAAACCTGTTTTTAAGGTAATCTTCAAACCGTATTCATTTCCGATGAAAACTGTGGCCTCCAGAGTGTACACAAACAGCAAAGTCTGATGGCTGCGATAGGCTGCAGGTTATATCGACGCTACTTACGAAAAGTAGCACGATCCAAAGTTCTTATGAAAACCATGATTATGCTTTCGCCACGGAAACTAGCACGTTTTCATATTCATCGCGAAAACTAGCTTGTTTGATTTTCACTGTAAAAACTAGTGTAAAAGGAGTCAGTTTAAAACCTTAAGGATCTCATCGCTCGTACAATCTAACCAGAAAGAGTTTTGGTGAGAATTTAAAGTCGTTCGTGCTCAGGTAAAAATCGGGAAAAATAAACCATTAGTATCTTTGAAAAATATGACAATTTTTTGCGTAATGACATTTTTATTTTATACTCGTTGCTTTTATTAACATTTTGATAATAATTATCAATTAAAATCGATAGTAGTAATTTTTATAAAATAATATCGAAATTGTAAATATAATTAAATATTTATTGTGATTTTCTATTAAAAAAATAACGTTATTGAAAATATCATTCAACAAATTTACTGTAATCTTACAGATGGTTATCGTCGAATATGTTTGAAAAATCTTGCTGATGTTCGATTGGAATTAAACCTCTGTCAAGCATGGCCTGTAAATCTTTTTTTTTCTTGGTGCAACAGGCAATTTTTTATCTGACGTCTGTTTTAATCGGAACATTCGAACATCATCCATGTTTTTTTTTTTTTAAAGATTTTCATCTCTCGTTCTTGGTCAAAATCATATTTAGCGTGGATTTTATCGACGTAAGGTTGGATGGATATTTTCCGAATACTTGCAATTTTAATTGAAGTCCAACAAAAATCTTTTGAGAGGTCTAAAAAAACGTGAATTTCCGATTGCGGTCAAAGGAATTGGAGTAAAAAAATAGAGGCAAGGCGTTAAAAAGCATGGAAGAAAAGTCGGAAACAATTCCAGTGTTACTGAAACATTATTTTCGCGGTGAATATCGAAATCGGTTTCTTCTCGTGGTGAAAACCGAAACGTGCTAGTTTTCGCGTTTAATATCGAAAGGTGCCAGTTTTCGTGGCGAAAACCGAAACCTGCTAGTTTTCGTAAGCAGCGTCGATATGCTCCATATTTTCAGAGGAAATGCTTCGAAAAAATAAAAATATCCCCAAAGTTTGAATAAATTCTATTAATTCATTCCTTGTAAAAAAATCAAGAAAATCACCAAAAAACAAAACGTTTCCCGCCTTAATTTTCAAAGCGATTTTTGAGCGTTTGAATTCTTTCAATATTTACACAATTTATTGGCAATGCACCGCTAATGGATATTCATTTTTCGACGATATAATTATTGTCGTTCGATTTACAGACTGTTGCCAGAATACTTTTTTTTTAATTCAGCATTCATTCGATTAGCAAGTGATGTTGCAGGGCCGCCGAAAATGGCACTTTGCACGTTTGATATGGGCTTTATCAATCGCGTGCGGGTATCCCCATCTAGCGGGCGATTCCGATTTCGCGGTGTAACACATTTAGACTTCAGTAAAGCCGGAACAGAGGAAGTGATAATTTCGAACAAAATAATCGTGCGAAGAGAAAAAACGAAGTGGTACTTAATAAATTAGCCGTTGAAGGGATAAGCTGTTAGTATTATTCAGTAAATATATTTGTACATCACACAAAAATGCTGATTGCGGAATCATTATTTTCGTATCTCGCCCGTACACAATTCTCCGATTTTATTTTATTCCTTTACAACTCTAGGTGACAATAGTTCAATGCCAAGAACGTGGCTCTGGTAAAGTTACATGCCCAACAGGTTTTTTTTGTTCAACGATAAGATTAAAATCGCGCGTAACGATTCTTTCGACAATCAGTTGCGTACGCAATAACGAATGGTCCTGTATTTCATAAAATAATTAAAAATGTATCGGTCGTACGTTCCCTACCAAAAGTGAGTTCCGGTGAGAATTTTGAGTACTTTGCGATAACATTAAAATCTGAAGAAAATCAACCGGATTGAAGATGAACATTGGTGTTGAAGAATAATGCCAAAAATTTATAAATTGTTTAAACACAAATTTGTTTGAAAAATCTCCGGTAAACTTGATTTTTTGTGACATTAAATGAATTGTGATATTTTTCTGAATACAAACGATTTTTCAAAGAATTTCCTCTGTATTTCGTAAATCCCGTTTTTGGAATTCTTCAGAGGCTGTACCTGTGACACTTCGTTCAATACCCCGGACACTTTTTGGATTTTACATGGAATATTGCTCCGAAAACACATTAAAAATTTGTGACTCTTCATCCGTAAAATTTTTTTTAATTAAAATGAAAATAGAAAGAAAATTGTTAAAAAAGATCATGCCTATTCAGACAAATCTACGAATTCATTTTATAATATAGAAAAAGTAGTTCACCGGACATTTGTCGAACAATTTTTTTGTCAACAATATACTTATGACTTTTTTGCGTGATTATTACCGGATATTAATGTTCTTAGAATCTTCAATATGGTTGATTTTTTTAAAACTTTAATCTCATCGCAAAGTACTCAAAATTCTCGCCGAAGCTCACTTTTGGTATTAGTACAGTCGTGCTGTTTATTGGAATCGGAAAAAATTAGAACGCTAGTTGTTTGACAGGTGATTATGAAGATGCCGCGGGTGCTAAATCCAAGTTTGCCTAAAAATCGGGGTGTAGGGATTTTTTAGGGGATGAAAGGGGATGGGGGTGGATTAACGCCAAACTACAACTCCCACGAGGTGGGCGCCGAGAGATAAAATGTTCAGAAAAATCCGGGCTTCATTTTTGTCCACAGCGCCGAAGTCGTGGAAGTTCATTTTGGGGGTGAAAAAGTGGGGTGAAATTTTGAAAAATCAGTTTTCATTCGATAACTCTTTAGGAAAAATTCATACAATCTTCGTTCAAATGGAAACGTTGCAGCCCTTGAAAAGACGCGTCGATCGAGTATTTGATCATCCCTCTCCAATAATATCTTCACCCCCAAAAAAATTATTGAAGTATAAAAAAAAATATTCTTTATTAAATAAGTCAAAAAGATTCCATTTTTCGGGGATGGCTTAAATGCACGAAATGTAGAGAATAAGTTTCTCTATATTTTCGTTCCTATGGACCACCCTTGAATTTTCCTTTTTCGAACCCCTCTCAGGGGTGAAAATTCAAAATGAAATTCCGGAAACACTATTACCCGAAAATAAAGAGATACGAGTTTGGCGCTGTGGACAAAAATGTAGCTGAGGGTTCAAGCTACAAATTCTTCCACGGCGGCGAATTCGTGCGGTCAATAGTTTTCCCAGAATTCCATTTTGAATTTTCAACCCCCGAGAGGGGTTGGAAAATCAAAATTCAAGGGTGGTCCATAGAAACGAAAATATAGAGAAAATTATTCTCTACATTTCGTACATTTGAACCATACCCGAAAAATCGATTGTTTTTGAGTTATTCAATAAACAATTTTTTTTGGTATTTCAACCATTTTTTTGGGGGGTGAAGATATTATCAGAGGGTGATGATCAAATACTTGATCGATGTGTCTTTTCAAGGGCTACAAGGTTCCCAACTGAACAAAAAGTGTACGATTTTTTTCTAACGAGTTATTGCATTAAAACTGATTTGTCAAAATTTCACCCCACTTTTCTACCCCCAAAACGAACTTCCACGGCTTCGGCGCTGTGGACAAAACTAAAGCCTGGATTTTTCTGCACATTTTGTCTCACGGCGCCGACCTCGTAGGGGTTGTAGTTTGGCATTAATACACCCCCGTCCCCTTCCATACCCTAAAAAAACCCTACACCTCGATTTTTAAGCAAACTTGGATGTAGCACCCGCGGCACCTACCAAATCTCCTGTCAAAAAAATAGCCGTCTAATTTTTTCCGATTGCTATAGGGAATGTACGGGCAATACATCCTTAAATGTCGCGCGGAAATAAAAGTTACCAGCCAACTTGGCTTCGGAGGAAACATGCACGAATTTCGTGTTCTGGATTTCATTTCTGTTTTATTCGCCGACGTTCCTCAGCCTGTTTGTTTCCTTGTCTAGCACCATTGGTGTGTCTGTGCCACGTCAAAATAGAAATAACGACCCTAGTAGTTATTGAACCGGTGGATCGCGTTATCGAACGTGTAATAATGAAAGAATTAGAAAGATAAAAGCTTTCGTTCGCAGTAACGTACCCAGCTCCAGCGAGATCGTAAAAAGTTCGCATCTTTGAATATCCAAGACAAAGAAAACTTTCAAATATGAGGCTTTCCACGTCACTTCAGCCAGTAAAAAAAGATCCACAAATAATTTTGAAAAATCGAGTTACTTTATTGAAAAATATGCACAGTGTCGACATTTTAAAAAAATTTCTGACGTTTTTTCTCGTTGATTACCATTTTTTAATATTTTTCCATTCAAATGGCTGTATCTTTGGCAGGATTTGATATATTTACATTCGTAAAAAACGAAAATGTGCGTCTTTTTCTAGGCTTCCAGAAAAAAATTAATTTAGATTTTATTGAGCAAGTCGAACGTCCGTTTCAGGGAAAAATATGCAAAAATATTTTTTTTCTCAAGGAAAGCCACTTGTTATTTTATTTTTAAGAATTTCCCCGAATTGTGAATACGAAAAACGGATTTTTGGTATTTTTTATATTATGGGATTGTTAAACACCGTGAAGTTACAGCTATTTTTTTTTTTTTTATTAATATTCGATTGAAGAGTGTGGAGCACTCGCTGTATGTTTACCAGGTTTTTGAAATACATATGACATATATGTCATATGTATTTCAATATATAATATATATATAATAATAAAAAAAAAAAATTTTAAATAAAAATAGCTCTTCACGGTGTTTAGGAATCCCATAATATAAAAAATACCAAAAATCCGTTTTTCGTATTCACAATTCGGGGAAATTTAAAAAAATAAAATAACGAGTGTCTTTCCTTTAGAAAAAAAATATTTTTGCATATTTAGCCCTGAAACGGACGTTCGACTTGCTCAATAAAATCTAAATTAATTTTTTTCTGGAAGGCTAGAAAAAAACGCACATTTTCGTTTTTTGCGAATGTAAATACGTCAAATCCTGCCAAAGATATAGCCATTTGAATGGAAAAATGTTAAAAAATGGTAATCAACGAGAAAAAACGTCAGAATTTTCAAAAAATTTCGACACTCGGTGAATATTTTTCAATTAAGTAACTCGATTTTTCAAAATTATTTGTGGATTTTTTTTTACTGGCTGAAGTGACGTGGAATGCCTCATATGCGACCTGGATTTCCAGAGTTCAAGTAAATCATATTTCTGGATATTCGCTCGTCAACCTGAAGTGAAATACGGCCTTAAGTCGTGAAAAATGCACGGAAAAGCCGTCTGGGCTTGGAATGCTTTCTCGATTTGTCTGAGGTGCTCCCTCTGGATATCCGGATTGTCATTGATACACTCCAAATTGATATTCACGATTGGAGCGATTAGAAATAAAATTGAAGAAAAATATAAACATTCTTTTCAGTTCTTTCGAGTTATAGATTTAATAAGAATTTTCACGACATCGCGCTGTGCGGTGGAGTGGCAGCGTTGGATACATCTTTATCGAATTCGTTAAATTCTCTTCACTCTCATTGTCCATGGACCGCTCGTACTTCTGCGCCAACGTAACGGATATATTTCGAACTATTCGCGTTAACTTCTCTGATTAACCGATAACTACAATTACAGCAGAGAAGAGCATTGGCGACCGTAATTCATCGGAAAATCTGCAACTATGTAATTATGTACATCTATCATCCATATATCAGCTTCGTCTGTTTGTCGCTGTCTCGAGTGATGCTTCAAGTACTTCAGTGTACTTTTGTGTCGAAATTTTCCCTTTTGAGATAGGTAACTGCCTTTGCGCTCATTTTTGCGTAGCATTCTCGCTGTCTCTGATCCTCGGGAGAAAGACCGATCGATTCGGATTCAAATATTACGGATTTAGCTCGTTTGGTTGTTATCCGTGCTCTGTTGCCTTCTGTACATCGCTACGTTGGAGTCCGTATAGTCCATTATACGCCTTTGGCACTGTCTTACGTATTGCTGTTGCTTGTGATAGATCTTGAAAGCACCCTTTATCGTTATGAACGCCACGCCTCCCTGGAAAAACGTAGTGTTCACAATATTATCGATTACGTTGGGATTTACATTTACAACGATAAAAAAATCGAGTCGTTTTTTTTTCTTCTAAGGGCTATACCAGAGTGACGCTTTAAAAAAATCCATTTTTTGCCTTTTTCGACAGTTTATACTTTCAAGAATATCCTGTAAAAATTTCAAGGCCGTATCTCTATCATTTTATCTTGCAAAAATCGATAGTGAAATCTTTAACCGCGTTTTTCTCGAAATGAGATTTTTCAAATTTGCTGACATTGTAACTCAAAGAGCAATTATCCGATTGACTTGAAATTTGAACTGAGCACTCTTGAATATATTTACTCTACAATGACGTAGGATATTTTTGATTGGATGAAGTTGACGATTTGGCATTGAAAAAAACCACCATTTTATAGGCAAGAAAACAGACTTTTTTTTTCATAAGTACGCCATTTTGTTAGATTTTGATATTTTTCGAAAATCCTACGTCATTTAACAGGAAATACCTTCCAGTTTAACGACATTTCTTTTTTCGGTTTCAGCTACACAATCGGCCGGAATCATGTCAGCAGTGGAGGAACTTTTTTTTCCGAAGGTAGTGCATAAGTCGCTTGGATCGCAATATTTTTCTATGAAAAAATTAAGTATTAGGTGCGCAACTAAGTTCCCGCTGTTTTTCAAGAGATGGCTCCACTAGTAAGTGCTGGTCGATTGTGACATAACCAAAACGTCATGAACCAAGCTTAGACATATGGTAAACAAACAGCTTTGACACATTAGTGATTTTGTTTTTGCCCCGTATACTTTTGGTTGTGTGAAAATGTCTGATTTTGTGCCAAATAATCGTCATTTGCGGGAAGTGTTGCTTTTCTTCTTTTATTCGAAGAAAACGGCGGCTGAAGCGCATCGAGAACTACAAAAAGTTTACGGAGATGCTGCTCTAAGTGAAACAACGTGCCGTGATTGGTTGCGTCGCTTCGAAGACGGTGATTTCGATGTTGACGACCGTTCACGTGAAGGAAGGCCAAAAACCTTCGAAGACGCTGAATTGGAGGCATTGCTCGATGAGGATCCGTGCCAAACGCAAAAAGAGCTTGCTTCAGCATTAGGAGTTACCCGCCAAGCCATTTCCAAGCGATTGCATGCGTTGGGACTGATTAAAAAACAAGGAACTTGGGTTCCTTATAATTTGAAGCCGAGAGACGTTGAGCGGCGTTTTTTCGCCCGTGAACAACTGCTCCAGCGGCAAAAAAGGAAGGGTTTTCTTCATCGCATCGTTACGGGTGATGAAAAATGGATTCATTACAGCAACCGAAAGAGAACAAAATCATGGGGACTGCCCGGTCATGCTTCTACGTCGTCGGCTCGGCCGAATATTCACGCTGCGAAGGTTTTTCTGTGTATTTGATGGGATCAGGGCGGTGTTATTTATTATGAGCTGTTGAAACCGAACGAAACCATCACTGGGGAACGGTATCGAACTCATTTGATGCGATTGAGCCGAGCACTGCGCGAAAAGCGGCCACAATACGAGCAGAGGCACGAAAAAGTGATTTTACAGCATGCCAATGCTCGGCCTCACGTTGCCAAACCCGTTAAAACCTACTTAAAAACACTCAAATGGGAAATCCTACCCCACCCGCCATATTCCCCAGATATTGCGCCGTCCGATTATTACTTGTTCCGTTCGATGGCACATGGTCCGGCTAATCAGTAGTTCCGCTCATATGAAGATATCTCAAAATTGCTTGATTCGTGGATAGCCTCAAAAGACGAACACTTCTACCGTGACGGTATTCGAGCTCTGCCAGAAAGATGGGAAAAAGTTGTCGCTAGCGATGGGCAATATTTTGAATGATTCATTTGTAACCATTTTTTCACAATAAAGTGGCATTTTCATAAAAAAAAACAGCGAGAACTTAGTTGCGCACCTAATAATATAGGTAAAATATAGCCAAATATATTCTTAATTTTCCAAAACATTTAATTGAGTACTTTTCCTTCAAAAAATTCCCGAAAATCACCCAAATTTTCAGCGTTCACACTGGTGGAGCCCCTTAATATTCTCTACATATACTTTCGAAAGTTTCCTAAAGAGTTGGCAGGTGCCACGAAACAAGAAAATCGTTAATTGATGCCATCGGCGCAGAGAATAAATTCACGTTTTCACGGTCACAAGCTGATATCCTCTAGGCAAGTGGACATGCGGTCACGCACAGTCTCCAGTGTACCTCGATCGTATCTACGTCGCGTCTGCGCACGAACGAACTTGTGCGACAAAGGGCCATGGTAGCGTACAAAGTAAACGGTCCGGCCAAATGTACGATACTTATCTCAAATACAGATTTGTTAATTATTAACAAATCATTATTTGAAACGAGTCGTCGATTTCTCAACAGTTATTTGCTAACTATTAACAGAGCTAGATTTGATTCAACTGAAGATTTTTAAATTATTACCAAATATTCATTTTGTAATAAGTGTACGACTGTTATCTCAAAGAACTACTGGGCCAACATCTTAAATACAGATTCATTAATAGTTAATAAATCCTTATTTGCGTTAAATAGAGAAGTTTTCGCGTCAACTATGTGACTCTTGGCTCAAATGCGGCCGAGATAGTCGTTTCGAATGAAGATCAGTTAATTGTTGTGACATGTTCATTTGCATCGAACACAGGAGAGTCGCGGCAACTACACGTTAAGAGGCCCAAATCTAAATATATTGTGAACAGATCTCTACTCCTTTGGACCGTATTATCATATCACAATTTTAACTCGTTATTCGATTACCATAAACATCCACTGAGTTAAGAGAAATAAAAGTAATCGAATAAATCATTCTTTTCAAAGAAATACTATGGCTATAAAATGTTGTCATGAGAACACGAATATTTCTTAACGACTAACAAATGTGGTAACAGTTAATGAATTCTTTAATTAAAGTTGCCAGCTAAATGTATTTCTTCACTATAGATAAACTGTTTTATCAGTGCAAATGCGTTTTTCTCAAAACTGCATTTTCAAAATTAGCGAACAGGATTACTCAAAATCTATTAAGACGATTGAGGTGAAACTTGGTAGAAATATTGATAATATTGCTACCTTCTACGTGACGAGAGTAGTTTTTTAAGAATTAGGAAAAAAAAAAACTTTTTTAAATCCCAATTGTACAGAAAGTTTGCGTGAAATGTTGACTTTGTTGTAAATGGGTGCCAATCTCGTCAATTTGCATTTTCTTCATTTTAATTACTGTCAAATAAAAACTATCCATGTTTGAACTGAAAAAATGTTTGAATTGTTTTGCGAATCAGTCTACGGGGAGCTACACTGCACGCCGATTCGCAACTCCCGCGGCAACACTCTCCCACAGCTCCGTCATTTTGATGATAAATGAATTTGAAAAATTATTTTGTATACTTAAATATACTATATGTATTAATCTGAGTATAAAATCCTTGCGTGACGGGTTAATTTTTAAAATAAGCGTTAGGTAAAACATAATGATAAGAATTACCTACAATTTCATATGGATTGTTAACTTTAACTTGCGTTAATTTTTCAACAAACTAACGCTTTAACGATTAACGAAGTTAATCTTTTTGAGTAGCGTAATAACAATTGGCGTAGTTAATTTTTGGATTAACATCGCCCACCTTTGGGCTTAGTATTGCGATCGTTGGGCACAACATTAAGGGGTCTTCTCACTTTAAACGCCAAACCTTTGGTTGGTTGACCTTTTGACTATTTTGATTAATTTTTTTGATAGGTTTATATTCTAGATATTGATATAAATGGTAACCCTTAATAAATCCACTTTCGAAATACATTTAAAAAAAAATTTCTATGTAATTTTCTCGTTTTTCTCGAAACAACGTTTTTCGTCGGCTTGGTGATAAAATCTTCGAAACTACTGAACCGATCCTTGTGAAATTTTAACCACATATTCTTTACAGCTATAGTTATAGCGCATATGAAGGATTTTAAAAAATGTTATTTACTTTTTTTTGCCAAAAACGGTGAAAAAAATACTTTTTGTTTTTTTTTTCGAAAAATGTCCACCATTTTGTTATTTTTGCATATATCAAAAATCGTATGATATGCGCTATAGCCATTAACATACTAAATCTAAAATCGTTTGATTTTTTTGTTTTGGATGATCCATCTCAGCTATTTCATCAACAGCGCAGATCTACAATTTTTTTATGACATTTTTGTAACTACCATTTTCGTGTATAAATAGTGACTTGAATACATATTTTTTAAATGTATTTCGAAAGTGTGTTTATTAAGTGTAACAACTTTTATATCAATATCTATAATATAAACCTATAAAAAAATCATAAAAATAGCCTTTTTTAGGGTGTTGTGTCCGTAAACTTGCGCAATACGAAAGCATTTACGCAACAGCGAGAGTTACACTTCATTGCCCTCCTTGGGAGAGATACACTTTCGCCAAAATGCAAACGTCAAAAAGACACTTTGCGACGCGTCCTGACCAAGCATCGTATGATGTTTGATCTAGGGCAAATTGCGACAATCAGAGTCGACAATTAAGAGAAGTTTCCAGGGAATAGGCAGTTCTTGGTCAGCTTTTGAACGGTTCGGTCCTAAGGTACGACCGACACACTGTAAATTCAATTATAAGACCAGCCCAGTAATAAAGTTATATTCCTATTCAACGAACTTCAGTTCCAACTCTTAATTTCGCAGCGATCCCAAAATTACCTATCCCGGGTTTTCGCACCGGGAATACAACATAGCGTCTAAAGTGAGAATCGGCGCTCCTCAGTAAAGCCAAGTTCCGTAAATACTCACCAGAAGAGTCCTTTGAAAATTCGAGTTTATGCTCTCGAAGAATATCTTGCCGCAGATACTGGCGATAGTCGGTAGTAGAAGAGCTCCGCACAAAATGCGAGTCGCCGATACGGGATCGCTCATTGGTGGGACCTCTTGAGATTGTGCTCTGTCGGTGTCGGAATAGCTGTAATTTGCGACCGATTAGTTTTCTTAAAGTTAACAAGGAAGCATTCGATTCGAGAGAATTTTAGTCAGCGAATTCGCGCGAATATTGAGATCGCGATGTTGACATGTTTACCTGCATGGCAAGAAGTGCCTGAGAATCGGAACTTTGCAGGCGTGTCTTCTAAGAAGGCCGAGAGCTTGATCCTCCCATCGGAGCATTTTTCCGAGCACGAGCATAATCGGTATGGTTGGTAAGCCAACGAGAAGAATCAGGGGATCAGCCTGCTCCATCATTGTGAGACCATCCTTATGACCGACAACTTGCATCACTGTTACCGCACCGTACGTAACGGCTGTCCAATAAATCGACCCGACAACTATTCCGGCAGCTATGAACGGGCATACCCGAAATATGACACCGTCTATAGTGTCCAATATTACCACCAGGGGCCCTGAAATTGTCGTAAACGAAACGTATTGTCAAACAGAGTATTTTACTCTATGTAAGAAAAATACTAGGAATGTACAAGTAAGGTAGCTTTCGCAATAAACAATTGAATAATGTTGGTTTTTATTTATAAAAACACAACATAGGTTTGTAATTCATTTAAAAAAAAAATACTTTTTCTATCTGTTCAACGAACATGCGAAACGGTAGCCGCCATACTGGGTTCCGACGTGACGTCATTGACGTAGTAAACAAAGAAAGCGTCAACAAGTATATGAGGCATTCCACAGGTTTCCAGCAAGGTCAAAACCCTCACTATTTTTCAGGGTCCTGCAATTTTTTTGTTATCAAAAGGCACCTACTAGTATTGTCTGTGATTTTTTTCAGATTTTTTTTAAGTCCTGCTCCAGATATCTCAATTTTTGAAAAATGAGAATCAGTTTTTAACTATATGTACCTTAAAAACTATGGCCCAGGCAAAAAAAATTGTGGGACAAAATATTTTTGAATTTGAACGAACTTTTGACTTTAACAATAAACTTTTTTTTTCGTACAAATATTCTATAATAAATGAAAAAAATCGATTTTCAAAAAGTATGTCATGTTTGATTTTGCTCTAAATTTTTCTAAATTTTCTGTTGTTAGTGTAGACATACAGAAAAAATTGACAAGATGGGCCGCGAACTGGTATAGAAGATACAGGCTGATTTGCATTTTTTTTTAATCTTTTATATTGATATGAATTGGATCATTAATTGGGAGAAACTTTGAATTTCACATAAAAACATATATCAAAGTGTTTTGTATGTTATAAGATTGATTTTTTCAAATTTTCAAATTTCCCGCCCGACCGACGCGACACCGGCGGCAAGGTCGGAAGTAAACGTTCTCGATTTCCTTGACCGGTTTCGATGTTATGATTGTATGTGAAATTTCATAACCTTCATTTTCACTTTTCGGCTTCTGACGGTGCAAGTATGTTATGCTAGTGCAAGTTCATCGAAAATCGCGATAAATATTCCAACCATCAGTGACGGATTAAATTGATCGGCGATTCAAATATCTATTGACCAAAGAAAAAATCTTCTCCCTCAAGAAATCCCAGAAGCAACATGCTTTCATTCCGCGAACAGACGGCACGATTACTTCGAAACTATATTCGACGGATGACAAACATATAATAATTCACAAGATTTGCTAATACTGGGCAATAAAAAACATTTACTAGTCATAAATATTGTGTTTTTTTCTCACCTAGTATGTAAAGTTAGAAATGCATTAAATTTTGAAATCGTCAATTACACCATCCTAAGCTGCTTGAAGTTTCATTTTATAGTGTTATTTTTCAGTTATGTCCACTACTAATTCAAATCAGACTGATACAAATAAAGATAAGATGAATAACAACAACAAAAAAATGCAATATCTTCTAAACCAGTTCGCGGCTCATGATGCCAATTTTTTCTGTATGTCCACACTAAGAACAGAAAATTCAGAAAAATTTAGAGCAAAATCAAACGTGACATACTTTTTGAAAATCGATTTTTTTCATTTATTATAGAATGTTTGACGATAAAAAAAATGTAATTGTTAAAGTCAAAAGTTCATCCAAAATCAAAAATATTTTGTCCGATAATTGTTTTTGCCGGGGCCATAGTTTTTAAGGTACATCTAGTTGAAAACTGATTCTCATTTTTCAAAAATAGCGATATCTGCAGCAGGACTCATAAAAAAAATCTGAAAAAAATCACAGACACTCCTAGCAGGTACCTTTTGATAGTAAAAAAATTGCAGGACTCTGAAAAATAGTGAGGGTTTTGACCTTGCTGAAAATCTATGGAATGCCTCATATATACTCGTTTGTCATAGTTAATTGCCAATTTTCAAATAGTTATCTGTACTTCAAAAAAAAAAGAAATGAGTTTTCTTTTCGGACTATGACTTTGGATCTCTCCTCGCAAGTTTTAACCAAGTCTTCCTCATGTTTATATCAATTGGCATTTTAATCCACAACTTTCCCGGCGTTTTCACACTAGTATTCTTACATTTCGGAACAACACACCAATGATAGGGATTGTAACTCACGTTTAACCAAAAAAATTTACGTATTCACAATTGGCGCAGCTTCGATGTTTATGCAAGTGACGTCACGAACCGAAGCAGCATGGCGGCTAGCGTTTTCGCGCGGAAATTTGAAAGGTAAAATTTAAGGAGGTACGGTGATGACCATGCTAGTGAACTTAGAGTCTATTTCACGCCGCAATATCGCCACGTTTTAGATATATGTATATGGCCTATTTTTCGAGAAATATTTTTTAAGTATTGCACTTCGAGTTTCCTATTATTTTTATTATATGGAAACAGCCTTAATAATCTACTACTCGACTTCAGTAGTATGCCATATCGTTGACGTTTAGCATCGTCGCACTTTCGGTGGCTGTCATCGGTTCCACGCGCCCGGCTTATTATTTTTTGTAGCCGGTTAACATGGAGAATGAAAATACTGTGGAAGTTTATCAAAAGAGTAACGGACCTGTGTGAACTTGGCAACTGACTTTACAGAAAGTAATTTTTTTTTTTGAATTCGTTTGTACTCGGTTTGTACCCGTTTGTACCGCCTTTAATTTCGTTTGTACCTTAAGGGGGAAAAAAGTACGAGGGTATGGAAAAATGGACCGCAACCCATTTAGAGCTAAACAATTTTAATGAACGCGAATGAAAAGAGAATCGTTTGTACCCGTTTGTACCGTCGAAAATTTTTTTTTTTTGAATTTTTTTTACAAAATTTTTTTTGGAAAAAAAATTTTCGATTTTTTTATTTTTTTATTTCCGTTCGTACCGACAAGTATATCGTTTGTGCCACCTAGCAATTGTTTCTACTCATTCGTATCGATGAGTATTCTACTCATTCGTATCGAAGAGTATTCTACTCATTCGTATCGATGAGTACAGACAGGTACAAACGTTTTCGCGTTGGTACAAACGATTGCTCGATAGTACAGACTGGTACAAACGTTTTCTCGGTGGTACAAACGATATACTTGTCAGTACGAACGGGTACAAACGATTCCTCGATAGTACAGACGGGTACAAACGATTTCTGGGTGGTTAAACCGATATACTCGTCAGTACGAGGGGGTAGAAACGATTGCCAGATATTAGAGACGGGTACAAACGATTGCTCGATAGTTCAGACGGGTACAAACAATTTCTCGGTGGTACAAACGATATACTCGTCGATACGAACTGGTACAAACGATTGCTCGATAGTACAGACGGGTACAACCGTTTTCTCGGTGGTACAAACGATATACTTGTCTCTACGAGGGGGTACAAACAATTGCTTGATATTACAGACGGGTACAAACGATTGCTCGATAGTTCAGACGGGCAGAAACGTTTTCTCGTTGGTACAAACGATATACTCGTCGATACCAACGGGTACAAACGATTCCTCGATAGTACAGACGGGTACAAACGATTTCTGGGCGGTACAAACGATATGCTTGTCGAAACGAACGGGTAGAAACGATTGCTCGATAGTACAGACGGGTACAAACGATTTCTCGGCGGTACAAACGATATACGTGTCGATACGAACGGGTACAAACGACTGCTCGATAGTGCAGTCGAGTATAAACGTTTTCTCGTTGGTACAAACGATTTACTCGTCGATACGAATGGGTACAAACGATTACTCGATAGTACAGACGAGTATAAACAATTTCTCGATGGTACAAACGATATACTCGTCGATACGAACTGGTACAAACGATTGCTCGATGGTGCAGACGGGTACAAACGTTTTCTCGGTGGTACAAACGATATACTCGTCTCTACGAGCGGGTACAAACGATTGCTTGATATTACAGACGGGTACAAACGATTACTCGATAGTTCAGACGGGTACAAACGTTTTCTCGTTGGTACAAACGATACACTCGTCCATACCAACGGGAACAAACGATTGCTCGATAGTACAGACGGGTACAAACGATTTCTCGGCGGTACAAACGATACACTTGTCGATACGAACGGGTACAAACGATTGCTCGATAGTACAGACGGGCACAAACGTTTTCTCGGTGGTACACATGATATGGTCGTCAGTACGAGGGGGTACAAACGATTGCCTGATATTACAGACCGGTACAAACGATTGCTTGATAGTTCAGACGGGTACAAACGTTTTCTCGTTGGTACAAACGATATACTCATCGATACCAACGGGTACAAACGATTGCTCGATAGTACAGACGGGTACAAACGTTTTCTCGGTGGTACAAACGACATACTCGTCAGTACGAATGGGTACAAACGATTGCTCGATAGTACAGACGGGTACAAACGTTTTCTCGTTGGTACAAACGATATACTCGTCGGTACGAATGCGTACAAACGAATGCTTGACAGTACAGATGGGTACAAACGTTTTCTCGGTGGTCCAAACGAAATACTCGTCGATACGAACGGGTACAAACGATTGCTTGATACTACAGACGGGTACAAACGATTGCTCGATAGTACAGACGGGTACAAACGTTTTCTCGTTGGTACAAACGATATACTCGTCAGTACGAATGGGGACAAACGATTGCTCGATAGCACAGACGGGTACAAACGTTTTCTCGATGGTACAAACGATATACTCGTCAGTACGAGGGGGTACAAACGACTGCTTGATATTACAGACGGGTACAAACGATTGCTCGATAATTCAGACGGGTACAAACAATTTCTCGGTGGTACAAACGATATACTCGTCGATACGAACTGGTACAAACGATTGCTCGATAGTACAGACGGGTACAACCTTTTTCTCGGTGGTACAAACGATATACTCGCCAGTACGAACGGGTACAAACGATTGCTCGATAGTACAGACGAGTACAAACATTTTCTCGTTGGTACAAGCGATATACTCGTCAGTACGAACGGGTACAAACGATTGCTCGATAGTACAGACGGGTACAAACGATTTCTCGGCGGTACAAACGATATACGTATCGATACGAACGGGTACAAACGACTGCTCGATAGTACAGTCGAGTATAAACGTGTTCTCGTTGGCACAAACGATATACTAGTCAGTACGAATGGGTACAAACGATTTCTCGATAGTCCAGACGGGTACAAACGTTTTCTCGATGGTACAAACGATATACTCGTCGATACGAATGGGTACAAACGATTGCTCGATAATACAGACGGGTACAAACGATTTCTCGGTGGTACAAACGATATACTCGTCTCTACGAGGGGGTACAAACGAGTGCTTGATATTACAAATGGGTACAAACGATTGCTCGATAGTTCAGACGGGCACAAACGTTTTCTCGTTGGTACAAACGATATACTCGTCAGTACAAATGGGTACAAACGATTGCTCGATAGTACAGACGGGTACAAACGATTTCTCGGCGGTACAAACGATACACTTGTCGATACGAACGGGTACAAACGATTGCTCGATAGTACAGACGGGCACAAACGTTTTCTCGGTGGTACAAATGATATGGTCGTCAGTACGAGGGGGTACAAACGATTGCCTGATATTACAGACCGGTACAAACGATTGCTCGATAGTTCAGACGGCCACAAACGTTTTCTCGTTGGTACAAATGATATACTCATCGATACCCACGGGGACAAACGATTGCTCGATAGTACAGACGGGTACAAACGTTTTCTCGGTGGTACAAACGACATACTCGTCAGTACGAATGGGTACAAACGATTGCTTGATAGTACAGACGGGTACAAACGATTGCTTGATAGTACAGACGGGTACAAACGTTTTCTCGTTGGTACAAACGATATACTCGTCGGTACGAATGCGTACAAACGAATGCTTGACAGTACAGATGGGTACAAACGTTTTCTCGGTGGTCCAAACGAAATACTCGTCGATACGAACGGGTACAAACGATCGCTCGATAGTACAGACGATACACTCGTCAGTGCGAGGTGGTACAAACGATTGCTTGATACTACAGACGGGTACAAACGATTGCTCGATAGTACAGACGGGTATAAACGTTTTCTCGTTGGTACAAACGATATACTCGTCAGTACGAATGGGGACAAACGATTGCTCGATAGTACAGACGGGTACAAACGTTTTCTCGATGGTACAAACGATATACTCGTCAGTACGAGAGGGTACAAACGACTGCTTGATATTACAGACGGGTACAAACGATTGCTCGATAGTACAGACGGGTACAAACGATTTCTCGGTGGTTAAACCGATATACTCGTCATACGCGGGGGTAGAAACGATTGCCAGATATTACAGACAGGTACAAACGATTGCTCGATAATTCAGACGGGTACAAACAATTTCTCGGTGGTACAAACGATATACTCGTCGATACGAACTGGTACAAACGATTGCTCGATAGTACAGACGGGTACAACCGTTTTCTCGGTGGTACAAACGATATACTCGCCAGTACGAACGGGTACAAACGATTGCTCGATAGTACAGATGGGTACAAACGATTTCTCGGCGGTACAAACGATATACGTATCGATACGAACGGGTACAAACGACTGCTCGATAGTACAGTCGACTATAAACGTTTTCTCGTTGGCACAAACGATATACTAGTCAGTACGAATGGGTACAAACGATTTCTCGATAGTGCAGACGGGCACAAAGTTTTCTCGGTGGTACAAACGATATACTCGTCGATACGAATGGGTACAAACGAGTGCTCGATAATACAGACGGGTACAAACGATTTCTCGGTGGTACAAACGATATACTCGTCTCTACGAGGGGGTACAAACGAGTGCTTGATATTACAGATGGATACAAACGATTGCTCGATAGTTCAGACGGGTACAAACGTTTTCTCGTTGGTACAAACGATATACTCGTCAGTACAAATGGGTACAAACGATTGCTCGATAGTACAGACGGGTATAAACGATTTCTCGGCAGTAAAAACGATATACTTGTCGATACGAACGGGTACAAACGTTTGCTTGATATTACAGACGGTACGAGGGGGTACAAACGATTGCTTGATATTACAGACGAGTAAAAACGATTGCTCGACAGTACAGACGAGTACAAACGTTTTCTCGTTGGTACAAACGATATACTCGTCAGTACGAATTGGTACAAACGATTGCTCGATAGTACAGACGTGTACAAACGTTTTCTCGATGGTACAAACGATATACTCGTCAGTACGAGGGTGTACAAACGACTGCTTGATATTACAGACGGGTACAAACGATTGCTCGATAGTACAAACGGGTACAAACGTTTTCTCGTTGGTACAAACGATATACTCGTCAGTACGAATGGGTACAAACGATTGCTCGATAGTACAGACAGGGGCAAACGTTTTCTTGGTGGTACAAACGATATACTCGTCAGTACGAGGGGGTACAAACGACGGCTTGATATTACAGACGGGTACAAACGATTGCTCGATAGTACAGACGGGTACAAACGTTTTCTCGTTGGTACAAACGATATACTCGTCAGTACGAACGGATACAAACGATTGCTCGATAGTACAGATGGGTACAAACGTTTTCTCGTTGGTACAAACGATATACTCGTCAGTACGAATGGGTACAAACGATTTCTCGATAGTCCAGACGGGTACAAACGTTTTCTCGGTAGTACAAACGATATACTCGTCGATACGAATGGGTACAAACGATTGGTCGATAGTACAGATGGGTACAAACGATTTCTCGGTGGTACAAACGATATACTCGTCGATACGAATGGGTACAAACGATTGCTCCATAGTACAGACGGATACAAACGATTTCTCGGTGGTACAAACGATATACTTGTCGATACGAACGGGTACAAAACGTTTGCTTGATATTACAGACGGTACGAGGAGGTACAAACGATTGCTTGATATTGCAGACGGGTACAAACGATTGCTCGACAGTACAGAGGGGTACAAACGTTTTCTCGTTGGCACAAACGATATACTCGTCAGTACGAATGGGTACAAACGATTGCTCGATAGTACAGAGGGGTACAAACGTTTTCTCGATGGTACAAACGATATACCCGTCAGTACGAGGGGGTACAAACGACTGCTTGATATTACAGACGGGTACACACGATTGCTCGATAGCTCAAACGGGTACAAACGTTTTTTCGTTGGTACAAACGATATACTCGTCAGTACGAACGGGTACAAACGATTGCTCGATAGTACAGACGGGTACAAACGTTTTCTTGGTGGTACAAACGATATACTCGTTAGTACGAGGGGGTACAAACGACTGCTTGATATTACAGACGGGTACAAACGATTGCTTGATAGTACAGACGGGTACAAACGTTTTCTCGTTGGTACAAACGATATACTCGTCAGTACGAAAGGGTACAAACGATTGCCCGATAGTACAGACGGGTACAAACGTTCTCTCGTCGGTACAAACGATATACTCGTCAGTAAGCATGGGTACAAACGATTTCTCGATAGTCCAGACGGGTACAAACGTTTTCTCGGTGGTACAAACGATCTACTCGTCAGTACGAATGGGTACAAACGATTGCTCGATAGTACAGACGGGTACAAATGTTTTCTCGATGGTACAAACGATATACTCGTCTCTACGAGGGGGTAAACACGATTGCTTGATATTACAGACGGGTACAAACGATTGCTCGATAGTTGAAACGAGTACAAACGTTTTCTCGTTGGTACAAACGATATACTCGTCGATACCAAAGGGTACAAACGATTGCTCGATAGTACAGACGGGTACAAACGTTTTCTCGGTGGTACAAACGATATACTCATCAGTACGAGGGGGTACAAACGATTGCTTGATAGTTCAGACGGGTACAAACGTTTTCTCGTTCGTACAAACGATATACTCGTCAGTACGAATGGATACAAACGATTGCTCGATAGTACAGACGGGTACAAACGTTTTCTCGTTGGTACAAACGATTGCTCGATAGTACAGACGGGTACAAACGATTTCTCGGCGGTAGAAACGATATACGTGTCGATACGAACGGGTACAAACGACTGCTCGATAGTACAGTCGAGTATAAAAGTTTTCTCGTTGGAACAAACGATATGCTAGTCAGTACGAATGGGTACAAACGATTGGTCGATAGTACAGACGGGTACAAACGATTTCTCGGTGGTACAAACGATATACTCGTCGATACGAATGGGTACAAACGATTGCTCGATAGTACAGACGGGTACAAACGATTTCTCGGTGGTACAAACGATATACTTGTCTCTACGAGGAGGTACAAACGATTGCTTGATATTACAGAAGGGTAAAAAAGATTGCTCGATAGTTCAGACGGGTACAAACGTTTTCTCGTTGGTACAAACGATATGCTTGTCAGTACAAATGGGTACAAACGATTGCTCGATAGTACAGCCGGGTACAAACGATTTCTCGGCAGTAAAAACGATATACGTGTCGATACGAACGGGTACAAACGTTTGCTTGATATTACAGACGGTACGAGGGGGTACAAACGATTGCTTGATATTACAGACGGGTACAAACGATTGCTCGACGGTACAGACAGGTACAAACGTTTTCTCGTTGGTACAAACGATATACTCGTCAGTACGAATGGGTACAAACGATTGCTCGATAGTACAGACGTGTACAAACGTTTTCTCGATGGTACAAACGATATACTCGTCAGTACGAGGAGGTACAAACGACTGCTTGATATTACAGACGGGTACAAACGATTGCTCGATAGCACAAACGGGTACAAACGTTTTCTTGTTGGTACAAACGATATACTCGTCAGTACGAATGGGTACAAACGATTGCTCGATAGTACAGACGGGTACAAACGTTTTCTTGGTGGTACAAACGATATACTCGTCAGTACGAGGGGGTACAAACGACTGCTTGATATTACAGACGGGTACAAACGATTGCTCGATAGTACAGATGGGTACAAACGTTTTCTCGTTGGTACAAACGATATACTCGTCAGTACGAACGGGTACAAACGATTGCTCGATAGTACAGATGGGTACAAACGTTTTCTCGTTGGGACAAACATTTTCTCGTTGGTACAAACGATATACTCGTCAGTACGAATGGGTACAAACGATTTCTCGATAGTCCAGACGGGTACAAACGTTTTCTCGGTGGCACAAACGATATACTCGTCGATACGAATGGGTACAAACGATTGCTCGACAGTACAGACGGGTACAAACGATTTCTCGGTGGTACAAACGATATACTCGTCGATACGAATGGCTACAAACGATTGCTCGATAGTACAGACGGATACAAACGTTTTCTCGATGGTACAAACGATATACCCGTCAGTCCGAGGGGGTACAAACGACTGCTTGATATTACAGACGGGTACAAACGATTGCTCGATAGTACAAACGGGTACGAACGTTTCCTCGTTGGTACAAACGATATACTCGTCAGTACGAATGGGTACAAACGATTGCTCGATAGTACAGACGGGTACAAACGTTTTCTTGGTGGTACAAACGATATACTCGTTAGGAGGAGGGGGTACAAACGACTGCTTGATATTACAGACGGGTACAAACGATTGCTCGATGGTACAAACGATATACTCGTCAGTACGAACGGGTACAGACGATTGCTCGATAGTACAGACGGGTACAAACGTTTTCTCGTTGGTACAAACGATATACTCGTCAGTACGAATGGGTACAAACGATTTCTCGATAGTGCAGACGGGCACAAAGTTTTCTCGGTGGTACAAACGATATACTCGTCAGTACGAATGGGTACAAACGATTTCTCGATAGTCCAGACGGGTACAAACGTTTTCTCGGTAGTACAAACGATATACTCGTCGATACGAATGGGTACAAACGATTGGTCGATAGTACAGATGGGTACAAACGATTTCTCGGTGGTACAAACGATATACTCGTCGATACGAATGGGTACAAACGATTGCTCCATAGTACAGACGGATACAAACGATTTCTCGGTGGTACAAACGATATACTTGTCGATACGAACGGGTACAAAACGTTTGCTTGATATTACAGACGGTACGAGGAGGTACAAACGATTGCTTGATATTGCAGACGGGTACAAACGATTGCTCGACAGTACAGAGGGGTACAAACGTTTTCTCGTTGGCACAAACGATATACTCGTCAGTACGAATGGGTACAAACGATTGCTCGATAGTACAGAGGGGTACAAACGTTTTCTCGATGGTACAAACGATATACCCGTCAGTACGAGGGGGTACAAACGACTGCTTGATATTACAGACGGGTACACACGATTGCTCGATAGCTCAAACGGGTACAAACGTTTTTTCGTTGGTACAAACGATATACTCGTCAGTACGAACGGGTACAAACGATTGCTCGATAGTACAGACGGGTACAAACGTTTTCTTGGTGGTACAAACGATATACTCGTTAGTACGAGGGGGTACAAACGACTGCTTGATATTACAGACGGGTACAAACGATTGCTTGATAGTACAGACGGGTACAAACGTTTTCTCGTTGGTACAAACGATATACTCGTCAGTACGAACGGGTACAAACGATTGCCCGATAGTACAGACGGGTACAAACGTTCTCTCGTCGGTACAAACGATATACTCGTCAGTAAGCATGGGTACAAACGATTTCTCGATAGTCCAGACGGGTACAAACGTTTTCTCGGTGGTACAAACGATCTACTCGTCAGTACGAATGGGTACAAACGATTGCTCGATAGTACAGACGGGTACAAATGTTTTCTCGATGGTACAAACGATATACTCGTCTCTACGAGGGGGTAAACACGATTGCTTGATATTACAGACGGGTACAAACGATTGCTCGATAGTTGAGACGAGTACAAACGTTTTCTCGTTGGTACAAACGATATACTCGTCGATACCAAAGGGTACAAACGATTGCTCGATAGTACAGACGGGTACAAACGTTTTCTCGATGGTACAAACGATATACTCATCAGTACGAGGGGGTACAAACGATTGCTTGATAGTTCAGACGGGTACAAACGTTTTCTCGTTCGTACAAACGATATACTCGTCAGTACGAATGGATACAAACGATTGCTCGATAGTACAGACGGGTACAAACGTTTTCTCGTTGGTACAAACGATTGCTCGATAGTACAGACGGGTACAAACGATTTCTCGGCGGTAGAAACGATATACGTGTCGATACGAACGGGTACAAACGACTGCTCGATAGTACAGTCGAGTATAAAAGTTTTCTCGTTGGAACAAACGATATGCTAGTCAGTACGAATGGGTACAAACGATTGGTCGATAGTACAGACGGGTACAAACGATTTCTCGGTGGTACAAACGATATACTCGTCGATACGAATGGGTACAAACGATTGCTCGATAGTACAGACGGGTACAAACGATTTCTCGGTGGTACAAACGATATACTTGTCTCTACGAGGAGGTACAAACGATTGCTTGATATTACAGAAGGGTAAAAAAGATTGCTCGATAGTTCAGACGGGTACAAACGTTTTCTCGTTGGTACAAACGATATGCTTGTCAGTACAAATGGGTACAAACGATTGCTCGATAGTACAGCCGGGTACAAACGATTTCTCGGCAGTAAAAACGATATACGTGTCGATACGAACGGGTACAAACGTTTGCTTGATATTACAGACGGTACGAGGGGGTACAAACGATTGCTTGATATTACAGACGGGTACAAACGATTGCTCGACGGTACAGACAGGTACAAACGTTTTCTCGTTGGTACAAACGATATACTCGTCAGTACGAATGGGTACAAACGATTGCTCGATAGTACAGACGTGTACAAACGTTTTCTCGATGGTACAAACGATATACTCGTCAGTACGAGGAGGTACAAACGACTGCTTGATATTACAGACGGGTACAAACGATTGCTCGATAGCACAAACGGGTACAAACGTTTTCTTGTTGGTACAAACGATATACTCGTCAGTACGAATGGGTACAAACGATTGCTCGATAGTACAGACGGGTACAAATGTTTTCTTGGTGGTACAAACGATATACTCGTCAGTACGAGGGGGTACAAACGACTGCTTGATATTACAGACGGGTACAAACGATTGCTCGATAGTACAGATGGGTACAAACGTTTTCTCGTTGGTACAAACGATATACTCGTCAGTACGAACGGGTACAAACGATTGCTCGATAGTACAGATGGGTACAAACGTTTTCTCGTTGGGACAAACATTTTCTCGTTGGTACAAACGATATACTCGTCAGTACGAATGGGTACAAACGATTTCTCGATAGTCCAGACGGGTACAAACGTTTTCTCGGTGGCACAAACGATATACTCGTCGATACGAATGGGTACAAACGATTGCTCGACAGTACAGACGGGTACAAACGATTTCTCGGTGGTACAAACGATATACTCGTCGATACGAATGGCTACAAACGATTGCTCGATAGTACAGACGGGTACAAACGTTTTCTCGATGGTACAAACGATATACCCGTCAGTCCGAGGGGGTACAAACGACTGCTTGATATTACAGACGGGTACAAACGATTGCTCGATAGTACAAACGGGTACGAACGTTTCCTCGTTGGTACAAACGATATACTCGTCAGTACGAATGGGTACAAACGATTGCTCGATAGTACAGACGGGTACAAACGTTTTCTTGGTGGTACAAACGATATACTCGTTAGG
Organism: Ophion slaviceki; assembly: GCA_944452715.1. Lineage (NCBI taxonomy): Eukaryota > Metazoa > Arthropoda > Insecta > Hymenoptera > Ichneumonidae > Ophion > Ophion slaviceki. Next base: position 71,522,445 of record OX101783.1, read on the forward strand.
AGGAGGGGGTACAAACGACTGCTTGATATTACAGACGGGTACAAACGATTGCTCGATGGTACAAACGATATACTCGTCAGTACGAACGGGTACAGACGATTGCTCGATAGTACAGACGGGTACAAACGTTTTCTCGTTGGTACAAACGATATACTCGTCAGTACGAATGGGTACAAACGATTTCTCGATAGTCCAGACGGGTACAAACGTTTTCTCGGTGGTACAAACGATCTACTCGTCAGTACGAATGGGTACAAACGATTGCTCGATAGTACAGACGGGTACAAATGTATTCTCGGTGGTACAAACGATATACTCGTCAGTACGAATGGGCACAAACGATTGCTCGATAGTACAGACGGGTACAAACGTTTTCTCGTTGGTACAAACGATATACTCATCAGTACGAATGGGTACAAACGATTGCTCGATAGTACAGACGGGTACAAACGTTTTCTTGGTGGTACAAACGATATACTCGTTAGGACGAGGGGGTACAAACGACTGCTTGATATTACAGACGGGTACAAACGATTGCTCGATAGTACAGACGGGTACAAACGTTTTCTCGTTGGTAGAAACGATAAACTCGTCAGTACGAACGGGTACAAACGATTGCTCGATAGTACAGACGGGTACAAACGTTTTCTCGTTGGTACAAACGATATACTCGTCAGTACGAATGGGTACAAACGATTTCTCGATAGTCCAGACGGGTACAAACGTTTTCTCGGTGGTACAAACGATCTACTCGTCAGTACGAATGGGTACAAACGATTGCTCGATAGTACAGACGGGTACAAATGTTTTCTCGGTGGTACAAACGATGTACTCGTCTCTACGAGGGGGTACAAACGATTGCTTGATATTACAGACGGGTACAAACGATTGCTCGATAGTTCAGACCAGTACAAACGTTTTCTCGTTGGTACAAACGATATACTCGTCAGTACGAATGGGTACAAACGATTGCTCGATGGTACAGAGCGGAACGAACGTTTTCTCGGTAGTACAAACGATATACTCGTCGATACGGACGGGTACAAACGATTGCTCGATAGTACAGACGGGTACAAACGATTTCTCGGCGGTGAAATCGCTATACTTGTCGATACGAACGGGTACAAACGATTGCTCGATAATACAGATGGGTACAAACGTTTTCTCGGTGGTACAAACGAAATACTCGTCGATACGAACGGGTACAAACGATTGCTCGATAGTACAGACGGGTACAAACGTTTTCTCAGTGGTACAAACGATATACTCGTCAGTACGAGGGGGTACAAACGATTGCTTGATTTTTCAGACGGGTACAAACGATTGCTCGATAGTTCAGACGGGTACAAACGTTTTCTCGGTGGTACAAACGATATACTCGTCAGTACGAATGGGTACAAACGATAGCTCGATAGTACAGACGGGTACAAACGTTTTCTTGCCGGTAAAAACGATATACTTGTCGATACGAACAGGTACAAATGATTGCTCGATAGTACAGATGGGTACAAACGTTTTCTCGGTGGTACAAACGAAATACTCGTCGGTACGAACGGGTACAAACTATTGCTGGATAGTACAGACGGGTACAAACGTTTTCTCGGTGGTACAAACGATATACTCGTCAGTACGAACGGGTACAAACGATTGCTCGATAGTACAGACGGGTACAAACGATTTCTCGGTGGTACAAACGATATACTCGTCAGTACGAATGGGTACAAACGATTGCTCGATAGTACAGACCGGTACAAACGTTTTCTCGGTGGTACAAACGAAATACTCGTCGATACGAACGGGTACAAACGATTGCTCGATAGTACAGACGGGTACAAACGATTTCTCGCGGTAAAAACGATATACTTGTCGATACGAACGGGTACAAACGATTGCTCGATAGTATAGATGGGTACAAACGTTTTCTCGGTGGTACAAACAAAATACTCGTTTTTACGAACGGGTCCAAACGATTGCTCGATAGTACAGACGGGTACAAACGTTTTCTCGGTGGTACAAACGATTGCTCGACAGTACAGACGGGCACAAACGTTTTCTCGGTGGTACAAACGATATACTCGTCATTACGACGGGGTACAAACGATTGCTTGATATTACAGATGGGTACAAACGATTGCTCGATAGTACAGACGGGTACAAATGTTTTCTCGGTGGTACAAACGATGTACTCGTCTCTACGAGGGGGTACAAACGATTGCTTGATATTACAGACGGGTACAAACGATTGCTCGATAGTTCAGACCAGTACAAACGTTTTCTCGTTGGTACAAACGATATACTCGTCAGTACGAATGGGTACAAACGATTGCTCGATGGTACAGAGCGGAACGAACGTTTTCTCGGTAGTACAAACGATATACTCGTCGATACGGACGGGTACAAACGATTGCTCGATAGTACAGACGGGTACAAACGATTTCTCGGCGGTGAAATCGCTATACTTGTCGATACGAACGGGTACAAACGATTGCTCGATAATACAGATGGGTACAAACGTTTTCTCGGTGGTACAAACGAAATACTCGTCGATACGAACGGGTACAAACGATTGCTCGATAGTACAGACGGGTACAAACGTTTTCTCAGTGGTACAAACGATATACTCGTCAGTACGAGGGGGTACAAACGATTGCTTGATTTTTCAGACGGGTACAAACGATTGCTCGATAGTTCAGACGGGTACAAACGTTTTCTCGGTGGTACAAACGATATACTCGTCAGTACGAATGGGTACAAACGATAGCTCGATAGTACAGACGGGTACAAACGTTTTCTTGCCGGTAAAAACGATATACTTGTCGATACGAACAGGTACAAATGATTGCTCGATAGTACAGATGGGTACAAACGTTTTCTCGGTGGTACAAACGAAATACTCGTCGGTACGAACGGGTACAAACTATTGCTGGATAGTACAGACGGGTACAAACGTTTTCTCGGTGGTACAAACGATATACTCGTCAGTACGAACGGGTACAAACGATTGCTCGATAGTACAGACGGGTACAAACGATTTCTCGGTGGTACAAACGATATACTCGTCAGTACGAATGGGTACAAACGATTGCTCGATAGTACAGACCGGTACAAACGTTTTCTCGGTGGTACAAACGAAATACTCGTCGATACGAACGGGTACAAACGATTGCTCGATAGTACAGACGGGTACAAACGATTTCTCGCGGTAAAAACGATATACTTGTCGATACGAACGGGTACAAACGATTGCTCGATAGTATAGATGGGTACAAACGTTTTCTCGGTGGTACAAACAAAATACTCGTTTTTACGAACGGGTACAAACGATTGCTCGATAGTACAGACGGGTACAAACGTTTTCTCGGTGGTACAAACGATTGCTCGATAGTACAGACGGGCACAAACGTTTTCTCGGTGGTACAAACGATATACTCGTCATTACGACGGGGTACAAACGATTGCTTGATATTACAGATGGGTACAAACGATTGCTCGATAGTTCAGACGGGTACAAACGTTTTCTCCTTGGCACAAACGATATACTCGTCAGTACGAATGGGTACAAACGATTGCTCCATACTACAGATGGGTACAAACGTTTTCTCGGTGGTACAAACGATATACTCGTCACTACGAATCTGTACAAACGATTTCTCGATACTACAGACCGGTACAAACGTTTTCTTGGTGGTACAAACGATGTGCTCGTCCGTGCGACGGGGTACAAACGATTGCTTGAAATTACAGATGGGTACAAACGATTGCTCGATAGTACAGACGGGTACAAACGATTTCTCGGTGGTACAAACGATATACTCGTCAGTACGAATGGGTACAAACGATTGCTCGATAGTATAGACCGGTACAAACGTTTTCTCGGTGGTACAAACGAAATACTCGTCGATACGAACGGGTACAAACGATTGCTCGATAGTACAGACGGGTACAAACGATTTCTCGCGGTAAAAACGATATACTTGTCGATACGAACGGGTACAAACGATTGCTCGATAGTATAGATGGGTACAAACGTTTTCTCGGTGGTGCAAACGAAATACTCGTTTTTACGAACGGGTACAAACGATTGCTCGATAGTACAGACGGGCACAAACGTTTTCTCGGTGGTACAAACGATATACTCGTCATTACGACGGGGTACAAACGATTGCTTGATATTACAGATGGGTACAAACGATTGCTCGATAGTTCAGACGGGTACAAACGTTTTTTCCTTGGCACAAACGATATACTCGTCAGTACGAATGGGTACAAACGATTGCTCCATACTACAGACGGGTACAAACGTTTTCTCGGTGGTACAAACGATATACTCGTCAGTACGAATCTGTACAAACGATTTCTCGATACTACAGACCGGTACAAACGTTTTCTCGGTGGTATAAACGATATCCTCGTCAGTACGAATGGGTACAAACGATTGCTCGATAGTACAGACAGGTACAAACGATTTCTCGGTGGTACAAACGATATACTCGTCAGTACGAATGGGTACAAACGATTGCTCGATACTACAGACCGGTACAAACGTTTTCTCGGTGGTACAAACGAAATACTCGTCAATACGAACGGGTACAAACGATTGCGCGATAGTACAGACGGGTACAAATAATTTCTCGGCAGTAAAAAAGATATACTTGTCGATACGAACGGGTACAAACGATTGCTCGATAGTACAGATGGGTACAAATGTTTTCTCGGTGGTACAAACGAAATACTCGTTTTTACGAACGGGTACAAACGATTGCTCGATAGTACAGACGGGTACAAACGTTTTCTCGGTGGTACAAACGATTGCTCGACAGTACAGACGGGTACAAACGTTTTCTCGGTGGTACAAAGGATATACTCGTCAGAGCGACGGGGTACAAACGATTGCTTGATATTACAGATGGGTACAAACGATTGCTCCATACTACAGACGGGTACAAACGTTTTCTCGGTGGTACAAACGATATACTCGTCAGTACGAATGGGTACAAACGATTGCTCGATACTACAGACGGGTACAAACGTCTTCTCGTTGGTACAAATGATATACTCGTCAGTACGAATGGGTGCAAACGATTGCTCGATAGTACAGACCGGTACGAACGTTTTCTCGGTGGTACAAACGAAATACTCGTCGATACGAACGGGTACAAACGATTGCTCGATAGTACAGACGGGTACACACGATTTCTCGGTGGTACAAACAATATACTCGTCAGTACGAATGGGTACAAACGATTGCTCGATAGTACAGACGGGTACAAACGATTTCTCGGTGGTACAAACGATATACTCGTCAGTACGAATGGGTACAAACGATTGCTCGATAGTACAGACCGGTACAAACGTTTTCTCGGTGGTACAAACGAAATACTCGTCGATACGAACGGGTACAAACGATTGCTCGATAGTACAGACCGGTCCAAACGATTTCTCGGCAGTAAAAACGATATACTTGTCCATACGAACGGGTACAAACGATTGCTCGATAGTACAGATGGGTACAAACGTTTTCTCGGTGGTACAAACGAAATACTCGTTTTTACGAACGGGTACAAACGATTGCTCGATAGTACAGACGGGTACAAACGTTTTCTCAGTGGTACAAACGATTGCTCGACAGTACAGACGAGTACAAACGTTTTCTTGGTGGTACAAACGATGTGCTCGTTCGTGCGACGGGGTACAAACGATTGCTTGAAATTACAGATGGGTACAAACGATTGCTCGATAGTACAGACGGGTACAAACGATTTCTCGGTGGTACAAACGATATACTCGTCAGTACGAATGGGTACAAACGATTGCTCGATAGTATAGACCGGTACAAACGTTTTCTCGGTGGTACAAACGAAATACTCGTCGATACGAACGGGTACAAACGATTGCTCGATAGTACAGACGGGTACAAACAATTTCTCGGCAGTAAAAAAGATATACTTGTCGATACGAACGGGTACAAACGATTGCTCGATAGTACAGATGGGTACAAATGTTTTCTCGGTGGTACAAACGAAATACTCGTTTTTACGAACGGGTACAAACGATTGCTCGATACTACAGACGGGTACAAACGTTTTCTCGGTGGTACAAACGATTGCTCGACCGTACAGACGGGTACAAACGTTTTCTCGGTGGTACAAAGGATATACTCGTCAGAGCGACGGGGTACAAACGATTGCTTGATATTACAGATGGGTACAAACGATTGCTCGATAGTTCAGACGGGTACAAACGTTTGCTCCTTGGTACAAACGATATACTCGTCAGTACGAATGGGTACAAACGATTGCTCCATACTACAGACGGGTACAAACGTTTTCTCGGTGGTACAAACGATATACTCGTCAGTACGAATGGGTACAAACGATTGCTCGATACTACAGACGGGTACAAACGTCTTCTCGTTGGTACAAATGATATACTCGTCAGTACGAATGGGTGCAAACGATTGCTCGATAGTACAGACCGGTACGAACGTTTTCTCGGTGGTACAAACGAAATACTCGTCGATACGAACGGGTACAAACGATTGCTCGATAGTACAGACGGGTACAAACGATTTCTCGGTGGTACAAACAATATACTCGTCAGTACGAATGGGTACAAACGATTGCTCCATACTACAGACGGGTACAAACGTTTTCTCGGTGGTACAAACGATATACTCGTCAGTACGAATGGGTACAAACGATTGCTCGATAGTACAGACCGGTACAAACGTTTTGTCGGTGGTACAAACGATATACTCGTCGATACGAACGGGTACAAACGATTTCTCTATAGTACAGACGGGTACAAACGATTTCTCGGCGGTACAAACGATTTACTCGTCGATACGAATGGGTACAAACGATTGCTCGATAGTACAGACGGGTACTAACGTTTTCTCGTTGGTAAAAACGATATACTCGTCAGTACGAATGGGTACAAACGATTGCTCGATAGTACAGACGGGTACAAACGATTTCTCGGTGGTACAAACGATATACTCGTCAGTACGAATGGGTACAAACGATTGCTCGATAGTACAGACCGGTACAAACGTTTTCTCGGTGGTACAAACGAAATACTCGTCGATACGAACGGGTACAAACGATTGCTCGATAGTACAGACCGGTCCAAACGATTTCTCGGCAGTATAAACGATATACTTGTCGATACGAACGGGTACAAACGATCGCTCGATAGTACAGATGGGTACAAACGTTTTCTCGGTGGTACAAACGAAATACTCGTTTTTACGAACGGGTACAAACGATTGCTCGATAGTACAGACGGGTACAAACGTTTTCTCAGTGGTACAAACGATTGCTCGACAGTACAGACGGGTACAAACGTTTTCTTGGTGGTACAAACGATGTACTCGTCAGTGCGACGGGGTACAAACGATTGCTTGAAATTACAGATGAGTACAAACGATTGCTCGATAGTTCAGACGGGTACAAACGTTTTCTCCTTGGTACAAACGATATACTCGTCAGTACGAATGGGTACAAACGATATACTCGTCAGTACGAATGGGTACAAACGATTGCTCGATACTACAGACGGGTACAAACGTTTTCTCGTTGGTACAAACGATATACTCGTCAGTACGAATGGGTACAAACGATTGCTCGATAGTACAGACGGGTACAAACGATTTCTCGGCGGTGAAATCGCTATACTTGTCGATACGAACGGGTACAAACGATTGCTCGATAATACAGATGGGTACAAACGTTTTCTCGGTGGTACAAACGAAATACTCGTCGATACGAACGGGTACAAACGATTGCTCGATAGTACAGACGGGTACAAACGTTTTCTCAGTGGTACAAACGATATACTCGTCAGTACGAATGGGTACAAACGATATACTCGTCAGTACGAATGGGTACAAACGATTGCTCCATACTACAGACGGGTACAAACGTTTTCTCGGTGGTACAAACGATATACTCGTCAGTACGAATCGGTACAAACGATTGCTCGATAGTACAGACGGGTACAAACGTTTTCTCGGTGGTACAAAGGATATACTCGTCAGAGCGACGGGGTACAAACGATTGCTTGATATTACAGATGGGTACAAACGATTGCTCGATAGTTCAGACGGGTACAAACGTTTTCTCCTTGATACAAACGATATACTCGTCAGTACGAATGGGTACAAACGATTGCTCCATACTACAAACGGGTACAAACGTTTTCTCGGTGGTACAAACGATATACTCGTCAGTACGAATGGGTACAAACGATTGCTCGATACTACAGACGGGTACAAACGTCTTCTCGTTGGTACAAATGATATACTCGTCAATACGAATGGGTGCAAACGATTGCTCGATAGTACAGACCGGTACAAACGTTTTCTCGGTGGTACAAACGAAATACTCGTCGATACGAACGGGTACAAACGATTGCTCGATAGTACAGACGGGTACAAACGATTTCTCGGTGGTACAAACAATATACTCGTCAGTACGAATGGGTACATACGATTGCTCGATACTACAGACGGGTACTAACGTTTTCTGGTTGGCACAAACGATATACTCGTCAGTACGAATGGGTACAAACGATTGCTCGATAGTACAGACGGGTACAAACGTTTTCTCGTTGGTACAAACGATATACTCGTCAGTGCGAATGGGTACAAACGATTTCTCGATAGTCCAGACTGGGACAAACGTTTTCTCGGTGGTACAACCGACATACTCGTCGATACGAATGGGTACAAACGATTACTCGATAGTACAGACGGGTACAAACGATTTCTCGGTGGTCCAAACGATATACTCGTCGATACCAACGGGAACAAACGATTGCTCGATAGTACAGACCGGTACAAACGTTTTGTCGGTGGTACAAACGATATACTCGTCGATACGAACGGGTACAAACGATTTCTCTATAGTACAGACGGGTACAAACGATTTCTCGGCGGTACAAACGATTTACTCGTCGATACGAACTGGTACAAACGATTGCTCGATAGTACAGACGGGTACAAACGTTTTCTCGGTGGTACAAACGATATACTCGTCAGTGCGAGGCGGTAGAAACGAGTGCCTGATATTAAAGACGGGTACAAACGATTGCTCGATAGTTCAGACGGGTACAAACGTTTTCTCGATGGTACAAACGATATACTCGTCGATACCAACGGGTACAAACGATTGCTCGATAGTACAGACGGGTACAACCGATTTCCCGGTGGTAGAAACGATATACTTGTCGATACGAACAGGTACAAATGATTGCTCCTTAGTACAGACGGGTACAAACAATTTCTCGGTAGTACAAACGATATACTCGTCGATACGAACTGGTACAAACGATTGCTCCATAGTACAGACAGGTAAAAACGTTTTCTCGGTGGTACAAACGATTTACTCGTCAGAACGAACGGGTACAAACGATTGCTCGATAATACAGATGGGTACAAACGTTTTCTCGGTGGTACAAACGAAATACTCGTCGATACGAACGGGTATAAACGATTGCTCGATAGTACAGACGGGTACAAACGTTTTCTCGGTGGTACAAAAGATATACTTGTCAGTACGAACGGGTACAAACGATTGCTCGATAGTACAGACGGGTACAAACGATTTCTCGGTGGTACAAACGATATACTCGTCAGTACGAATGGGTACAAACGATTGCTCGATAGTACAGACCGGTACAAACGTTTTCTCGGTGGTACAAACGAAATACTCGTCGATACGAACGGGTAAAAACGATTGCTCGATAGTACAGACGGGTACAAACGATTTCTCGCAGTAAAAACGATATACTTGTCGATACGAACGGGTACAAACGATTGCTCGATAGTACAGATGGGTACAAACGTTTTCTCGGTGGTACAAACGAAATACTCGTTTTTACGAACGGGTACAAACGATTGCTCGATAGTACAGACGGGTACAAACGTTTTCTCGGTGGTACAAACGATTGCTCGATAGTACAGACGGGCACAAACGTTTTCTCGGTGGTACAAACGATATACTCGTCATTACGACGGGGTACAAACGATTGCTTGATATTACAGATGGGTACAAACGATTGCTCGATAGTTCAGACGGGTACAAACGTTTTCTCCTTGGCACAAACTATATACTCGTCAGTACGAATGGGTACAAACGATTGCTCCATACTACAGACGGGTACAAACGTTTTCTCGGTGGTACAAACGATATACTCGTCAGTACGAATCGGTACAAACGATTGCTCGATACTACAGACCGGTACAAACGTTTTCTCGGTGGTATAAACGATATACTCGTCAGTACGAATAGGTACAAACGATTGCTCGATAGTACAGACAGGTACAAACGATTTCTCGGTGGTACAAACGATATACTCGTCAGTACGAATGGGTACAAACGATTGCTCGATAGTACAGACCGGTACAAACGTTTTCTCGGTGGTACAAACGAAATACTCGTCAATACGAACGGGTACAAAACGATTGCTCGATAGTACAGACGGGTACAAACAATTTCTCGGCAGTAAAAAAGATATACTTGTCGATACGAACGGGTACAAACGATTGCTCGATAGTACAGATGGGTACAAATGTTTTCTCGGTGGTCCAAACGAAATACTCGTTTTTACGAACGGGTACAAACGATTGCTCGATAGTACAGACGGGTACAAACGTTTTCTCGGTGGTACAAACGATTGCTCGACAGTACAGACGGGTACAAACGTTTTCTCGGTGGTACAAAGGATATACTCGTCAGAGCGACGGGGTACAAACGATTGCTTGATATTACAGATGGGTACAAACGATTGCTCGATAGTTCAGACGGGTACAAACGTTTTCTCCTTGATACAAACGATATACTCGTCAGTACGAATGGGTACAAACGATTGCTCCATACTACAGACGGGTACAAACGTTTTCTCGGTGGTACAAACGATATACTCGTCAGTACGAATGGGTACAAACGATTGCTCGATACTACAGACGGGTACAAACGTCTTCTCGTTGGTACAAATGATATACTCGTCAGTACGAATGGGTACAAACGATTGCTCGATAGTACAGACGGGTACAAACGATTTCTCGGTGGTACAAACAATATACTCGTCAGTACGAATGGGTACAAACGATTGTTCGATAGCACAGACGGGTACTAACGTTTTCTCGTTGGTAAAAACGATATACTCGTCAGTACGAATGGGTACAAACGATTGCTCGATAGTACAGACGGGTACAAACGATTTCTCGGTGGTACAAACGATATACTCGTCAGTACGAATGGGTACAAACGATTGCTCGATAGTACAGACCGGTACAAACGTTTTCTCGGTGGTACAAACGAAATACTCGTCGATACGAACGGGTACAAACGATTGCTCGATAGTACAGACCGGTCCAAACGATTTCTCGGCAGTATAAATGATATACTTGTCGATACGAACGGGTACAAACGATCGCTCGATAGTACAGATGGGTACAAACGTTTTCTCGGTGGTACAAACGAAATACTCGTTTTTACGAACGGGTACAAACGATTGCTCGATAGTACAGACGGGTACAAACGTTTTCTCAGTGGTACAAACGATTGCTCGACAGTACAGACGGGTACAAACGTTTTCTTGGTGGTACAAACGATGTACTCGTCAGTGCGACGGGGTACAAACGATTGCTTGAAATTACAGATGGGTACAAACGATTGCTCGATAGTTCAGACGGGTACAAACGTTTTCTCCTTGGTACAAACGATATACTCGTCAGTACGAATGGGTACAAACGATATACTCGTCAGTACGAATGGGTACAAACGATTGCTCGATACTACAGACGGGTACAAACGTTTTCTCGTTGGTACAAACGATATACTCGTCAGTACGAATGGGTACAAACGATTGCTCGATAGTACAGACGGGTACAAACGTTTTCTCGTTGGTACAAACGATATACTCGTCAGTGCGAATGGGTACAAACGATTTCTCGATAGTCCAGACTGGTACAAACGTTTTCTCGGTGGTACAAACGATATACTCGTCGAAACGAATGGGTACAAACGATTACTCGATTGTACAGACGGGTACAAACGATTTCTCGGTGGTCCAAACGATGTACTCGTCGATACCAACGGGAACAAACGATTGCTCGATAGTACAGACGGGTACTAACGTTTTCTCGTTGGTAAAAACGATATACTCGTCAATACGAATGGGTACAAACGATTGCTCGATAGTACAGACGGGTACAAACGATTTCTCGGTGGTACAAACGATATACTCGTCAGTACGAATGGGTACAAACGATTCCTCGATAGTACAGACCGGTACAAACGTTTTCTCGGTGGTACAAACGAAATACTCGTCGATACGAACGGGTAGAAACGATTGCTCGATAGTACAGACGGGTACAAACGATTTCTCGCCAGTAAAAACGATATACTTGTCGATACGAACGGGTACAAACGATTGCTCGATAGTACAGATGGGTACAAACGTTTTCTCGGTGGTACAAACGAAATACTCGTTTTTACCAACGGGTAGAAACGATTGCTCGATAGTACAGACGGGTACAAACGTTTTCTCGGTGGTACAAACGATTGCTCGACAGTACAGACGGGTACAAACGTTTTCTCGGTGGTGCAAACGATATACTCGTCAGTACGACGGGGTACAAACGATTGCTTGATATTACAGATGGGTACAAACGATTGCTCGATAGTTCAGACGGGTACAAACGTTTTCTCCTTGGTACAAACGATATACTCATCAGTACGAATGGGTACAAACGATTGCTCGATACTATAGACAGGTACATACGTTTTCTCGGTGGTACAAACGATATACTCGTCAGTACGAATGGGTACAAACGATTGCTCGATACTACAGAATCGTACAAACGTTTTCTCGTTGGTACAAACGACATACTCGTCAGTACGAATGGGTACAAACGATTGCTCGATAGTACAGACGGGTACAAACGTTTTCTCGTTGGTACAAACGATATACTCGTCAGTACGAATGGGTACAAACGATTTCTCGATAGTCCAGACTGGTACAAACGTTTTCTCGGTGCTACAAACGATATACTCGTCGATACGAACGGGTACAAACGATTACTCGATAGTACAGACGGGTACAAACGATTTCTCGGTGGTCCAAACGATATACTCGTCGATACGAACTGGTACAATCGTTTGCTCGATAGTACAGACGGGTACAAACGTTTTTTCGGTGGTACAAACGATATACTCATCGATACGAACTGGTACAAACGTCTGCTCGATAGTACAGACGGGTACAAACGTTTTCTCGGTGGTACAAACGATATACTCGTCAGTACGAACGGGTACAAACGATTGCTGGATAGTACAGACGGGTACAAACGTTTTTTCGGTGGTACAAACGATATACTCGTCGATACGAACTGGTACAAACGTCTGCTCGATAGTACAGACGGGTACAAACGTTTTCTCGGTGGTACAAACGATATACTCGTCAGTACGAACGGGTACAAACGATTGCTGGATAGTACAGACGGGTACAAACGTTTTCTCGGTGGTACAAACGATATACTCGTCAGTACGCACGGGTACTAACGATTGCTCGATAGTACAGACGGGTACAAACGTTTTCTCGGTGATACAAACGATATACTCGCCGATACGAACGGGTACAAACGATTGCTCGATAGTACAGACGGGTACAAACGATTTCTCAGTGGTACAAACGATATACTTGTCGATACGAACAGGTACAAACGATCGCTCGACAGTACAGACGGGTACAAACGTTTTCTCGGTGGTACAACCGATAAACTCGTCAGTACAAACGGGTACAAACGATTGCTCGATAGCACAGACGGGTACAAACGATTTATCGGCGGTACAAACGATATACTCGTCAGTACGAGTGAGTGCAAACGACTACTTGACATTACAGACGGGTAAAAACGATTGCTCGATAGTATAGACGGGTACAAACGTTTTCTCGGTGGTACAAACTATATACTCGTTGATACCAACGGGTACAAATGTTTTCTCGGTGGTGCAAACGATATACTCGTCGATACCAACGGATACAAACGATTTCTCGGTGGTACAAACGATATACTTGTCGGTACGAACGGAAATAAAAAAATAAAAAAATCGAAAATTTTTTTTCCAAAAAAAATTTTGAAAAAAAAAAATTCAAAAAAAAAAATTTTTGACGGTACAAACGGGTACAAACGATTCTCTTTTCATTCGCGTTTATTAAAATTGTTTAGCTCTAAATGGGTTGCGGTCCATTTTTCCATACCCTTGTACTTTTTTCCCCCTTAAGGTACAAACGAAATAAAAGGCGGTACAAACGGGTACAAACCGAGTACAAACGAATGCAAAAAAAAAAAATTACTTTCTGTAAAGTCAGTTGCCAAGTTCACACAGGTGAGTAACGGGATTGTACCTGAAGTCCAGTTTAGAGACAAATGTAGATTCTGACGAACAAGAATTAGAAAATGAAAAGATAATATTGCGATTGCAAATAAAAAACGTCGCGTTGAAGTTAACCTCAATGTCCAATGTCCAATCTGTCCAAAGTCAAAACATATTTCATCGATTGTTATGTTATTTTCCCTTTCCCAATTTTCACAATATTTGCAGGTATAAAAAGGAACGTTTATTTTATATGACGGTTCTCCCATGCTGAATTTATATATAGATGCGTTGTATAGGTACATATCGCCAGAAAAATTGAGATGCCTTTGCTGTACGTAAAAGAACTTCAAGTAAACATCGACGAAAGGCCCTTTATAACCCATTAAAAAATGTACGGCTTCGCACAATCATATTTTTAATTCGCGTTGAAAATATCCGATAGACGAATCAAATTTGCGCGGGTATCCGGCGTTGCCACACGTCGAGCAAGATGGCTGCTGTTACGTCACGAGAAGTCTCGCTCTCCGAAAACTTCGGTACTTGCGACATTATTTCTAAATTTATTGCTTATTTCTGCGGTGAGCTTGCCAATTCAAGGTGCCTTATCGATCACAAAGATTCAACGAACGCAACCATCAGTTTTTCTTACGTGTTTCTTGGCTCCAAGTAGCACAAAAAAATCGATATATGAGAGGACAGGCACATTTTGTCGTCTACGTGTGACTAATTCACCAACTTTAACAATTAATAACTCGGAAAGTGTACGGTAAATCTCGTGGAAACTGCGCATACGCATGGACGAAGGTCTCGACAATGCTATAAAAAAAAATCGGGCTTTTATCTTGAACTCGCTCCAATCACCGTACCTTCTTAAATGAATTTTTACGGCACTTATCGATTTCATAAAATAGAAACAGAAAATTCTAGTAGTTTCATATCACCAAAGGATCAAATTGAGGAACCTTTCAAAAAAGGGTTTAATGCCGTATTTTGATCTCGTTCGAATGTCAAAAGATTCTATTGGTATATTGAATAAGTTCTGGCTGTTTTTTTTTCGTGAAATTGAACGGTTTGTTACTTCGTTCAGTGTCTACGTACCCATGTCGGGATAGACGATAATGTATTCCGTGTTACACTGAGGACAGGCGACATGAGCACCGGCACGACCTTTCTGCTTCTCATCGACCCAACGTTGTATACAGCCCTGATGTACCCACTTGGTGGTGCCGCGACAGTGACAAGGCTTGACCCAAGAAGCCGTCGCATCGTCCTCATCCGTTGCGAAGCACACCCAGCAATATCTTTTGCTAAATTCAAGTGATAATATCAATTCCATTTTTTTTTTCGATGCAACAATCGAAGGGATACATGATTCTTGAGTCTTTGCATCGAAAGACAGCGTTAACCGATACAAATGAAGAATTCGAGAAATTCTTTGCGTTATTCGTCATATTTACAGTTACGTCTATCGACAAATGAATGCACGTATCCCTTGAAAGGAGGCCTAAGAAGGCCTGACAAGGTCTTACTCGTCGTCTGAGCTCAAGGTTGGAACACTGGTGGTCGTTTGACTGGGCGAGGAAGCACCGTCGGTCACGTCAACCGACGATTCCGGATCCGTTAAATTTGACGTTGTGTTGCAAGTCGTTTCCTCCTCCGACGATATCGTCGCTGCTGGACTATCCGATATTTCTGTGATGTCAAAGCGAATAGAGAAATACTCTTCCCAGAAAACTATCGAGGGACTTAGAAATTGAGGAAATAATGGATATGACAAAAGAGGGGAAAGAAATAAAAATAATAGAGAACTTGATAGACAAAGGATTGAAAAACTTAAAAAGAAAGACCATAGAGCGAGAAAAATAAGATTCAAAATTTGACGTATAATAGTTTATACAATGCGATGATAGAAAACGACTGTAGGATTTTGGAAAAAAACGTTTTTTTTTTGCTTAAAATATACTTTGGGGTCATACAAACAATATGCAATTGGTCCTTTAGCGATTTTTTAAATTTAAGGTTCAATTATCAGTTTTTCCGCAGCGCCTCGGACTTCCTTCAAGCGCCTCGTACAACTTTAAACGCGTTTTTCTCGAAACCACTTTTTTCAAACTCAGAGGACGGATTACTCGAACACCTTTGCATGGATCGATTTGAAATTTTGATAGTAGCTTCACAATTACATTCTCTACGGGAGTACGTAGCCGTTTTTTGATTAAATGTGAACTTTTTTTTTAATAAACAATTTACTGCTTATTTTTTTAACAAAAAATCGATTTATTTCTTTCAAAGTGCGCAATTTTTTTTAAATTTGACTTAAAAAATGTCTACGTAGTCCCATAGCTAATAATATATAGATTATAATTTTTTTTTTGGTTTTTGTTCCAGGTCTTATACTTTACGAGAAAACCGTCCTCCCGTGAAGCTATTTGTAAAAAAAACGTTTTTCAAGATGTGCTCTGTCGCCGCCATTTTGTATGAAAATTATAACAATTTTTTTTGGTGCTTTAATATGTGTCAAATAAACCCTCTCAAAAGGAATCCTATTCCTTTTTTTCATACTCCCAGAATGAATTGTCAAAGTTAGGCCTTATTTTCTGCCGCTGGAGTGGTGTTATCCCTTAAAGAAAAATATAAAGAAACATGGGCGAGGATAAGGTGGGGAAATGTCAGAATTCGTAAAAATCCGATATTTATTATAAATATCGAAAATATGCGATTTTAAAATATTTTTAATATTTATAAAAATAACCCCTATCTTTTCACTGTTTTTTAGAGTTGCTTTTTTAGAATGTGTTGCGTATTGAAAAAATATGGATGTGAAATTAAACCCCAATTTTGATTATTTTAATATTGATTTGTTTACTTATTTTTTTTACGATAATCAGTCGTACACGTTTTAAAAATCAAGTCTTTCCAATTAAAAAATAATTAGGCACGTTTCACTTTTTACCAAGTAAACGAACAGTTAAAATAAAAGTTCCTATCAAACTTCTCAAGTTTAAAAGCTCTAATATCTTCAATATTGATCATTAAGGGGTTACCCCCGCTTGCGATTTTGAAAAAATCGATTTTTTTTATTGCCTTTTTTTTGAAGTATAAGTATCAGGGCCCATACTTCTGTATGGGCCTGGAATAGATGACTCTATGTAAGTTTACAAAAAAAAATATTTTCTTCGTATAAACTGAAATTGAAACTTTAAACGCGTTTTTCTCAAAATGCCATTTCTGAAGTCGGTGACCAAGATTACTCGAACACTAATGAACCGATCTTCTTGAAATTTTGCAGGCTTATTTAATACATAAAAATGTAGTCTTTAATCGTTCGATTTTTTTTTTCGAAAAAAAAAAATGGCCGTTTTATAGCCAAAAAACGGCCGTTTTTTTTCGTTAAAATCGAACCATTAACTTTGACTGTCCGCCATTTTGTGAAAAATGAATATTTTTTAAAATCCTTCGATTAAAGACTAGTTTATACTTATATTTGACTAAATCCATCCGCATTTTTTTTTCAGATGATCCACTTCGCCGCAATGTTGGTCACCGCAAACCGTGTATATAAAAACATTATTTCATTGACGGCCATTTGCCACTAAACAATGTAATATTTTTCAATAAAAAAATTACTGAAAGTTCTTCAAGATGTGTTCTTTAAGATGGTATATTGATCGATTAAAAAAGTTTTGTAGTTTTCTTTAAAAAAATTCATGTAAAAGGCCTTTTTTTGCGCTACAAGTGGGGGTAACGCCTTCAATAGCTCTTTTGAAAAAATCATCACAAATAACAACGAATCACAAATGGTGAACTACGAATGTTATACTGATTGTATAGTCAGATGAGAAATGAAATACTTTTTAACTAAAATTTACAATAGGCCAAGTGTCATCGGTATCCCTCTTTGTTGTAAATGTTGTTACTAGATTTACAACATTGTTGCAAACAATGTAACAGCTTTATTAATCGTTACGTGCACGCACTCATCAAAGCCTAGCCAACTAAGTCTCGATTTAAGGCGGGATATACATTTAGTCAGGGAAAAAATAAGCAATATTGAGGAATATTTTAAACTAAGAAATAATTATTCGGCGATTATCAAACTTTAGGTATACTTTAATACGTTTGAAGTTCACGCCCGCTCCGAATCCGAGCGGTGAGGCACAGCGTTGACGGACTGTAACGTTTGAAGTTTTTCGAATTTCGCTTTGAAACTTTGGGCAAATATTTTACATATATCGTTTAAAGAAAGAAAAAAAGAAATCGATTTTTTTATCGTTGTAAATGTATATCCCGCCTTGACATAATATTATTATCATTATTCATAACGTAACTAACATCTTTACTTGTCAAAAAACCGTTGTTATTCCACAAATGAGAACTTTGAGAACAATGGAAGAAACGCAGCTGGTCGAAATACAATGAGTATTCTTTGAAATTTCGGCACGTGGAAAAAATATCGGGAGCCTTTTGAAGGCCTTAGGCCACAATAACGGGTATAAAATCATGTACGAATTTAACAATTTTTTTTCGTATGAAAAAGTGGTTCACTCATAAAATTAATTACACATCTATTTAGTATGAATATCAAGCTGTTAAAAAATATATATATATTTTTTTATGTACATAATGGCCGACTGCTCGAAACTTCTCGAAACAGCATTGTTCCAATTGGCGTGACAAATAACTTCAACAATTTTCACTCGATTTACTTCAAAATCAAAAGTTATGTTCCTAATTGCATTTCGCAGAGAAGTACGTAAGGAATTCCTGATTGACCGAAAGCTTTTTATTTTATGAGCAGTTTATGAGCAGTTATAACGAAATTTTTCACTGAAAATTCATTTCTTAAGGAGAGATATACACCTGGATGGTCGAGGTCGAGGATTTCGAAGCTATGAACATTCCGTCGACCGTAGAAGACCTACACTATGGGCCTGGTATCGATGATTCCATGTAAGTTGACAAATTTCATGATTTATTCATTCTCAAATTTTCAAACGCGTTTTTCTCAAAACCACGTTTTTCAAATCAGTGCCCAAAATTTCTCGAAAACCAATGAACCGATTGCCTTGAGGTTTTTTGTGGTTATTCTATACACCGTTATCTAGTACTTGTCATAGGATTTCTTTTTTCCGTTACTTAGTTTTTGTTTTATAGGCAAAATAATAACTAATTTCGGCCCAAAAATCACTATTTATGTTCAAACGTCCGCCATTTTGTCATAAACCGATATTTGCAAAATCGGCTATGACAAGTACTAGATTATAGTATCTAATTTAACGGGGTCCTCTAGTTTCTCGGGTCGAAAAAATCGATTTTTTTTTCATAAATCACATCTACAACATGTGTAAAAAATGTGTGCCAAAGGATTTTTCGATATTCGAAGTGGTTCACAAGTATAAATCACATGCGCGAACTTTCAAACGCGTTTTTCTCGAAACACCATTTTTCGAAACGTCGACCACGATATTTCAGAAACTACTGCACCGATCTTGTTCAAATTAATACAGCATCTTTAATATGTTATAAGCCAGCGATTGAACTAGGATTATCATGATTGCTTCGATAGTTTTTTTTGTACGAGCGAAAAACTTAAGAAAAAATGAGTAAAATAGAGAATGTAATTTTCAAAAGTGTATAAAAAAGTCAATTTTTGTAATTTAGAATTCACTCTAGTTCAATCGCTAGTCTTAAATATGAAGATTAAAATGCCGTTTGGTTTTTTGATTTCAGATAAGCAGAACAGCCGCAATCTTGGTCACCGTCAAGCACCTCTTTTACTTGATGTCTTCCTGTCGGCCACTATAACGTTTATTCTATTATATATTTTGACTTCAAAAAATTTGTAAAGCTTATTTAAATGTTAATAAAGATTATGCAAAAACAATGAGATTGATTATTTCGATGCTTTGCCCGTAAAATATTATTGAAAAAAGCCGTAAAAAAACAGCCGTGAAACTAGAGGACCCCGTTAATAATCTATTTGATTTTCTTTTTCAGATGATTTTTGAAGAAACGCCATTGGGTACTGTATACGCAGATTTCTTTACGACGCTCCAAGGATCATACAATATCCTTGTATATTATTGATATTTTTGAATAAAGAAAATTAAATATATTTTTGAATGTATATACTTTTAGATAATTAAAACCCCAATCCGAAATTTCAAATAGTTTTCCTTGAAAAACTGCACAAAAATGACCTTTTTTCCGGCTCCTAGGTGTATATCTCCCCTTAAGTTCAAATACCTACAACTTTTGAATAAAACAATATTTTTTACATTCCGTACGTGCTTCTCTAGGTATTCTAATGTAGATTGACGAGAATGTTTGTTCTTTGTTCTAGGTAAAAAATTGTGGATGCTAAATTTCACGCCATGGAGGGCCTAATAAAAAGATAGAAGAAAATATTAGTCGCCCATTTTGTACATTGAAAAAAAAAATTTCAGCAGCTCGATATTAATACTAAATAGATGTGTAATTAATTTTATAAGTTAATCACTTTTTCGTACGAAAAAAATTGTTAAATTCGCACATGATTTTATACCCGTTACTGTGGCCTAAGGCCTTGATCGATTCAACAAAGAGTTCTAAGACTCAACAAGAATTCAACAAAGGTGTACCAAGGATACTCGAAAATGAAACCAAATAAATATTACCATTGTTAGGTTCGCTATTCTCACGCTGCGGCACGAAATTAGAGTTAAGTCTTCTAAGGGTCTCCTCTAGCCTCGTCAAGTGAGGTAAATCGATCGTTTCGCCAGGCACGATGCTGACCACTCGACTTCGAGAGGTCGGCCGAGATCCGCCTTCATCGGACATTCCGTTCGGCTCTTGGTCAAATTTATTATTGCAACAGAGACATCCTCGTACCTGCAAAAAATAAGCTATCAGCGATGCGACTATATGCACGACGGATATCCGATTAATTCGACGTAGCTTCGATTAAAATGTACACAGATTCCGACTTGGGTACGTGCGAGCACAATCGTCAAATATTAACAATACAACGTAATGGTCCTTTCGACACTCTTGACTTTTTTCGACAGAATCGGAATGTGCAATGTACGTGATTTTTTATACGAAAATGAGGGTCGAACGTTCAGGAAAATAAAAACAACGTTCGCATTGGACGGGAAAAAAGAGGGCTGAACTACTTACGGGTTGGAAAAAATGATCGATTGTCGAAAAAAAAAATGACACGATGAAAAATTAATCGACGTTTAAAATATACTCGAAATTTTCGAGGCCCGATTACGTCGACGAGGACTGATGCAATTCGTGGCTGTGTTAGTGAAGTCTTGAAGGTTATACGCTAAAAAACGCCGCCGAAGGTGTGTTGGAAATGCAAAGTGGACACTTAAAAAAAAACCTTCCTCGCCATTATTTCGACACATTGTCAGAGAACATATTGCAATAATAACACATACTACATCGACGTAGGGGTCGGTGCAAAACACAGGGCCCGAGGAATTCCCGTGTGTGCGTGCGTGTAATGGGAAACTGGCATATGTACGTTACCTATGAACAATTTGCGAAATATCAGCAAAATCTTTTCGAGCAACAATGACGCCTGTAAAATGCGACCGATGAGATTGATATGTTGATTTGAATTTTAAATACTGTTAATTTCATTTGTAAGTTTTTCAAATGTCGTAAATATGTAACGGACGATGACAAGAACCAAGGTATCGTTTCGTCGGACCGACGAAAAAAAAGTCTTTCATGTTTCGTACGACGAGGTTGGTAACGTGGGATTTTTAACTTTGCGCAGACGAGCATCTCTCTGAAGATAGACACGGGCACGGTCTTACATGCAGGTCAGGAAACTCCTAGGGTGGGGAGTGACTCGATAATGAGGCAAACAGAGCTGCGTAAAGTTAGCGCCACGACTTTCGAATTTCGCATTTGTTTTGATTCTAATCGTTTGTAAGTCGTTTGTAAGTGATTGTAAGAACAATTCGAACGTTTGTAAGATCGCCGTTTGGTTAAAAAATAGAAATAAAAAATTAGCGTGAAGTTAGCGCCAACATTTTTCTTGGGAATTTTTTTTGGTTCCAATCGTTTGTAAGTCGTTTGTAAGTGATTGTAAGAACAATTCGAACGTTTGTAAGATCGCCGTTTGGTTAAAAAATAGAAAAAAAATTACCGTGAAGTTAGCGCCAACATTTTTCTTGGGAATTTTTTTTGGTTCCAATCGTTTGTAAGTCGTTCGTAAGTGATTGTAAGAACAATTCGAACGTTTGTAAGATCGCCGTTTGGTTAAAAAAAAGAAAAAAAATTACCGTGAAGTTAGCGCCAACATTTTTCTTGGGAATTTTTTTTGGCTCCAATCGTTTGTAAGTCGTTTGTAAGTGATTGTAAGAACAATTCGAACGTTTGTAAGATCGCCGTTTGGTTAAAAAATAGAAAAAAAATTACCGTGAAGTTAGCGCCAACATTTTTATTTATTTTGCCATTGACATTCTTTGGGGGGTCTTTCAATCCGGAATCGTTTGTAGGTGACGAATATTCAAATTAAAACGTTTGTTAGATCATCGTTTCTGAAAAAAAACGGCAAATACCACATGTGGTAACTTCCCTACGCATAGTCATATTACCCGATGAAGTTTGCGCCGAAAAATTCATTACTACGGTATTTCTACATAATAAATGGATTAATCGGTGTGAAATCGTTTGTAAGTGATTGTTAGGTCAATTCGAACGTTTGTTAGATCATCGTTTGGTTAAAAAATAGAAATAAAAAATGACCGTGAATTAGCGCCAACACTTTTATTTATTTTTCCATTGACATTCTTTGGGGGGCCTTTCGATCCGGAATCGTTTGTAGGTGACGATTATTAAAGTTAAAACGTTTGTTAGATCATCGTTACTGATAAAACGGTAAATACCATATGTGGTAACTTACCTACGCATAGTCATATTACCCGATGAAGTTGGCGCCGAAAAATTCATTACTACGGTATTTCTGCATAATAAATGGATTAATCGGTGTGAAATCGTTTGTAAGTGATTGTTAGATCAATTCGAACGTTTGTTAGATCACCGTTTGGTTAAAAATAGAAATAAAAAATGACCGTGAAGTTAGCGCCAACATTTTTATTTATTTTGCCGTTGACATTATTTGGGTGGTCTTTCGATCCGGAATCGTTTGTAGGTGACGAATATTCAAATTAAAACGTTTGTTAGATCATCGTATCTTAAAAAACGGTAAATACCATATGGGGTAACTTCCCTACACATAGTCATATTACCCGAAAGTTGGCGCCGAAAAATTCATTACTACGGTATTACTACATAATAAATGGATTAATCGGTGTGAAATCGTTTGTAAGTGACGGATATTCAAATTAAAACGTTTGTTAGATCATCGTTTCTGAAAAATAAACCAAAATACCATATGTGGTAAGTTCTCCACGCATCGTCATATTACCCGATAAAGTTGGCGCCGAAAAATTAATTACTACGCTATTTCTACATAGTAAACGGCTTAATCGGTTTGAAATCGTTTATCACTGACGAATATCCAAATTAAAACGTGTGTTAGATCCTCGATTCTGAAAAATAAACTCAAATACCATGTGTGGTAAGTTCTCCTCGCATCGTCATATCGTTCGATGAAGTAACTACCAAAAAATTCATTACTACGGAATTTCTACATAATAAATGGCCTTATCGGTGTGAAATCGTTTGTGGGTGAT
Organism: Ophion slaviceki; assembly: GCA_944452715.1. Lineage (NCBI taxonomy): Eukaryota > Metazoa > Arthropoda > Insecta > Hymenoptera > Ichneumonidae > Ophion > Ophion slaviceki. The sequence continues at coordinate 71,546,530 of OX101783.1, forward strand.
TGTTAGATCAATTCGAACGTTTGTTAGATCACCGTTTGGTTAAAAAATAGAAATAGAAAATTACCGTGAAGTTAGCGCCAACATTTTCACACATTTCACACCGATTAATCCACTTATTATGTAGAAATACCGTAGTAATGCATTTTTCGGCGCCAACTTTATCGGGTAATATGACGATGCGTGGAGAATTTACCACATATGGTATTTTGGTTTATTTTTCAGAAACGATGATCTAACAAACGTTTTAATTTGAATATTCGTCACTTGAAAACGATTCCACACCGATTAATCCATTTATTATGTAGATATACAGTAGTAATGAAATTTTTGGCGCCATCTTCATCGGGTAATATGACTATGTGTAGGGAAGTTACCACATATGGTATTTACCGTTTTTTTTTTAAAACGATGATGTAACAAACGTATTAATTTGAATATTCGTCACCTACAAACGATTCCAGATCGAAAGACCCCCCAAAGAATGTCAACGGCAAAATAAATAAAAATGTTGGCGCTAACTTCACGGTCATTTTTTATTTCTTTTTTTTCACCAAACGGTGATCTAACAAACGTTCGAATTGATCTAACAATCACTTACAAACGATTTCACACCGATTAATCCATTTATTATGCAGAAATACCGTAGTAATGAATTTTTCGGCGCCAACTTCATCGGGTAATATGACTATGCGTAGGGAAGTCACCACATATGGTATTTACCGTTTTTTTCAGAAACGATGATCTAACAAACGTTTTAACTTTAATATTCGTCACCTACAAACGATTCCGGATCGAAAGGCCCCCCAAAGAATGTCAATGGAAAAATAAATAAACGTGTTGGCGCTAACTTCACGGTAATTTTTTTTTCTATTTTTTAACCAAACGGCGATCTAACAAACGTTCGAATTGTTCTAACAATCACTTACAAACGACTTACAAACGATTGGAACCAAACAAAATTCCAAATAAAAATGTTGGCGCTAACTTCACGGTAATTTTCTATTTCTATTTTTTAACCAAACGGTGATCTAACAAACGTTCGAATTGATCTAACAATCACCTACAAACGATTTCACGCCGATAAGGCCATTTATTATGTAGAAATTCCGTAGTAATGAATTTTTTGGTAGTTACTTCATCGAACGATATGACGATGCGAGGAGAACTTACCACATATGGTATTTGAGTTTATTTTTCAGAATCGAGGATCTAACACACGTTTTAATTTGAATATTCGTCAGTGACAAACGATTTCACACCGATTAAGCCGTTTACTATGTAGAAATAGCGTACTAATTAATTTTTCGGCGCCAACTTTATCGGGTAATATGACAATGCGTGGAGAACTTACCACATATGGTATTTTGGTTTATTTTTCAGAAACGATGATCTAACAGACGTTTTAATTTGAATATCCGTCACTTACAAACGATTTCACACCGATTAATCCATTTATTATGGAGTAATACCGTAGTAATGAATTTTACGGCGCCAACTTCATCGGGTAATATGACTATGTGTAGGGAAGTTACCCCATATGACATTTACCGTTTTTTTAAGATACGATGATCTAACAAACGTTTTAATTTGAATATTCGTCACCTACAAACGATTCCGGATCGAAAGACCACCCAAATAATGTCAACGGCAAAATAAATAAAAATGTTGGCGCTAACTTCACGGTCATTTTTTATTTCTATTTTTAACCAAACGGTGATCTAACAAACGTTCGAATTGATCTAACAATCACTTACAAACGATTTCACACCGATTAATCCATTTATTATGCAGAAATACCGTAGTAATGAATTTTTCGGCGCCAACTTCATCGGGTAATATGACTATGCGTAGGGAAGTTACCACATATGGTATTTACCGTTTTTTTCAGAAACGATGATCTAACAAACGGTTTAACTTTAATATTCGTCACCTACAAACGATTCCGGATCGAAAGGCCCCCCAAAGAATGTCAATGGAAAAATAAATAAACGTGTTGGCGCTAACTTCACGGTAATTTTTTTTCTATTTTTTAACCGAACGGCGATCTAACAAACGTTCGAATTGTTCTAACAATGACTTACAAACGACTTACAAACGATTGGAACCAAACAAAATTCCAAATAAAAATGTTGGCGCTAACTTCACGGTAATTTTCTATTTCTATTTTTTAACCAAACGGTGATCTAACAAACGTTCGAATTGATCTAACAATCACCTACAAACGATTTCACGCCGATAAGGCCATTTATTATGTAGAAATTCCGTAGTAATGAATTTTTTGGTAGTTACTTCATCGGAGGATATGACGATGCGAGGAGAACTTACCACATATGGTATTTGAGTTTATTTTTCAGAATCGAGGATCTAACACACGTTTTAATTTGAATATTCGTCAGTGACAAACGATTTCACACCGATTAAGCCGTTTACTATGTAGAAATAACGTACTAATTAATTTTTCGGCGCCAACTTTATCGGGTAATATGACGATGCGTGGAGAACTTACCACATATGGTATTTTGGTTTATTTTTCAGAAACGATGATCTAACAAACGTTTTAATTTGAATATCCGTCACTTACAAACGATTTCACACCGATTAATCCATTTATTATGTAGTAATACCGTAGTAATGAATTTTTCGGCGCCAACTTTCGGGTAATATGACTATGTGTAGGGAAGTTACCCCATATGGTATTTACCGTTTTTTAAGATACGATGATCTAACAAACGTTTTAATTTGAATATTCGTCACCTACAAACGATTCCGGATCGAAAGACCACCCAAATAATGTCAACGGCAAAATAAATAAAAATGTTGGCGCTAAATTCACGGTCATTTTGTATTTCTATTTTTAACCAAACGGTGATCTAACAAACGTTCGAATTGATCTAACAATCACTTACAAACGATTTCACACCGATTAATCCATTTATTATGCAGAAATACCGTAGTAATGAATTTTTCGGCGCCAACTTCATCGGGTAATATGACTATGCGTAGGTAAGTTACCACATATGGTATTTACCGTTTTATCAGTAACGATGATCTAACAAACGTTTTAACTTTAATAATCGTCACCTGCAAACGATTCCGGATCGAAAGGCCCCCCAAAGAATGTCAATGGAAAAATAAATAAAAGTGTTGGCGCTAATTCACGGTCATTTTTTATTTCTATTTTTTAACCAAACGATGATCTAACAAACGTTCGAATTGACCTAACAATCACTTACAAACGATTTCACACCGATTAATCCATTTATTATGTAGAAATACCGTAGTAATGAATTTTTCGGCGCAAACTTCATCGGGTAATATGACTATGCGTAGGGAAGTTACCACATGTGGTATTTGCCGTTTTTTTTTCAGAAACGATGATCTAACAAACGTTTTAATTTGAATATTCGTCACCTACAAACGATTCCGGATTGAAAGACCCCCCAAAGAATGTCAATGGCAAAATAAATAAAAATGTTGGCGCTAACTTCACGGTAATTTTTTTTTCTATTTTTTAACCAAACGGCGATCTTACAAACGTTCGAATTGTTCTTACAATCACTTACAAACGACTTACAAACGATTGGAACCGAACAAAATTCCCAAGAAAAATGTTGGCGCTAACTTCACGGTAATTTTTTTTCTATTTTTTAACCAAACGGCGATCTTACAAACGTTCGAATTGTTCTTACAATCACTTACAAACGACTTACAAACGATTGGAACCAAAAAAAATTTCCAAGAAAAATGTTGGCGCTAACTTCACGCTAATTTTTTATTTCTATTTTTTAACCAAACGGCGATCTTACAAACGTTCGAATTGTTCTTACAATCACTTACAAACGACTTACAAACGATTAGAACCAAAACAAATGCGAAATTCGAAAGTCGTGGCGCTAACTTTACGCAGCTGGCAAACAGGCAGTTCTCGCTTCTGCCACCCGAAGCGCTGCTAGGTAGAAGTTAGCCAATCGCAGGTCCGAACAGCTGTGCCAAGACGCAGATTTTTCGAAATAAACATAGTCTGTTTGGTTTAGGTGCACTTTCTACAATTTCAATAGATACAGTAAAAGAAAGTCCTCAGAAGGCATAAGAAGTGTGGAAAAGTGTAGCCACAACGAACAGACCCAATATTTGTAAGAGCGATATAAATGGAAAATGATTGAGTATTTTTGCACTCCTGAACTCCCGGGCAGAATGAGAATTATTATTTCAGTAGACTGTATTTCTCGTATGTTCGAACTTCGGTAATATTTTTATTTGGTCTTTCACCATTTGAGTAGATGGGGTATGAACAAATTTGTGCGGTCTAAATTTTTGTTCCTCATAATTAATGTTTATTCTTAGTATATTGCATTGCTTGTTTGTTTCTACAACTTTTATTTTTGCTTTTTCTTTTTTAACAATGTTAATAAGAACCTGAAAATAAATAAAATGGAAGAGGAATAAAAAAAAATGAAGGCATTGTGTATGTTTAGAAGGCACCGTTTTTAGTGATTTGTCAGTTTGGCGAGTTTGTTGTTTACAAAACATTGTTTTTGCCGTTTTTGGTTTTGTTGATAGGCGAAATGGCAGATCCGCAATCGAATATAATAAAATATAGCAAAGGATAAGGCCGGGTTCACACTATGCGGTTCGACCGAAGCGTTTCAAGTAGTTTAGATTTCTAGAAACGTCGTGAACTCGTGTACTGGCTGCCAGGAGGTTATTTTTCGATTGCTGTATATCTATATCTACAAGACTACTTCTACTTGACAGCGCTTCCAGTGGATAAATGAGGAACTATGTTTTTGCCTCACTAACGATGACACTTTCCACCATACAAAAACGCCGGAGTTTCCAGACCTGTATGTAAGACCGTGGCTTTCCCCCACCGGGGTACTGACATAGGCGCTTGGCGAAACATTAAGGCTGGGAATAGACGTCCGATTTTTTCTTTCCGACAATCCGATCCGACTGTCGGATCGGATTGTCGGAAAGAAAAAATCAGACGTCTATTCCCAGCCTTAGACGGAATGACACCTCATCGCGGTCGGTATGGTAGAACAATTATAGATTCCCAAAAATCTCTGAAACGGCTCTTCAGATCCCCTCGAAACTTTGCCAAACGACGTCAAATAGACAGACGAGCAGCTGTCTGCCCCTCACGTTTTCTGACTTTGAGAAAAAAAATGTAGATTGGCTTATGGTAAGCCAATCTACATTTTTTTTTCTCAAATTCAGTATGTAAGACCGTGCAGGAGCCCAAACTCCTTGGGGGAGACAGTGAATCATGGAGGATAGAGTGAGAGGAGTCCGATCTGTGCATTTCAAAGTGGCTACAAAAATGTGATCAACCAATGATGACGCCACTATCTCTAAGACCTCGAGAAGTAAGCTGAGTATCGATGTCGTGTAAAAGAGATGGAAGAGGATCGAATAGGCATCCTAGCCTGCATGGCGAATACAGTAGAACCTCGCTTATCCGAGGTAATGTGGGGAGCGGGTACTCAGATAAGTGAAATCTCGGATAATGCGGAAAACAGTAGGACTATTTGACGCATAGGCATAGCCGATTCTTCTGTTTTATCCGAGATTCTGCGCATTATCCGAGGGTACACCTCGGATAATGCGGAACGTCGATTAATCGAAGGTCAGATAAACGAGGTTTAACGTAAACTCATGACTGGGGTCCGATCGTACTCCAATTTTTATGCAATAAATGAGATTTTTGCCGATTTTTGCTGTTTTCCAGTTTTAAATGGATAGTTCACTAATGGAATGTTAATTAAATCAGATTGCTCGCACACTATTTACTTTCTTATGAAAATAAGGAGAAATTAGAGTATGATAATGTCCATTTATCCCCGTAGGACCGGTTTAATGACAAAGAAAAGCACGGGGTGCATATACACCCCAGTCATGCGTTTAACGATAAAAAAAATAAGTCGTGAGTTGTTGGGTTAAATATCGTTATCGTAAGAATTGTCGCGTTACCGTTCACTGTTTGCGAGTTTTCATAAAAACAGATCGCAAGGCATTGTTCTTTGACAGCAGGGATTAATTTACCGTCGTATTTACCTAAGAAAATAAAAATTGTTTCAAGAAACTTTTTTTCTTGAAACAATTTATATCAGCATTATTGAAGACATTTTCTACCGTTCGTTGTACAATTAAACACTGTTATGACACAAATATTTTTCTATCACTACGTATTTCATTATTGTTATTTTCGACTTTTTCACCGTTAATTATGCAACTAATGCTCATTGTTCATTGGGCATTGCTATATTGAAAATATTCTTGTATCTTTACGCATTTACGGAGATCTCTCTGGTATATATCATTTTACATCTCTCTCACACGCAGCCCACTTCTCAAGTATCATTCTGCCTCACACACAGCTCACTTCTCATTATTTATTTATTCCGTTTCTGTCACGCGCAGCTTACTTCTCGAGGCCTTAGCAATAGTGGCGCCATCCCTGTTTGACCACATTTTTATAGCCACTTTTCTCAAATCTCTCCATAAGAATTCGGGTTCCTCCTACTCTAGCCTCCATGGGCGCGTCGATCAAACAGAAATAAATCGGACGAGGTTCTAACCTCGCAACGGACCGGTTGTGAAAGTATACTATTGTACTTTGAACAACTTTATTCGTTTCTTTCAAACGTCCGCATGATAATTTTAAGAGAAAATATATTTAAAAAAAAGTAAGCCTTTTTAGAAAAAGTAAGACTTTTTAGAAACTGTCGAAATAGGTTAGATTGCATCCCATAAGGGTATCAAAGGAAAAACTAGCAGACCAAGCAGCTAAATCTGCTATTACGACGCTCAAAAAATAATCAAATGCGTTGTATATTGCTACAGGCTGCCAATTTCATTATTTTTCTTACAAATGTAGTCGTTATCAAGAGTTCTGTGAGGTAACTTTAAGAGAAACCGTTTGTAAAAATATGCATTTTTGAACATTCGGTGATTACATTAAGTGTTTTCATTACTTTGTATAATTATTTTCTGTAACTTTTTCTCGCTCAATTAACGCGAAACGAATTGGCAACGTCGTCAATCGTGGTATATCATAATGCCCAGGTTGGCAGAAGTGTCGCGAAGTTAGAGGCATATGCGCCCCGTTCGTAACCTTAATGTCGGCCCAAGAAGCTGTAAAAAATGAATATCGGTCCGAGTAAAATAGATTCCGCTGGAAATAAAAAGTGTGTTCTAAAGCTGTCTATAATCTCGAAGAAATAAAAAACTTTAGTAATTTTCCGATATTCTAAAAAAAAATTCTGTATGAAGAAAAATCCCCGTTATTTTAGCTTTGCCTAGAAATGTCCAGAAATGTATATCTGAACATAGATATCAAATTAATATTGAGTAAATATTACTCATTGAGAGAATAAGTGCCAATAATATTCGTTGTTAATTATCCTGCCCGAGTAGTTTGAGGTTTCCGGGCATAATTACCGAATACCGATAAGGTAGGTAGCGTTTGTGTCGTCTACGACGTTGCCATGATCGCAGTCTAATATTTTGTGTTCGATTTTCGCACAAATTCGCTATCAAAAACATTGATAATTTTATAACGGTACTGTGAATCCTCATTTTCACGGTAACAAGGGTTAGCCCGATAATTAGTCGAAACGTACCTATTTTTTCAACTCCGTGGTAACATTCACGTGGCAGATATTAATAATGTACTGAAAAATGATCGGGCGTTTTCCATAAGCGTAATGTAATTAGCCCACGAAATATGTCGAGTTGCCAGCTTTTTCTTCTAAAAAATGGCACTGGATCGTATTCAAACTGCACAGGATGATCAGCAGAGGTTATAAAGGTCGAGAAGAAAAATTCATCTCGGTGGTAACATGTTAACTTAAGGGGGAAGCCTGCTTTAGAGGCTTCAAAAAATCGATTTTTTTTTGCATAAATGTCTTCCCTAACTATTCAAGAATGTGTCCCTAAAATTTCAAAAGCAAATTCAAATTATTTTCGAAGTTACAGAAGAAATAGTGAGCAAGCGTCGAGCAGGTATACGAGCGGCCGGATCGCTCGGAGTGCCCGCGCTCCGCCCCTCGATCTATTGTATGTATTGTACCCATGGTAACTATTGTACATATCCAAAGGGTTTTTGAAGAGTCTGAAGGGCAACTCTGTGGGGCAGGAATCGCTGATTAGCATATTATTGCGGGAAGTTCAAGAAAATTACGATTTTTTATATACGAAAACTTCGACGCGCGATTTCTCGGTTTTTCATTTTTACGATTTTTCCTAATTGGCGGGAAAGATAGGGAAAAAATTAAACGTCCTATCGAAACGAGACAAAATTCATTGTATTCGGGATTAAATTCTCTTTTTGTTGAACCTAAAAAACCTTAAGAAAGTTATGATTAACCCACTTTTTAAACAATCTAAAGTGAATTTTTTTTCCACAAAAAATGAATTTTTTTTTAATTTGCGAAAAATTGTTGAATTTCTCACTTTTTGTTGAATTTTCTTGGTTTAACTAGAAGCTATACTATTGAAAATAAAATTTTTTTTGGGTTTTTTGTTTCAGATGGAAATTGCGACCTGCATCTTTCCCGCCGCACGACACATGCACACTCGAGGCGCCTCGGCGAAATGCTTGTACCAGGCATAATATGACATATATTTTAATGAAAAAATTTGAGAAGACTGTTGAAATATATAACAATAAAACCTGAAAGTTTCGTTTCAATCGAATATTTCTTTCCTTCCCAAAAAAATCCTCGAAAAAATCGATTTTTTTAAGCCTCTAAAGCAGGCTTCCCCCTTAAGGGAGACTTTGTCCTTGAAATTTTCAAAAAATCAATTTGAGCTCAACATGAGCAGCTAGAAGAAGAGGAGGGATGCCTCTATGGACCAGACATTGCCGATTAGCGGTAATTATAAACACATTTGTGTAAACACATTACAAAACTTTAAACGCGTTTTTCTCGAAAACACGTTTTTTAAAATGGCTGACATTCTCCTGACCGCTGTAATTAACATATCGACCTGAAATTTGGAGAGCATACTCAGAAAATGTCTTCACGGAATGACGGATCGTTTTTTCGATAAATACATTTTTGCATTTATTATTTATCTTTGTATGCGAAAAAAACGCGAAAATTCGATTTTTTTTTAAATTGCCGCCATTTTCCGAAATTTGTACTAAACGAAAAACCCATCCGTCATTCCATGACCAAAGGGTCACAGATTGATAATATGCTTTGAATTTGTGTTTCAGATCAACAAAGAGGGGGCAGTGATGTCAGCCGTTTACTTCCCGCGATTTGAGGACCTGTTTTCGCGGAGCTGCAACGGCCGCCATTTTGGTTTTTTTTTTCAAAAAGAAATTTTTTAACGTTCTGTATATCATGAATAAAAGCAAGAAAAAACCGCACTCAAAAAGCTTTACTCGTTTCGTTTAAAAAAAAAAATAAAATGTAAACACCTGAAATATGGCACTCCAAGGACAAAGTCTCCGTTAACCCCGTAACAACCTTAAGGAGTTTCGGTACAAAATTCAAAATGTTAAGAAATCGATCAAATTTGGTGATAATGTTCTTCAAAATTAAGTGCGAAAACACAAATGTTTTCAAAATTTTCTTCCACTTAGTTATCGTGTAACTCAGCATTAAAGCAGATTTCTTATGCCCGCAATGTATACCTATATATATGGAAACGCTATGCTTATACACGCTTATATACTGTATGAGCGGGCCATCACATGTATACCGAATTTGACTTTTTCTTCGTTGACCGTTTGGACGGAGGTGGTGCTGGAGATTTAACGATCTCGTATCGGTGGCGGCTCGCGATCGCCGCGACACGAAGCGCAATAATATTGCACACCAAATAGACGGAGCGTGAGGCAATTTTGAATAAAGTAACGACTATTTTCTGTCACGCCAAGCTGCGACACGTTCATTTTCAGTTTAAAACGTACAAATAACTTATTGTGGAGCTTTGCCGCGTCCGAATCCGCCGCGGAATTCGAGGTCACCGGTGCCAGGCCCAATGTCTGCCTTTTTGTCGCCCGGTGCCGGGGGACCGCCGGGTCCGCGTCTGTATCCAGCGCGATCCTCCGCGGGTCTTGAACTCTCGCTTTTTGAGCCAGCCGCAGGCCTGGGCCTCGTCGCCTCGGGCCTGGGTTGCCTCTTCAGCGTCGATGGGACGATCTCCGGTGGAAGGTGGAGATATCCGCGTAGATATTCGATACCATCGTTAGTCAGGTACCAATAAAAATGACGCCACGCGAACTGCTCCTTCACGTATCCCCTCGATTTCAGAGACTGAAACGACAACGACGGTTGATGAGAACACCCTTCAGTAGCGTATGTACACTTTTCCAATATCAAGTTTTTACAAGCTTTTATTTAACTTGGCTTTATGTGAGATGCAAAACGGAAAATCGATATTTCACCCACTTCCCGACTACTTAGAGCACTGAAATTTTGTAAACATGCATCTAAAAGTCACAATGCATGATTCAACTTTTAAAAAATTCAACTTTTCATGTAAAATCAGCGATATCTAATCATCTATATGAAATCTCACTAACACATACGAATTCGTAGCCAACTGTGTTTGTACGTGAAAAGTTTATATGCAGCAATTAGTCGTAGGTTCAATCCCAATTGCAGTGTTTGTTATTTTTTACAAGCATTCCATGTCCTTAACGTACAAACTCGTGAACTAGTAAACTACTAGTAACAACTAACTAGTAAAATCAATTGAAGACTAAAAAGTAGAAAATAATTTATATATAAAAAAAATATAGGGGTATGCACTTTTGAAAAATCGATTTCTTATAGTTAAACATTTCAAGAATATAATCCCAAAATTTCAAGTCAATCAGAGCAAAACTCTCGAAGTTATTGACTATTTAGTACCGCTCCTTTAACACTGTAGCTCCGACTTCTCTAAACTCCAAACGCGTTTTTCTCGAAACCACTTTTTCAAAGTCCGTGTTCATTGCCATTTGAAAACTACATGACCGATTTATTTCAAACTTGGTACACACTTTCTACATATTAAATACCTCCCCCCAACGGTTAGTTTGGGTTTTTTTTACATTGAAGGGGCTTTCCACCCCCAAAATGACAGAATTTTTCGTGAAAAATAGCACTTATCACTTTACATGACCACCAAAAATTTAGAAATGAAAAAAAAAAATTATCAAAGACCGTTGGGGGGAGGATTTGATGATACTTTTACTAAATTTTAATGGTGGAAGTCCAACCTCTGAATAAGAAACCAAAAGCCCTCAATGGGAAGATTTTTTCTTACATATCGCATACCCCCACCAGGCGCGCGCTCCGCGCTCACTACCTCTGTCTGTCCCTCTCACTCTTCTCCGCATGCGATCCTCTCAACAAGAAACTCGCTCGATCGAGTTGCAACTTAGTATTCACATCGCCCATGCAAAAACGTTTTCGACTGCGCGTGGACATTTATTTAGCGAATTTTTGTTTCACGTTAATATACATACTATTGAATTTTATTGTGTACTACTGTATCTGCATTACTATTAACTGTCATAAAATGACCGAAACTGTAAAGAAGCGTAAGAGATCAGACTGTAGTATACAAGTCGAAGAAAATATTACAGAATCTGCGCCACAAGGTGATAATTTAGACAAAGACCTTTATGTCCATATTGTTTTATCCCATTTATATAAAAGAAGAAGTCAATATCTCTGAGGATTCATATTCAATGGCAGAGTTCGACTCTCTCGAAAATATTCCGCCGTCAGTTGAGTGCGTTGCGGATCAAAATAATACGCAACAAGACGAAAACGCTTTTTATTACGTCTCGGAAACTTTTGCTGTTTTGTATGAAAATCTTCAAACGCCCTTATCTTTGTTTTTATTTTATATGAAATCTTGTCAACACATATATGTATCTTTCTAATGAATACAAAAAATTTCTAATAAACTTGTAGATTTTTTGTTACATTCACACACGCACACACACATACGCACGCATGCACACATCAATTTACAGTACAGCGTTCACTCTATTTTGCCCGAATAATCTCTCTCAGGCTGGTTTCTTAACCAGAGGTTCCGCGTACAAAATTCTCGAGCTCGGAGTTCGAGTCGGAGTGGGAGAAGCGCTCGAGTGAGAAACTGGGGAAAGTTTCTTATTGCCGGGTTTCTTATTCGGAGGTCAGACTGTACTTGATTTCAGATCATTTCTAGCTGAGATACAGTGAACACCGCGAATCGTGTTTTTCCAAACGCGTTGTTGGAAAATCTTTGTCACCGGCTTGTTTGTGGATATTTTCGCGTACAAATTTCACGGAATGTTCTTGAAATGGCACTTAACAATGTACAAAAGGTTTCAATAAATTTACTCTATCCATATAGATGAAAAAAATCCGCAAAAAAGTGTTTTTTTTTTCACGCTGAAACCCTCCCCTTAATGTACTAAAAAGTAGAAAATAATTTTTTTTTACCAAGTCACCTATATGTGACTATAAATAAAAGCTTGAGGCGCTAGTGTTTACCAGGTACCGTGTGTATTACCAATTGGATGAAGATTCAACTTGAACATCAACAATCTCCGAAACTATGTTGTGAAACGGATTATTTTTTTAACAGTTAATGCATGCTAAATTAATCTCTCAGTGATATAAATTCCAATCGTCCACAAGCATTTCGACTTTGGTCTCGAAACTCTTCAATAGTAGTGTGCAATCTATGCAAGGACAAAACGAAATGGCACTTTTTTTTAAGGGATAACACCACTCTAGGATTTTGAAAAAATGTGTTTTTTGGCTTAAAAAATACTTTGGGGTCATAAAAATAATATGCAATTGGTCCTGTAGCGGATTTTTTTTAAGGTTCAATTATCGATTTAGCCACAGCGCCGCGGACTTCTTTCAGGCGCCTCGTACAACTTCAAACGCGTTTTTCTCGAAACCAATTTTTTCAAACCGGGAGGACTTTGCCTTGATCGATTCGAAATTTTGATAGTAGCTTCACAATTACATTGTCTATGGGAGTACATAGCCATTTTTTGATTAAATGTAAACTTTTTTTGCAAACAATTTACTGCTTACTTTTTGGGCAACAAATCGATTTATTTCTTTCAAAGTGCGCCACTTTTTCAACATTTGATTTTAAAAATCCCTACATAGTCCCATAGCTAAAAATATATAGATTATAATTTTCAGTTTTTCAAGATGGTCTCTGTCGCCACCATTTTGTGTGAAAATTATAATGAATTTTTTTGTTATACTTTCATGTGTTAAATAAACCATCATAAAAGAAATCCTGTCCCTTTTTTCATACTCCCAAAATAAATTGTCAAAGTTAAGCCTCATTTTCTGCCGCTAGAGTGGAATGTAGGGAATAATTACGTTTTACTATAATTTACTATTGATTTAGCACGTCATTTGACATAATTACATTTTACCGGTAATTACTGTTTCTCTTACAATGTGAAAAATGAATTGCTCATTCATTTTTAAACGGAGTGAAAATTCTTTTTTATAGAAAGGTAGTAACGGAACAAAAAGATTAATAGCAATAGTACACACATGGAAACTAGTAAGGCTTGAACAATATGTATGTGTTTAGTTTCTATCTTGTTAGTTTACACAGTATAGAGTCGTTGCGGCTGCAATAAAACGTTGAATAAACGCGTAAAAAACAAAAACATTGTCCCACTAAAGTTGTACGGATTAAAAACAACTGAGTATGAGAAAAATTGTACTTTCTTGAATGTTCATTCAATCCGTAAAATTTCGGTTATTCACCACAAAGATAGACTTCTAAGACGATACTTCGTAAACATGAAAAAACGGTGTTTACTTTCACCAGCAATTTGGCTCGAAACAATTAAAGGGCGGATGTTAAAACCCCATTCTCAAGGAATCTATGTACTTTGGAGCACTTGGTGAACCATTTCAAGAGTTAGCATTAGCATATAGCAAAATTTGAACGTTAAAGCTAGTTAATTATACTTTTATGGTAGATCCAGCGTACCTGCATGGCTTTGATGACTTGCAAGTTCGGAATGGTTTCGAGCTCCGTAGCCGGATGCTTCGGCGCGTGATAATCCTTCTTCGCAACCATTACGCCCTCTTTAAAAAGGTACTCGTATATGGTGATACGGTTCTTCTTCGGCATCAACATCTGCAAGAATTTGTCAAGTTAGATCAGTTTATTTTATTTTTTCGTTTTTTATACACATGCTCCGTCGACATAACGTGCTGGATATTTCCGTGCGAAGGATACTCGTAGTATGGGTCACTTTGAGGTTATGTTACGAGATAAGCGCGTACAAGACGCAAAAAGTGGAGCACGTGAACGAACGTGCTGGACAAACGTTTCAACGGCACGACGGACGCGCTCGTAACGATGCGAATGTTGTTTTTGCAGAATTCACAAGTTCACAGAAGAGACCGAATCGTCACACAAACACCAGGAAAATATTTCGTCGCATAACTGACTTCGGATAATCGTTGATGCGAAATTCCGTAGCCGTGACAAGCCTGGAGTCCCGTACATTTATATGAGAAACGTACCTTGGCTTAATGATGGTTGATGGTCGAGATTAAAACCGATTTTTGTACGAATCTCGACGTGACAAAACGCTTCGCCTCGGCGTTATTGTCGGAAAGAGACGTTTTGCCGAGGAGCATGCGCAAACGTGAGAGAGCGGTCACGTGGATTTTTACGACGTTCGACGCGCCGTTCGACGGCGATTTTTTGAAACACGAGATCGATAAATTCCCTATGGTCTTTTTTTCCCTATGGCAATTTTTTTATCGTGTTTTTGCGCATAAATGTTAATTTTTTGTGGTCGTGTTTTCGAAAAAAAAATGCGAAATGGTTAAGGGTGGCGCGGTTCGCAATTGTAAAACGGGCACAAAAGTTTTAAGCAAAAATGCTCTGTGTTTCGACTGCCCAGAAACGTCGAACGATAAAAAAATGGCTCGATGCTATTCCGGGACTGAAAGAGTCTCAGTACGTGTGTGAAAAACATTTCGAAGAACGATCTATTGTGAGACATTGGAGAAAAAAGGATGTAAATGGTCGTATTATCGCGTTTTATTGGTTTCGTATATTATGCAGTTTACACGACAGTATGGTACATTGAGTTAGGGAATTTCTTTATTTATTTAATAATCCGAATCCGCGTTTGTTAGACTTCATTCATTTAATAATACGAAAAAAAAATTTCACGGCAAACTTTTAAGTTTGACAGTAAATTTGTTTTTCGTATAATTAAATAAATAAAGCCTAACAAACGCTGGATTTTGTCTAACAAACACTAACAAACGACTAACAATCAAGTAGGATTGAAATAATCAGCATTTTGCTCAAATTGCGGAGTCACATGGACAATGCCGTGCTCAGACGCCGTGGCAATGCTGCCAACTTCACATGGCTTGCAGCTGCTATGGGAATGAAAAGTTTTTTTAACGATAAAACAAAAATTAAGCTCTAAGAAACGATAAAAATCGACTAACAATCACTCACATACGACTAACAAACGATTGGTTACGAAGAAAGGTTCGTAATAGTTAGAAAACCATTTTCCCGCGGCTAACTATGACATGAAATTGGGTTTTCGTATATTTAAATAAATAAAGTCCAACAAACGCTGGATTTCGTCTAACAAACACTCACAAACGACTAACAATCGAATGGCATGAAAAAAGATTCGATATTTTCATAGTCGGCGGCCACGGTCTTACATACAGGTCTGACAACGGCGGCAGCGGGGGTAGGCACCCTCAGCGGTTTTGATTTTTATTCCGATTTCTGCCGCTTGGTGCGTGTCGACAAGGGGAAGTAGTGGTGCGACGAAGCGAGAAATAGCTCTTCTCTCCTTTTCCCTCCTGACCGCAACGCATGCGCCGTTTGCCGTAACTTAATTTACCGTACTGTCGTGTAAACTGCATAATATACGAAACCAATAAAAAAATGTGTTGATTAAAAAAAAAGATGACTACTTTCATCGAAAAAACTGAAAAGTTTTTGAATACATTAATTCTCACAATACATCGTTCTTCGAAATGTTTTTCGCACACGTTCTGAGACTCTTTCAGTCCCGGAATAGCATCGAGCCATTTTGTGTATCGTTCGACATTTCTGGGCACGCGAAACACGGAGCATTTCTGCTTACAAATTTTGTACCCCGTTTTACAATTGCGAACCGCGCAACCCTTAGCTAGCCATTTCGCATTTTTTTCGCAAACACTACAAAAAAAAATTCACACTTATGCGTAAAAACACGATAAAAAATGTATCACGGTAAATCGCGTAGAACCTTCTGGTACATGGTCGCAAATAAAGGTTATTTCGACAATCGCGCCATAAAAACATACGTAAACACCTTGGGCCCATTCGCCGGTAAGAGATAAGGGGGAAACTACTTGCTAGTAACGATGCGTAGCGGCGCCTAGTGAATCGAAAAGTGAAGTCGATAGGCGTGCCTACCCCCACCACGAAAATTTAGCTTCGTTGCAAGACCTGTATGTAAGATCGTGTCGGCGGGTAAGTTTATTGAGCTCTTTCGAGGATATACTTTGAACGGCCATACTGAAATATCGCTGCGCCACTTAGGCTCGGTTCCACACTCTCGGCTAACCGTGTAAACCGAAGTTTAAGGGCGACTGGACCAATCAGACCCACGCTGAGCTGGCTTAACTCCGGTTAACTCGATTAACTGAGAGTTGTAGAATCGGGCCTTAGGACGCAAAAATCGCGAATAACTATCGTCAACGAATTCAGACGTACATAGGAGAACAGTTCTTATGGGTGGCCCGAAGACAAGTATTTTGCGACCCAAACTGCCGCGTGGTGGCGTGACGAGAGTACAGCTGTCACGCAGCGACGCCGCGGGGGGAGGGGGCGGAATCAGACACCCATCTCTCTCTTACACATTACGGAGTGAAAACACGCTTGGAATCTTTTCAGAATTTTCCTTTGAGATTTTTTTGCTCTTTCTGCTCGAAACTTCAATTAATAGGATTCTTTAACTCGAAAAGTATGGCGTTTACGATCAAATACCACGAGAAGAAGCTGTTTTAATTTTCGATTTTAAAGTCGCATGAAATTTTTCAGAATTTCTCTTTTATTCTTTTCGATTATTTTTTGTTGCCAAAACTCGTAGAATCGTCCAAACAATTGATTGGCGTACGTAATAAAAATCTCAAAGGAAAATTCTGAAAAAGTTCCAAGCGATCTAGTATGAGCTTACTCAATTCTTATATTTTTGACATTTCCTCTCAAACCCTAGAGTTATTGAGTTACATTGCATTTTAAAAATTTGTCTTTTTTTAGCAAAAAATAAAACTACTTTGCGGGGAAAAAAATCCTACGAAACTTTTTGAAAAACAAAAAATGAATTTTTTCTACTCTTTCCGCGTTTATCATGGATGAAAATTATTTTTAAAAAATCCATAATTTATGCGCGCAATTTTCGAAGGTCGAAAAATAGCCGGGAAACCGTCACTTGCAAAAGGCCGTGCCGGGTCGAAAAACAAATCATAAAAAATATTTCAGAAAAAGACTGTACGGTAGTGGAACAACGAGAAAGCGCTAGCGAAACGAGAAGGTGCAAGAGAGAGCGAGCGTTATGTCCCCAGCGTTTAAGCCTACCAGCGGAAGCGAGAGCGAGAATGAAAACTGCCGTCAGCGCCGCTCATCGAGAACTAACCTTGGGGGATATTCCCCCAATGAAATAGGCCCATAATATCCTTAAGAACTGCTCTTTTATGTAGAGGAGCCTGGGGTCAATTGGAACGTTTTAGAAAAAATCGATTAGTGTGGCTTCATTTTATACCTTATCTGTTTGGTAATAGGCTTAAATTATAGCTAGATTATCTGGCTATATGATAGCATTATTGATTTTGCATCTACTATGCCCTGAACTTAGGTAGAAGCTATTTAAAAACTTTTGAAAAACGTTTCATTTGACCCTGTGTCGGGGTCAATCGAAACGATGCCTGGGGTTAGTTGAAACAGGTGTTTCCAGTTGATTGAGCTGATCTACTGAATCCAGGTACTGTTAATGATGTGTATGAAGTGATAAAGTATGTTTGTTGTGAATAAAATAAACGGTTAATTATAATGAACGGTTTTATTGCTTTTCATTCCAGTTTTGGTATCACCGAAGGCATAATGAGGTGCTTCAATATTATTTTACTTATCAATCCTAAATTAGAACAATCAGTAAATTACAAAAGTAAATTAGAACTTATTAATCGTAAATTATAACAATCAAGTTCTAATTTACTAAAGATAATCAGTCAGAGAATAGTTTTTGTTACCAGCGAGGTACTCAATGCGACCGACTTATTTAGTCTTCGAGGTTCTTTTTTACTCTCTAAGCCTTTTTCTGCGGTCTGTCTCTTCAGTCTCTTTCCTTGTCTCTTCTTTTTCTGGGGTATCGGTGCATATCGTTGACTTTCTCTTTTCCCTACCCCTATTTAGCATTTTAATATTTATATTTCTACATATACTTTTTGGCATC
Source organism: Ophion slaviceki (assembly GCA_944452715.1). NCBI lineage: Eukaryota > Metazoa > Arthropoda > Insecta > Hymenoptera > Ichneumonidae > Ophion > Ophion slaviceki. The sequence goes on from OX101783.1 coordinate 71,565,008, forward strand.
TTCATACGCTTTTTTATAATTTTCAAGTTCTCAGCTTCCGCGGTTCGTAGTTTAGAACGGTTTCTCGGCATCTAAAAAAAACAAGATTTCGAGAACTTGCTTGCGTTTAAAATGTTTGTTCGGGGTCAATAGAAACACGTTTCAATTGACCCCGAACCGTCTGTTTCAAATGCCCCCATACCTTCGCTTCCAATAATTTATCAAATACCAAAGAACCTAAATGTTGTAGATAGGTGGTAACCACAATAAACTCACTAGGATATTCACAGTAATGATGATTGTAAACAATGCTGAAGAAGGAACAATAGTTTTGGAGAAATACGCAAAATGATAGTAATAAAAAAACTTACTTTTTGTGTCGAAAAAGCGATGCACCCACATAAAATGTTCGACGCTCTCGGAGCGGCGGCGTGAACTAAGCGACACGTTCCGATATGCAAAGCAGTTCTTTCCCCCCCTTGGGCCCGCGCCGCTATCAATATCCATCCTCGAGTTATTCAACTTGTTTCATTTGACCCATGTTTCTATCGACCCCAGCCTCCCCTACGTCTGAATTCGTCGATGTCGCTCAAACAACTAAAATGTCAAGTGTCATTCGAAAAAAATTGCGTCAACGTTTCTTCTTTAAATTCAATGTCCGCAACGTCCGCAACAAGTCGGGGTCGACCTGTGCCTACTTCGCACCGTAACCGTTTGGTTCGTAAAAAAACCCACTAGATGTCGCGAGAGTCTCTTTCCGCTGATCAGTTTCACTAGCATCCAAAGTGACGAAAAGCACAGAAATCACTTTTCAATTCCAGTCAATCGCGGACTTTACACAGTAATAATTGCAACGCTGATAATAAACCATTGAACTCAACAGATTGTCAAGCACGTAGCGTTTTTGGTGGCATGCCATTGACGGATCCCTCATCACAGAAGTAGTTACTCGTGCAACGTGCCGCGACTGTTATCGGTAAAGCAGATTGCGACGATGCCGACTACTCCCCACTGCCTATACAAACGCGTTCGCATATTTACATAAATTCGCCGCTTCGGACTCGAGATTTGCGTAGTTCGCGCTCAATCGTTATAGTAGTGGTGTTTCGTGGTTGTCCTGCTTGGTGCTCGGCCTTCGAGTTGCTTCGAGCGTAGCTTTGTCCTTTTTTCTTCGCGCGCCTCGTCTGCGAGAAGAAGAAACAAAAAATAGAACGAGGCGAAGGGTAATTTTGTCGGCCCGGGGAGAATTTTCGTATATTCGAATCGGCCACAAAGATCCGTCGATAGCAACGTGTGTCGATCAATCGCGTCACGGGGAGCCTTCGCTCCGACGAGGGAGCAAGGATATATATACATATACATATATATACACATATATACATGTATTTATGTGTGCATATATACATGTACAGATGTCTCTTTCGTTGGAAAGAGCATAACGATTAGCCGAACTGTTATTTAACTGAGTGACGCCGGCCGCCTTGGGCCTTGGAGACCTTCTCCGCGGTATAATATTCCCGTAAGGCCCACGAGCGCGTTCGAATCGACCAAGGTAAGAGACCGATTATCGTCGCACTATACTCCTTATTTTGCTATCAGGACTAAAAAAAAATTCACCATGGCGTTGGGAAGGGGCGGGGGGCTGGTTAACGTTCGTTTCGAACGAAACGAATGTTGACGCGATTCTTTTAATGCGACACATCCTATCCACCTGTGCCAGTAGTTCAACGGTGTCGGTTGCAACATTTCCAGTAGACGATCGCCGCTGTGTACCCAAAGTGGCATCCGTTCCAATTCCAAAAAACCACCCGTTTCTTTTTCCTTATCGCCACTGCTACTTTCCGTCCTTGGTATTCTCGCCCTCAGCCTCGGCATTTTCCAAAAGTATCCTGGAGAACCGCAGGAGCTCTTCCAACTTTGGATTTCTCAGTGCTAAGATCTCAGTGCATGTATTCTAGTTTGAAAGCTGCAATTCGTTTCAAGACAACTTTCCGATGTACACAATTGTACTTTTGCTTACCATGTGAAATAACACATACAGGGTGTCCCGTTTTAAACGGATAATCCTGCATTCGGGTTGTCGTAACTTTTGTTATTCTTTGTGTAGCTTGCCGGCGAGGAGATACAGTCGCACAAGTTATCGTCGTCGTTTAGCTTAAGGGGAGATATACACCTGGAGCTGGAAAAAAGGTCATTTTTGTGAATTCTTTCGAGGAAAACTGTTTGAAATTTCGGATCGGGGTTTTAATTACCCAAAAGTATATACATTCAAAAATATGTTTAATTTTATTTATTTAAAAATATCAAAAATATACAAGGATATTGTATGATCCTTGGAGCGTCGTAAAAAAATCTGCGTATACCCACTGGTATAAAATGAGTTATTATTTTGCCTATGAAACAAAAAGTAAGTGATGAAAAAAAAATCCTACGACAAGTACTAGATAATGGTGTATAGAATAACCACAAAAACCTCAAGGCAATCGGTTCATTGGTTTTCGATAAATTTTGGGTACCGATTTGAAAAGCGCGGTTTTGAGAAAACCGCGTTTGAAAATTTGGGAATGAACATATGAAATTAATCATAGTGTAGGTCCTCTACGGTCGACGGAATGTTCATAGCTTTTAAATCCTCGACCTCGACCATCTAGGTGTGTATCTCTCCTTAAAGGGTTTGGCCACAGTAACGGGTATAAAATCATGTGCGAATTTAACAATTTTTTGTTCGTATGAAAGAGTGATTCACTCGTAAAATTAATTACACATCTATTTAGTATGAATATCAAGCTGTTAGAAAATATTTTTTTTTTTCGACGTACAAAATGGCCGACTACTAATGTTTTCTTTTATGTTTTTTGTAGGCGTTCTGAGCATGACTATCATCCGCAGTTTTTTACCTAGAACAGAAAACAAAAATTCTCGTCAATCTATATTAGAATACCTGGAGAAGTACGCACGGAATTTAAAAAATATTGTTTTATTCAAAAGTTTTAGGTATCAATCAATAAGTGGGGTTTTATTTGCATAACTTTGAAAAGTTCTTTACAAAACTGATACAATGTCAGAAAATATGTATTAACAAATCTTATAATCTCTGCCGTTTCATCCTTATCCATAAATCTGTATACCTTACATCTGCTCACCACTCGCCTAAAAACCCATTTGTTCTTCCTCTCTCTCAGTCTCTCATTTCAAACTCATTTTACTCCACACTTCCTCAATCTCCCTGAAATACGCACAAATCCCTTTCTGTATTTTTCCTCCCAACATATTTATTACTTCCCCAATAATCGCCACTTCATCAATTCCTTCCAGCCATTCCTCCACGCCTTTTCTCGTATTTTCCGTCACCATCTCTCTGCTTTTTTTGCACAACAATAAATGCTCCAGGGTCTCATCCTGCTCATAACTAATTCTGCACATCCAGTCACTCTCGCCTTTCTTTCCTGCTCTTCCAACATTTTCACATCTTATTCTAGCCCACATTTCTTTGTCTTTGCCCTTCGCATTTACCTCAGACCAATATTTCCAGGGCATATCATCCTCCACAATAAACTTTTACCTATAATTGTCCGTCGAACCCTTTATTTTCTACCCCTCTTTCTTCAACGTCTCTTTTTAATTTTCCAATCCCACCTTTATTCTCGCCTCAATTTCTCTCACCTCTCTCCATTCCCAAATCATCCTCATTATAACCTGCGCCCCCAGTTCCGTTAATACATGCTTCAAGCACTTCCCCCACTTGGACGGCACGTGATTCACAATGGCCCTTACTTCCTCCATCAGACAAATTTATTGGCCATCTTTTCAGGCATTCCTAATACTTCCGCAATATATCGTAAAGCCCTTTCTCTTATCAGATAAAAAGTTGCAGATATTTGAATTGAGTTGTAGGTGTTTGAATGAATTTTCAGTGGCAAATTTCGTATAAAACTGCTCGTAAAATGAGAAGTTTTCGATTAATCAGAAATTCCGTGCGTACTTCGCGAAATGCAATTGGGAACATAACTTTTAAATTCGAAGTAAATCGAGTGAAAATTGTTGAAGTTATTTGTCACGCCAATCGGAAAAAAGCTGTTACGAGAAAAACGCGTTTAAAGTTTCAGGGCTCACGTTATACGCTCAAAGTCGGTGAAAAAAAATGTTCTTGCTATAAATCGAATAGTAACTTATTCTTATGATGATAAAGCACCGTTTCAGCGAAAAAAAAATCGATTTTTCGAAAATTCTACCTTGGCCTTACCCCTTAACCGAAGGCTGCTCATATTCCACACATGCAGAAGAGTTTCTGCGGTTTTCCGTCTCCGTATCAAGAGCAAAAGTTTCCATTTCCCTGCTTCCTGTGTTTCCCACCCGGGGCAAAAAAAAAACAAAAACGCTACTCTCTATCTTCGCATGTCCAAAATCATTCTTTCAGGTTGCAAGTTCGCACTCGCTCTAAGTATCCAAGTGCAGTACCGAAAAGAAAAGTATACCGAGTTTAAAGCGGTTTGCGCGCGGTTTGGCCTTGCTTTGTGTTGTGTACAAAATCGAAAAAAAGTATTTTCGAACAATGAGAGAGAGAGGGAGAGAAACGGACGCACCATTGTCTCTTTGTCAATGCCTGAAAAGGGGTGGTGCGAACATGAAAAACAAAAACAAAACACAATGTATTTATTTTACCTGTGACAAAGTTCAGTTTATAATTACAAAAGTATAACGCGACAACCGATCAGTACAAACAAACAAACAAAACGAAAGAAAAAACCAGAAAAAACACCAAAGTAACGAGCAAACGAAAAAACAAAAAAAAAGAAAAGTAAATAAAAGTTTCGAAAAAATGTGTCGTAAAGTATCTGACGTGGTTCGGATAGTGCGCGTTGCACCGTCGAGAGCGAGTACTGCACGATCTCTTTTCGATACAGGTAAGCCCCTACGCCGCTGCTGATGCGGCATACAAATGCCGCATTCAGTAGGTATTTTACAGTTAATAAAAATACAAATGCAATATTACGAATATATCGTGCTCTTTTTATAATTTTTTTTTTGTTACTTTCGTTTTCTTTCTACGGAATATCAAGAGCCCCGCAGAATGTAAAAGCATATTTGAAGAAAAACGAAAAAACAATGAAAAAAAATCAATAAGCAATGCATACATTTTTTTGTTTGTTTCGCCAACGAGACGACGATCTTCACGAAGCGTCGACGAGGTCGCGGAAGAGGAAGCTTTAATTCGTTCGCTTGTTCGCAGGCTGATATAAGTCCGAGCGGGCACGCACAAGCACAATCACCGAGCATGGACTCCGGTTCGGAGAGTTCCTCCTCGGAGGGTTACAACGGTCATCGCGGTCGAGCCACGACACCGGAAGAGTCGCCGGTCCGTCGGGCCACGTCCGGCTCGCGTTCGCGACGAAAGTCCTCGGGTAGCTTTACATCGTCGCGCGGTAAATCACCACAGTCACCACCTGCCTCACCACCTGCCTCACCGCCTGCCTCGCCCCCTGCCTCGCCCCCTGCCTCGCCCCCTGCCTCGCCCCCCGCCTCGCCGCAATCCTCGAGGCCACCATCGCCAAAGTCGCCGAGCAGCGATAATCGCGGATCACCGCGCTCGCGCGACACATCGCCCAACAAGTCACGAAGCGTTTCACCCAAGTCTTATCGTTCGGCTGTCAATTCGCTGGATTCACCGGGCTCGAGTTCCCCGCGTTCGCCGTTGCGCGAGGCTCGATCAACCACCTCAAGGTACAACAATTGCGGCCCAAGTTCGCCGAAAGCAACGAGCGAGGGTAGAACAACGCCAAAATCGTACAGGTCCGGGCCTATGTCACCGGGCTCGCGCGAACATTCACCAAAGTCGTACAGGAACAGCGGCCACAGCTCGCCGAAATCGCCCGCCTCCGGACGCAGCACACCGAAGTCACCCCTCTCGGGTAGAAGTTCGCCCAAATCGTACAAGTCGTTGAACGACGAGAAACACGAGAAATCGCCGCTGCCGAGATCGTCGCCGGCGGCCACCGAACGCTCGGCTTACAACGTCCTCGACGGTGAGCAAATATCGGACGGTGACATCGACGAGGAACTCGACACGGCTCGCAAGTCCAAAGTTACGTCCATGACACACGGCGAGGATCTGTCGGACGTGTCCGATTTGGACAGCATGGACGGCGTCGAGGAGAACGAGGAGGAAGAGGATGCACCCGTACAACTGCCCCAACAGCAACATGGAACAACGAGACGCGATACACCCGAACATGATTCACCCGAAGTCGCGCAAAAATCACCATCGTCACCCGAGATATCGAAACCCGAGAACGAGGAGAAAATCGCCGCTGTAGGATTGACCGAGGAAAACGAGCAACTCGACTTCGAGGCCGAAGGACAGTGGAAAGATGAGCGAGAGGATGGTAATTATGCAGGGTGAACCGACCAGTCAATGGACGGGGACCGGTTAACGGGAGGGTAGGGGTTTCAGCGGGGAAAAAAAAACACTTTTTCGCGAATTTTTTTCATCTATGTGGATAGAGTAAATTTATTGAAACCTTTTGTACATTGTTGAGTGTCATTTCAAGAACATTCCGTGAAATTTGTACGCGAAAATATCCACAAACAAGCCGGTGACAAAGCTTTTCCAAGAACGCGTTTGGAAAAACACGATTTGCGGTGTTCACTGTATCTCAGCTAGAAATTATCTGAAATCAAGTACCATTGAAATTTAGTCAAAGTATCATCAAATCCTCCCCCCAACGGTCTTTGATAATTTTTTTTTTCATTTCTAAATTTTTGGTGGTCGTGTAAAGTGAAAAGTGCTATTTTTCACGAAAAATTCCGCCATTTTGGGGGTGGAAAACCCCCTCAATGTAAAAAAATCTCAAACTAACCGTTGGGGGGAGGTATTTTATATGTAGAAAGTGTGTACCAAGTTTGAAATAAATCGGTCATGTAGTTTTCAAATGGCAGTGAACACGGACTTTGAAAAAGTGGTTTCGAGAAAAACGCGTTTGAAGTTTAGAGAAGTCGGAGCTACAGTGTTAGAGGAGCGGGACTAAATAGTCAATAACTTCGAGAGTTTTGCTCTGATTGACTTGAAATTTTGGGATTATGTTCTGGAAATGTTTAACTATAAGAAAAAACAAAAAAATCGATTTTTCAAAAGTGCAAACCCCTACCCTCCCCTTAACAATTGTTTTTCGTATGAAAAAGTGATTTGCTCATAAAATTAATTACACATTTACTTAGTATGAATATCAAGCTGTTAGAAAAAATATATATATTTTTTTCGATGTACAAAATGGCCGACTACTAATATTTTCTTTTATCTTTTTTTTAGGCGCTCCGCGGCGTGACATTTAGCATCCACAATTTTTTACCTAGAACAAAAAACAAAAATTCTCGTTCATCTACATTAGAATACCTAGAGAAGTACGTACGGAATTTAAAAAATATTGTTTTATTCAAAAGTTGTAGGTATTTGAACTTGAGAAATGAATTTTCAGTGAAAAATTTCGTTATCACTGCTCATAAACTGCTCATAAAATGAAAAGTTTCCGATTAATTAGAAATTCCATACGTACGTCCCTGTGAAATGCAATTAGGAACATAACTTTTAAGTTTGAAGTAAATCGAGTAAAAATGGTTGAAGTTATTTGTCACGCCAATTGGAAAAAAGCTGTTTCGAGAAGTTTCGAGTAGTCGGCCATTTTGTACATTAAAAAAAATATATATATTTTCTAACAGTTTGATATTCATACTAAATGGATGTGTAATTAATTTTATGAGTGAATCACTTTTTCATACGAAAAAAAATGGTTAATTTCGCACATGATTTTATACCCATTGTGTGGCCTAAGGCCTTAATGGACTAAAGCTTATTTATATTCAAAATCAGTCAAGAATATGAATTGTCGATAAAAACTCGAATCACTATAGTTTAGCAAAAAAAAAATACAGCTATTGTTGATAGTACAGTCGTGCTGTATATTGGAATCGAAAAAAGTTAGAAGGCAAGTTTTTTGACGGGTGATTTTGTAGGTGCCGCGGGTGCTAAATCCAAGTTCGCCTAAAATCGGGGTGTAGGGTTTTTTTAAGGGATGAAAGGGGATGGGGGTGGATTAATGCCAAACTACAACCCCCACGAGGTCGACGTCGGGCGACAAAATGTTCAGAAAAATCCGGGCTTCATTTTTGTCCACAGCACCGAAGTTGTGGAAGTTCATTTTGGGAGTGAAAGAGTGGGTTGAAATTTTGAAAAATCAGTTTTCATTCGATAATTCTTTAGGAAAAATTCATGCGATTTTTGTTCAAATGGGAACGTTGTAGCCCTTGAAGAGACGCGTCGATCGAGTATTTGATCATCCCTCTCCAATAATATCGTCTCCTTAAAAAAAATTGTTGATGTATAAAAAAAAGTTGTTTATTGAATAACTCAAAAACAATCGATTTTTCGGGAACGGTTTAAATGGACGAAATGTAGAGAATAATTTTCTCTATATTTTCGTATAGAGGGGGGTTCAACTCAGGGGTTGAAAATTCAAAATGAAATTCGGGGAAACTCTAGATGCTAAGATGCTATTTTCATTAATTTTTTTTATAAGTTTATATTAAAGATATTGATATAAAAGTTGTTACACTTAATAAATACACTTTCAATATACATTGTAAAAAAATATTTACTCAAGTTCGTTATTTGTAAACGAAAATGGTAGTTAAAAAAATGTCCTAAAAAAATTGTAGGTCTGCGCTGTTGCTGAAATCTCGGATAAAAAAAATCAGACCATTTTAGATTCAGTATGTCAATGGCTATAGCGCATATCATACGATGATATATGCAAAAATAACAAAATGGCGGACATTTTTCGAAAAAAAAACCAAAAAAGTTGTTTACACCGTTTTTGGCAAAAAAATTGTAAATATTAAAATTTAAAAAAATCCTCGATATGCGCTATAGCTATAGTTGTAAAGAATATGTGGTTAAAATTTCATAAGGATCGGCTTAGTAGTTTCGAAAATTTTACCAACAACAAGCCCCTCGAAAAACGTTGTTACGAGAAAAACGCGTTTAAGGTTTGTTTGGGTTTCATAAATACATGAAATTTACAAAAAAATGCATTTCGAAAGTGTATTTATTAAGGCCTTAGGCCACTCTAGAGGCAGAAGAAATAGGCTTTTATCATACATACCAGTGACTGTATACAATAATTTTTTTGAAGCGATTCATTTCAAAATGGCGGCTGTGCAGCGTTTGTGTCAAAACTGCATTTTTTAAGTTGGCCAGAAACATAACTCAGACAATTTTCAACCGATTCCCTTGAAATGTTGAATATATCTTGAAAAATACATTGTCTATGGAAGTACGTAGGATTTTTTTATATTGCATAGTTTTTTTTCTTATTAACAACTATCTGACAATTTTTTTGGGAAGAGAAAAATCTGCCAAAAAAACACACTTTTTTGTAATCTCGATTTATGTTGTTGTTTTTCTGAAAAAAAAATCCCCAAAAAGCCTATATTTTTGGCCTCTATAGTGTTCTTAACCCCTTAAGTGTAACAACTGTTATATCAATATCTATAATATGAACCTATCAAAGAAATGCATGAAAATAGCCTTTTTTTAGCATCTAAAGTGAGAAGACCCCTTAAAGTCCGCGAAAATACAGCTCGAAACGGGACTTCCCAAGGATGGGTAGCCTCGAGTAATAGAATTTCACCCGTCACCGCGTATTCCCTGATTAATTGTTTTTATTGTTGAATCGTTTCGAGCGATATTTTGGGTAAGGAGAGAAAAATAGTTCCACCATGCGATGATAAAGCTGGAATCGCTCGTCCGAAGGGCATAACTGACCTTTCACTGTTGGCACCAGGTGAGACAGAAATTCCACCGCTGAGGGAATTCAAAGAGGCGACCGACCCCGAGGCCAACGACAAGACCAGCGAGAGCGAGAAAGTGAAAGCGGCGGCAGCGAGCGCCGCCATTGCCGCGGCGGCCGCGGCCGAGGCTGGCGAAATAGACGACGAGGAAGAAGAGGTGAAAGAGGACGGCGAGAAAGTCGAGTCCGAGCTGGAGGAGGGTGAGCTGAGTGACGGCGAGGACGCCCGTCCCGAGGAGACCGAGCCAAGGCCGGTCTGTCGTTTCTACAATCGCGGCCAGTGCACTTGGGGCGTAAGCTGTAGGTTTTTACATCCCGGCGTCACCGACAAGGGCAATTACACTATGTTCGATATGATCAGACCGATGGCGTTCACGCCACACGCGAGTGGTGGCCCCCACGAGTTCAGGCCGCACATCGAGAGGCCACCGTTGGTGAGGCCGCTCACCGGCTATCCGGCTCATCCGCATCCGACAAAGGTCGAGGAACTTCCGGCCGAATCGGCCTGGGAACGAGGCTTGAGACACGCCAAGGAAGTGAGTTTGATTAGCTTAGTTTGAATCTATTGGAACATCGGACGCCACGATCATCGAGATTCTGGGCTTTTTGTTATTTAAAAAAAAACCTCTTTTTGGTTTTTCGCATGCCATTTTTACAAGCGATATGAATCGACAATAATTAAGCAACTCTTTCAAGTAATAGGGATGTTGCCTATTTTTGGGAAAGTGTTGAAAATTGTTCACATATACTAGGTGTGCAACTAAGTTTCCGGGTTTCACACATGGATGGCGCTAGCGACACATGTAGTCGGCATACAGGTCTGAAATTGATTGTCTTTATAGCTTGGACATCTGTTAAGAATACCCAGTCGTAATATAAACAAATATCGCAACACAAACGATCTTTTTTCTAACCTCGAAAATGTCAATGTTTGTGCCGAATAAATAGCATTTGCGGGAAGCATTGCTTTTCTGCTTCAACCTAAAAAAACAGCAGCTGAAGCACGTCGGTTACTTGAGGAGGCCTACGGCGAACATATACCATCAAAAACAACGTGTGAAGATTGGTTCAAGCGGTTCAGAAGTGGCGATTTTGAGACTGGGGACAAGGAGCGCTCGGGAAGACCGCAAACATTTGCGGACGCCGATCTGCAAGCGTTATTGGATGAAGATGACACTCAAACAGAAGATCAACTTGCCGAGACATTAAATGTGACTCTGCAATGTTTTTCGAAACGTTTGCACGCCATGGGAAAAATTCATAAGGAAGGAAAGTGGGTGCCGCATGAGTTAACTGAGAGACAAATGGAAAATCGAAGAGCCACTTCCGAAATTTTGCTTCTGCGGCAGAACAGAAAGAGTTTCCTGCATCGAATTGTTACTGGCGATGAAAAATGGATATATTTCGAGAATCCCAAACGCAGAAAATCGTGGCTTTCACTTGGCGAATCGTCAACATCGACGGCACGGCCAAATCGCTTCGGAAAAAAGACAATGCTCTGCGTTTGGTGGGACCAGAAAGGAATCGTGTACTATGAGCTGCTGAAACCGGGCGAAACTGTCAATGGGCATCGCTACCGACAATAACTAATCAATTTGAGCCACGCATTGCTCGAAAAACGGCCAGAGTGGGACACGAGCCACGAACGTGTGATATTGCAGCACGACAACGCTCCGTGCCATCGCAGTTCCATCGTCCAGGACACCATAAAAACACTGAAATGGGATCTGCTACCGCACCCGCCGTATTCGCCAGACCTTGCCCCTTCAGACTATCACTTGTTCCGGTCGATGGCGCATGGCTTGGGTGGGCTACATTTGGCCAATTACGATGCAGTACAAAATTGGTTGGACGAATGCTTTCAGTCCAAAGACGCGTCTTTTTATCTCCGCGGTATTTATGTATTGCCAGAGAGATGGCAAAAATGTGTAAATAGCGAGGGACAATACTTCGAATGGACCACTTTTTGTATTTGTCTTGAAATTTTCGATTTTTTATTGGTAAAAAAAACCCGGAAACTTAGTTGCGCAGCTAGTACATAATATACCTCTAAATGTTTATTTCATGTTAAGCAGCAAATTCTTAAAAAATCGCGTTCTAGTTAATCCGTTCAAAAATACGCGCCAAAACGTCCAGACCTGTAATTTGACGACGCGTGACGTCATACTCTGCAAAATACGGGTCTCTAAACAAACACAATAACGAATATTTCAGATTTAATAAGTTCAAGGATGAATTCTAAATTCTATTAATCACCGTACGACTCTTGAAGACCTGCAATTAAATAAAACAAAACAACTTGTAAAACGAATCATAATCTCAAAAATTTGTTCAAATGATTACAGAGTTTGTGATATTATTAACGCTACATACTTTATTTAACGCACAAATAACAATTCGTTAGGGTATACTTACATGGAAGTCTTCACGTTTCTGAATTCCGCCGAGCAGAAGTCTCTGCTATTCGTAAAGAAATTGGTCACCATTATGCAGTGAATGCTAGGCAAATTCGAACTATTTGCCTTCACGAATCCAGTCTCTATTATTACAGTTCGAGTAAGATTCAAAATCAATCGAGGGATCTCACAAATTGTATTTTAAGGAAGTACGGTGATTGGAGCGAGTTCAAGATAAAAGCCCGATTTTTTTTTATAGCGTTGTCGAGACCTTCGTCCATGCGTATGCGGAGTTTCCACGAGATTTACCGTACACTTTCCGAGTTATTAATTGTTAAAGTTGGTGAATTAGTCACACGTAGACGACAAAATGTGCCTGTCCTCTCATATATCGATTTTTTTGTGCTATTTGGAGCCAAGAAACACGTAAAAAAACTGATGGTTGCGTTCGTTGAATCCTTTTGATCGATAAGGCACCTTGAATTGGAAAGCTCACCGCAAAAATAAGCAATAAATTTAGAAATAAAGTCGCAAAAACCGAAGTTTTCGTAGAGCGAGACTTCTCGTGACGTAACAGCAGTCATCTTGCTCGACGTGTGGCAAAGCCGGATAACCGCGCAAATTTGATTCGTCTATCGGATATTTTCAACGCGAATTAAAAATATGATTGTGCGAAGCCGTACATTTTTTAATGGTTTATAAAGGGCCTTTCGTCGATATTTACTTGAAGTTATTTTACGTACAGCAAAGGCATCTCAATTTTTCTGGCGACATGTACCTATACAACGCATCTATATATAAATTCAGCATGGGAGAACCGTCATATAAAAAAACGTTCCTTTTTATACCTGCAAATATTGTGAAAATTGGGAAAGGGAAAAATAACATAACAATCAATGAAATATGTTTTGACTTTGGACAAATTGGACATTGGACATTGAGGTTAACTTCAACGCGACGTTTTTTACTTGCAATCGCAATATTATCTTTTCATTTTCTAATTCTTGTCCGTCAGAATCTACATTAGTCTCTAAACTGGACGTCAGGTACAATCCCGTTACTCTTTTGATAAACTTCCACAGTATTTGCATTCTCCATTTTAACCGGCTACAAAAAATAATAAGCCGGGCGCGTGGAACCGATGACAGCCACCGAAAATGCGACGATGCTAAACGTCAACGATATGGCATACTACTGAAGTCGAGTAGTAGATTATTAAGGTTGTTTCCATATTATAAAAATAATAGGAAACTCGAAATTCAATACTTTAAAAATATTTCTCGAAAAATAGGCCATATACGTATATCTAAAACGTGGCGGTGTTGCGGCGTGAAATAGACTCTAAGTTTACTAGCATGGTCATCACCGTACCTCCTTAAGACAAAGTAAACAGCAACAGCCTAGTATAAGCAGTATGCTTAGAGCGTCGACCCGTTCCTGTTTTGCAAAGTGATGGTTTTTTTTAAATCGATAGCCAATTAGTCGAGAAATCTGTCTATGCATTGACCGAATCATCAAAGTAAAGAACTTCTGAGATATACTCGTTTAAAAAATATTTTCTTTCGAGAAAAGCGAAAAAAATTGATTTCACGTGTTTTGTTCGGGTTTCTCAGACCCCAGTGGGGCATGGCAGGGTTAACTTTTTAACGTTTAACTTTAAAAGTATTTCCATAACTTACTTAACTTCTTCGAAGCCCGGGATAATAAAACTTTCGTATTTTTCGCTCAAATCGTTTCAGATGATGCGCAAAGCCAACAAGCGCAAAGAATCAGACATGGATTTCGAGGAAAAGAAGATGAATCTGAGCCTAGGCCAGGACGAGTTGGAACGCGAGGCGGGATACTATGTGAGACCGTCCAGCCCAGAGCCACCTGTCGAGAGATGGCCACCGGTCAGAGAAGTCGTTTCGCGCAGGCCACCCGTGCCCAGATTGACGCCGGAACGCTACGTCGAAGATCCCGAGGCGTACTACCCACCCGCGGCCCCTCCCGAATATTATGGGTATGTACCGCCACTCTTCATCTCATTGCTCACGATGAAAAACGGGTTTTAATTTTATGCAACCGGTATCTTCAACTTAAATATTATTATCAATGTTTTCGAAGATGTAGGCACGTTCGGTAATTTGCATAACGTCGTTAACATCGCAATTCGTTCTGTGTGATTTTCGGATGATTTTACAAGAGAGCCAACAAAAACTTATTGCAATATCGAAAAGTTGCGGCTCGACGTCACGTGACGTATTGAATGAGCTGGATGAAGAGTTCTCATTGGTTATGGACATAAAACGGTTTACGGACGCGTTCAGAATTATTTTTTTAAATATAATGTTCACAAAGATATAGAACGTTTTGCAATGTCAGCGACGATAAGCTGCATCGGATTATTGTTCTCGATATAATACATCTAAAAAAAGAAATAATATTAATCTTAACAACTATTAGCAGTAGAAATTATTTTTAACCTATCAGACTCAGGAGAAAACTTTTCCTACAAAAGATCAATGCTTCGAAGGGGGCCATCGAGTCGTGGCTACGAGGTTCATCGAGCCCTTCGAAGATTTCGAGGTCATCTCCATTTTCTAAAAATAGCAACACTATTTTTTTTGCAGAATTTTATCAAGTAACTGATAATGAATTCGCACACGAAATTTTAAGATAAACGATTAAGATTTCGTATAAACAATTGATGAAGAAATTTCAATGTTTTTAGCCTAGAAACGACTGAAAATACTCAAAGTGATTGTCACCACTTACAAAGCATTTTGCGGGAAATTTAATTCTTAAGGCCGTAGCTTAGTGTGAAGATAAAGAAACGCAGTCATTTTTTCAATTTTTTTCTCGAAAACCATCACACATAGGATATTTCGGGTTTTTTGTGGTTTATTAAATGAGAAATGGAGAGCACATACGTTTTTACAGATTGAAAAAATGTTAATTATTAACAAAGTTACATGTACACTAGGCCAAAGAATTAAAAATGAAAAAAAATCGCAGGGGTTTAAACTTTTGAGGGC
Source organism: Ophion slaviceki (assembly GCA_944452715.1). Taxonomy (NCBI): domain Eukaryota; kingdom Metazoa; phylum Arthropoda; class Insecta; order Hymenoptera; family Ichneumonidae; genus Ophion; species Ophion slaviceki. The sequence continues at coordinate 71,580,242 of OX101783.1, forward strand.
TTTTTTTAGGATATTTTGAGGTCATAAAAAACCAAATTTTTTTTTATCTATTCGATATTGGCAAAATAATCCTTAGTTAAAAGAATATTCGTAAATATGCCATTTTTCACGTTTTTTAAAATCCATTTTCCCGCATAAACAAAAATCTTGATAAAAAAATTATAAAAGCATCTTATAGAGAATACTTCAAAGTTTCCAAAACCCTCTGGTTTTTCTCTGTGCGACCATTAGTCTCCGAGTAATCAGTCATCAAAGTCAAAAGTGTCATGTTTGCTTTGAACATCGATAACTCAGCGAGAAAAAATCGTATAGAGCTCTCCCACCGCTCAAATTAAAGGGGAAGAATGCAGCTAGACGATACTTTCAATCCGATTATTAAAAAAAATTATTAAAGTCCGTGCAGACTGTGAAAGATGAGCAAAAATTTTGGAATTTTTTTTTACTTTGGTTTTTTGATGGCTACTAAAAATTGGCTGATGCGAAAAATGTTTGAGCTCAAGATCTCAAAATTAGAGATTCACACCTTCAATTTGCTTTTTTTTTATTTTGCTGTACGACCATTTTTCGAGGAGTTACAGCTATTTGAAAATGACCCTAAAATTGGCGGATTTTTTCAATATCCTTTAATTCTTTTGCCTAGTGTATATTATATGGCTAGAAAAAACGGACGCCTGTTTGGGCATGATATCTCAAGTTCCAGTGACCTGAAACGAAAAATTAGAAAAATTCAATAACCCGCAAGCATGTAGCTATTACGCTTACGAGAATGAAAGAGAATTTTTATGAAGAATGCCGTCGATGTACCGGAGCATAACAATTTTCCATGCAATAATCATGAATTATGATTACGTAGGCTCCTAGTGTCCTAAAGTTTTTTTCGGATGCCGATAGGTATTTCTTCCCCACTCGGTTTCTGAGAACCCGAACAAAAGAAAAATGGCTTGGGTCTCCAGCGACCCGCGATAAACGAATCGGGTTAAATAAAAAAATAAGTAATTCTTTCGATTCGCGTCCGAGTCTTCGAAGCGTGGTTTTTTTTTTCAACCGTTTCTTTTTTCCATCGTGCGAACGAACAGTGGTCGCGATCGGAGAGTCCAGTACAAACCGGAGCCTCGCCCCGGACCGGATTATCGGGAACGTCTAGATTATCATCCGGGACCGCGGGGTCCGGCGCCGCACTCGGTCTCGCCACAGCCGCATCAGCGTGAACGCGAGGGTCACAGAGAGCGCGACTACTACGAGAAGTACGAGAAGAAGCACAAGAGACCGTCGAGGGAGGTAATAGTCGAACGTATCCCACCGACGAAGCAATGGCGAGAGGAAGAACCCCCACCGGTCGAGCGGGGACGCGGTGATGAATGGGCCGATCCATGGATGCGCCACAAATCGCCAACCGCCGTCCGACGGAATGCAAATTCGACGAGACGATCGCGAAGACAATCTTACTCATCCGGATCCTCATACTCCACTACAAGGTACTACATCGCTTTCGTCACTTTTCGGTTGTTGCAATTGAGACGTTGACGAAGTTTTCGCTGTTTTCCAACAAATGGCGTTACCAGAACTGCGTGAGTGTAGCTTAAGGCGTTACCCCCACTTGTAGCGCAAAAAAAGGCCTTTTTCATGAATTTTTTTAAAGAAAACTACAAAACTTTTTTAATCGATCAATATACCATCTTAAAGAACACATCTTGAAGAACTTTCAGTAATTTTTTTATTGAAAAATATTACATTGTTTAGTGGCAAATGACCGTCAATGAAATAATGTTTTTATATACACGGTTTGCGGTAACCAACATTGCGGCGAAGTGGATGATCTGAAAAAAAAATGCGGATGGATTTAGTCAAATATAAGTATAAACTAGTCTTTAATCGAAGGATTTTAAAAAATATTCATTTTTCACAAAATGGCGGACAGTCAAAGTTAATGGTTCGATTTTAACGAAAAAAAAACGGCCGTTTTTTGTCTATAAAACGGCCATTTTTTTCGAACAAAAAAATCGAACGATTAAAGACTACATTTTTATGTATTAAATAAGCCTGCAAAATTTCGAGAAGATCGGTTCATTAGTGTTCGAGTAATCTTGGTCACCGACTTAAGAAATGCCATTTTGAGAAAAACGCGTTTAAAGTTTCAATTTCAGTTTACACGAAGAAAATATTTTTTTTGTAAACTTACATAGAGTCATTTATTCCGGGCCCATACAGCCCATGGGCCCGGATACTTCAAAAAAATGCAATAAAAAAAAATCGATTTTTTCAAAATCGCAAGTGGGGGTAACCCCTTAAGGGGCCAGTCCACTTTGAGGCCACGAAGAAAAGGCTATTTTCGCGATTTTTTTTGAGGATTTCATAAAAGATATGAATATAAAAGTTGTTGGGCTTGATAAATAAAGTCTTGAAATCCATTAAAAAAAAATTAATTCATTTTAATTCATTTTTAAGTACAAAAACTATAGTTTAACGTAACGCCTCAAAAATAAGTGGGCTAGGTAGCTCCATCACAACTCGGCAACAGCTTGTCTGAAACAAAAAAATCAAAGTCCATTAGATTCAGTATGACACCAGCTACAAAATGACCCTCGGATATAAAGTTTTATCAAAAAATAAAAAAATGGCAGATGAAAAACGAAAGAAGTAAAAAAACGCGTTTTTTCGCAGTTTTTCGCAAAAAAAAGAGTATAAATCAAAATTTTAAAACCATCGAGGGTCATCTTGTTGCGATACATGTTTACAATATGTGGTTCAAATTTCAAGAGAATCGGTTTATTAGTTTTGGAGATACGATGGTTCGAGATTTTGAAAACGTTGTTTCGAGAAAAACGCGTTTGAAGTTTATACTATGAAAAACTCTTACCTAAACTCAATCGGCAATTCCTGCACCGTACATAATACCTTCCGATTGCTCATCATCGTCGATTTCTTCGAGCCTTGCTTGCTTGCGATTTTTTGAAATTTTCAAAGTGGACTGGCCCCTTAAGATGGTAACGCATCTGCGAAGAATTACTAGGGTGAACCGACCAGTGAATGGACGAATACCGACACTGTAGGATTCAGATGGATTGTAAAATGGAGATATTATCAAAACGAATTCTTCAATGGCTATAGCTACCAAAATATATTATTCTGATAGAAAAAAATATTCGAAGTAATTGCAACAAATAATATTGAAGGAATTGATAGATAAGTAGCGGAATGACAAGCGCTAGTGAATGAACGAAATGACCAGTAAATGGACGCTCAACCGCCAATAAATGGACGTATAGTGTAGACGAACGCTGCCAAGCAAAACGATTTATTCTTATTAAGGGGAGGGTAGGGGGTTCAGCGTGAAAAAAAAACACTTTTTAGCGAATTTTTTTCATCTATATGGATAGAGTAAATTTATTGAAACCTTTTGTACATTGTTAAGTGTCATTTCAAGAACATTCCGTGAAATTTGTACGCGAAAATATCTACAAACAAGCCGGTGACAAAGCTTTTCCAAGAACGCCTTTGGAAAAACACGATTTGCGGTGTTCACTGTATCTCGGCTAGAAATTATCTGAAATCAAGTACCATTAAAATTTAGTCAACGTATCATCGAATCCTCCCCCCAACGGTCTTTGATAATTTTTTTTTTAATTTCTAAATGTTTGGTGGTCATGTAAAGTGAAAAGTGCTATTTTTCACGAAAAATTCCGCCATTTTGGGGGTGGAAAATCCCCTCAATGTAAAAAAAATCTCAAACTAACCGTTGGGGGGAGGTATTTTATATGTAGAAAGTGTGTACCGAGTTTGAAATAAATCGGTCATGTAGTTTTCAAATGGCAGTGAACACGGACTTTGAAAAAGTGGTTTCGAGAAAAACGCGGCACCGGCTTGTTTGTGGATATTTTCGCGTACAAATTTCACGGAATGTTCTTGAAATGACACTAAACAATGTACAAAAGGTTTCGATAAATCTACTCTATCCATATAAATGAAAAAAAAATCGCGAAAAAGTGTTTTTTTTTCACGCTGAAACCGCTACCCTCCTCTAAAATGCTAGATTCGGAGATCATTGTGTTGCACAATAATCATAATATTCTTATACATGTGAGTATTATATTCGTTATTACGATTTCGTAGGAAGTACACAAAGCTTTTTTGCATTTTAATTATCAAAAAAAACTACCAAAGTTTGTTTCGACAGAGAAATAGAAAATTAAGTTTTGCCAAAAATAAAAAAAAAAACAAATGAATTGATTTTACGACAACATTCAATGAAATGTACATTGTCATGTCTTAACAATAATCAATTTAGCCATATTCAGCAAACAAGCTACATTTTTAACTCTGATTTGAGAATTATCAGAACAGAGCCTATATGTACATTCCCTGGAAAGAGGTTAGAACACAGCACCAGTCAATAAACATGTCTGACTCTGACCAATTATTACGAATTTCTTTAAAAATTTTGCAAAAAATCAAAGATTGATTCTTGCTTGAGTAATGAAAGTAATACTTACCCTCAAAATTTATAAAAATATTGTTTCCGCGTTTTGAACACCTATCGTGCACAGCCGTATCGTAACTGACGAGGAACATCCCTCAGGTGACACCCTTCGATTTTGTTGAAATTTGGATATGTTATAAAGCACCGAAAAGTAAGCGATACGTATTTTTTTTATCGCCGGAAAAACGGTTTTAAGGGCTGAAGCGCACCCTAAAAAATGGGGGTGTTTTCCGTTTTTCGTCGATAACATTTCAACGGTACGAGATATTTAAAAACTTCAAATTGCAACAATGTTTTTGTGCACTATACATTGGAGATGAGAACGATAACGTTATCGACGAAACACGAAAAACACCCCTATTTTCGAGGGTTCGTTTCACCCCTTAAAACCGTTTTTCCGCCGATAAAAAGAAATACGTATCGCTTACTTTTCGGTGCTTTATAACATATCCAAATTTCAACAAAATCGAAGGGTGTCACCTGAGGGATGTTCCTTGTAAGTTACGATAATGAAATTCGATATTAAACTGAGAAATCGGTTTTAACGATAGCTGTGATTTTTTCGCTAAGTCATAGTGATTCGAGTTTTTATCGATGATTGATATTCTTCACTGTATTTGAATATAAATCAGCTTTTGCCCATTGCCGGAAACAACATCCAGAGATTGGTTTAGACGCTTCCAACATAATGATTCTGATGTGTTGAATTGGAGGCATTACGTCATGAAGGCTCATGTCAGACGCTAGCTAAACTCGCAGAATCATTAGACGATCATCACACAACAGTTTCGAAACGTTTGAAAGCATAAGGATGGTTTATTAAAAGAAGCATTCATTTTCACGGAAAAACAGCGAGACCTTATTCAACATGCCGATAATATTGCGAATCAAACAATAGGGTATTTGACTGTTGTGCGGAAATCATCTTAAGGAGTGAGGTCTAGTTGGAACGTTAAAAAAGGCCTTTTTCCGATTTTTTTTCGGCCAAACGATAAAATAATTTACAACAAACGTTCTTCCGTTTAAAAGATATATATTTAATGTACACATTATCATTTTTTGAAAGAAATATGTTTCAAAATAAGCCGATACGTATCAATGGCCGAGGACGCTGCAAAAAAAAACAGGTTTTGCGGTGATCACTCTCACGCTGTGACGGATTATCTGAAACCAACAAAACAGGGGGGAATCTTTAGTTAATGATATAATGCTCCGGTTGAACGAAGGGTTTTGAAAAATTTCCATTTTTCACAAAATGGCGGACGTTGAAAGTCAAAAGTGTTGTTTTGACCAAAATTTCACTTACAAAAATTGACTATAAAAAAAAATAATTGTCCAAAAAAAATCCTTCGTTCATCCGGAGAAAACTATGTATAGAAGAAGTGATATAAATGTCAACCCGATCGGTAAAGTCGTTCTCGAGTTACAATGATCACCGACTTCGAAAACATGGTTTTGAGAAAAACGAGTTTGAAGTTTTGAGTACGATTTGCATGGCTCAAACACGGCGTCCTTCAAAGATATGTATTTCGGCGAATAATGGTCTGATTTACATTCAATTAGTCGGAAAATACTCGTAAGATATTATACTTTTAGAAAATGAAAAAAAATCGATTTTTTGAAAATTCTAACTAGACCTCCCTCTTTAAATGGTTAATTATTTTACATTGTGCTCACAATATTTTTTTATCTTCATTTAGTCACGTGACAGCTGTGACGTCACATGCCAGTAAACAAGGTTAACCTATATCGCCGCTGAGTTGTCGTACAGCAAACATTCCTCTCCATTCTTATTTAAAAGTTGATAATATGTTAACTATAACTACAAATAACTACGAGTGAACAGAAAAAGCACGGAAATACACTGAAATAACCTGGAAAATCGCTCATTACTCGTCACAGGACTCGTAATGACAATCTGGTTACTGGCAGGTGACGTCACTAGAGATCCAACCAATCCTGGAGCGTTTTCGCTCACGTGACCAAACGTTCAAACTTGTTTAATTAAAAAATTGAAATAAACGAAAATAATGCACATTTTTTTTCGATAACATGATAGAAAATACGTTTTAAACACTATATTCTTTTGGGATGCCAAGAGAATGAACCATATTTTTAATATAGTCAAATACTCTATTGTACAAAAGTAACGTTAGGGTGACGAAACACATAATCAAAAAATGACGGATGTCCGGCACAATGAGATCCTCCCTCGAGAAATCAGGCCTCGAATGTGAATATTTCAAGTTACCTGGTTGAGCCCCTTATCTTTTTTTTTAAGGGGTTAGGCCACAGTAACGCGTATAAAATCATGTGCGAATTTAACAATTTTTTTCGTATGAAAAAGTGATTCACTCATAAAATTAATTACACATCTATTTAGTATGAATATCAAGCTGTTAGAATTTTTTTTTTCGATGTACAAAATGGTCGATTAATATTTTCTTTTGGTATCTTTTTTTTAAGCGCTCCGCGGCGTGACATTTAGCATCCACAATTTTTTACCTAGAACGAAAAACAAAAATTCTCGTCAGTCTACATTAGAATACCTAGAGAAGTACGCACGGAATTTGAAAAATATTGTTTTAATCAAAAGTTGTAGGTATTTGAATGAATTTTCAGTGAAGAATTTCGTATAAAACTGCTCATAAAATGAAAAGTTTTCGATTAAGGGGAGATATTCACCTAGGAGCCGGAAAAAGGTCATTTTTGTGAATTTTTTCAAGGAAAACTATTTGAAGTTTTGGATTCGTGTTTTAATTATCTAAAAGTATATACATTCAAAAATATGTTTAATTTTCTTTATTTAAAAATATCAAAAATATACAAGGATATTGTATGATCCTTGGAGCGTCGTAAAAAAATCTGCGTATACGGTACCCACTGGCGTTTCTTCAAAAACCATCTGAAAAAAAAAAACCAAAAAGATTATTACATTAGATACTATAATCTAGTACTTGTCATAGCCGATTTTGAAAATATCGATTTTTGACAAAATGGCGGACGTTTGAACATAAATAGTGATTTTTGGGCCAAAAATTAGTTATTATTTTGCCTATAAAACAAAAACTAAGTAACGGAAAGAAAATCCTATGACAAGTACTAGATAATGGTGTATAGAATAACCACAAAAAATCTCAAGGCAATCGGTTCATTGGTTTTCGAGAAATTTTGGGTACCGATTTGAAAAACGTGGTTTTGAGAAAAACGCGTTTGAAAATTTGGGAATGAATAAATCATGAAATTTGTCAACTTACATGGAATCATCGATACGAGGCCCACAGTGTAGGTCTTCTACGGTCGACGGAATGTTCATAGCTTCTAAATCCTCGACCTCGAGCATCTAGGTGTATATCTCCCGTGAATCAGAAATTCCGTACGTACTTCTCTGCGAAATGCAATTAGGAACGTAACTTTCAAATTTAAAGTATATCGAGTGAAAATTGTTGAAGTTATTTGCCACGTCAATTGGAAAAAAGCTGTTTCGAGAAAAACGCGTTTAAAGTTTTAGGTACTCTATGGCCGTGCCAGAGGTGGGCTTACGTTGTGCGCTCAAAGACGGTGAAAAAAATGTTCTTGCTATAAATCGAATAGTAACTTGTTCTTACGATGATAAAGCGCCGTTTAAGCGAGAAAAAAAATCGATTTTTTGAAATTCTACCGTGGCCTTAGCCCTTGAATGAAATTTCGTCGTCGTCAGTCAACACGTTGATGTATGACGTGTGATTGTGATTTTTACAGCTCTAGCCGCAGCTCGAGCCGCTCTAGCTACACATCTTATGACTCTCTGTCCAGGTCCCGATCCCCATCCCCTTCCTCGCGGCCCCAAAGAAGCAGCAAGGGAAAGGCCCCGTCCTCGCCACCGGCTCAGAATCCACCGGCAGTCGTAGCACCGCCACCGCCCCAACGCAGCGTTATGCTCATGAATCCTCCAGCTCCCTCCCCCCGTCCTCCCAAGGGCTCGATCTCGCCCACTAGCGGAACTCTTCATCGTCGCGCCGGACTCAATCCACCAGCCCCGAGTCCCCTCACGGCTCAACGTCATCACGACAAAACAAGGGACAAAGCTGCACTCGCTGCAGCCGCTGTTGCCAAAGTCATCAAGAGCCGGTCGCGGTCGAGGTAACTACGGGCGTTTTAACTTTTGAAATTATGTGCTAAGGCATAACACCACTCTAGCGGCAGAAAATAAAACCTAACTTCGACCATTTGTTTTGGGAGTATGAAAAAAAGAAAAGCATTTCTTCTGAGTGGGTTTATTTAACACATATCAAAGTATAAAAAAAAAGAAATCTTATACTATAATATTCATACAAAATGGCGGCGACAGAACCCATATTGAAAAACGGGGTTTTTACAAATAGCTTCACGGGAGGACGGTTTTCTCGTAAAGTATAAGACCTGGAACAAAAACAAAAAAAAAATTAAAATCCACATATTATTAGCTAAGGGAGTACGTAGGAATTTTTTGTATCAAATTTTGAAAAAATTGCGCACTGTGAAAGAAATAAATCGATTTTTTGCCCAAAAAATAAACAGTAAATTGTTTAAAAAAAAACGTTTACATTTAATCAAAAAACGGCTACGTACTCCCATAGAGAATGTAATTGTGAAGCTACTATCAAAATTTCAAATTGATCTATGCAAAGGTGTTTGAGTAATCCGTCCTCCCAGTTTGAAAAAAGTGGTTTCGAGAAAAACGCGTTTAAAGTTGTACGAGGCGCCTGAAAGAAGTCCGAGGCGATGCGGTAAAATCGATAATTGAACATTTTAAACAAATTTTTTCGCTACCGGATCCATCGCATATTGTTTTTATGAACCCAAAGTATTTTTTAAGAAAAAAAAACGATTTGTCCAAAATCGCAGAGTGGTATTATCCCTTAAGAATAAGGGGGAGCGAGAGAGGCGGCGATAGTGGCCGCTGAAGGCAGAGGGGTTCGTTTGCGGAAAATTCTTCGAAAACAATTGCCCGAATGACAATTTTCCGGATCCTTAGGTTAACGGAGACTTTGTCCTTGGAGTGCCATATTTCAGGTGTTTACATTTTATTTTTTTTTAAAGGAAACGAGTAAAGCTTTTTGAGTGCGGTTTTTTTCTTGCTTTTATTCATGATATACAGAACGTTCAAAAATAAAAAAAAACAAAATGGCGGCCGTTGCAGCTCCGCGAAAACAGGTCCTCAAATCGCGGGAGGTAAACGGCTGACATCACTGCCCCCTCTTTGTTGATCTGAAACACAAATTCAAAGCATATTATCAATCTGTGACCCTTTGGTCATGGAATGACGGATGGGTTTTTCGTTTAGTACAAATTTCGGAAAATGGCGGCAATTTAAAAAAAAACGAATTTTCGCGTTTTTTTCGCATAAAAAGATAAATAATAAATGCAAAAATGTGACTATCGAAAAAACGATCCGTCATTCCGTGAAGACATATTTTCTGAGTATGCTCTCCAAATTTCAGGTCGATATGTTAATTACAGCGGTCAGGAGAATGTCAGCCATTTTTAAAAACGTGTTTTCGAGAAGAACGCGTTTAAAGTTTTGTAATGTGTTTACACAAATGTGTTTATAATTACCGCTAATCGGCAATGCCTGGTCCATAGAGGCATCCCTCCTCTTCTTCTAGCTGCTCACGTTGAGCTCAAATTGATTTTTTGAAAATTTCAAGGACAAAGTCTCTTCCTTAAGCCACAGTAACGGACATAAAATCACGTGCGAATTTAACAATTTTTTTCGTATGAAAAAGTGATTCACTCATAAAATTAATTACACATCTATTTAGTATGAATATCAAGCTGTTAGAAAAAATATACATATATTTGTTTTTCGATGTACAAAATGGCCGACTACTCGAAACTTCTCGAAATAGTTTTTTTTCCAATTGGCGTGGCAAATAACTTCAACAATTTTCACACGATTTACTTCAAATTTAAAAGTTATGTTCCTAATTGCATTTCGCAGAGAAGTACGTACGGAATTTAAAGATTTAACTATCGATTTTTGCAAGATCAAATTATATTGATATAAATGATAAAGATATTCTTGAAAGTATACACAGTTGAAAAAGGCAAAAAAGTCGATTTTTTTAGTGTCACACTGGTATAGCCCCTTAACTTCGCCCACCTTTGGTTAAGGGAATCCTATCGCCAGGCTTCAATCCATAGGATTTTCATTTTTTTTTGAGCTTCACTAAATATATTAATAATCGTCTCTGTAAAATTTCAGGGTCGGTTATCGACCTTATTACAGAGAAAAAATATTAAACTTGCGTATTTTTGCGAAAGAATTCCGAGACGACATACAAAAATTCAATTTCCGGTCGCTACAAAAGTGTATATAGTAGTGGGAATCCGTCAGATTCTTAAAAATAATCAGATTTACATACTTAACACTTGTAGTAATCCAGTGCTCTCAGAAAAAAATTACGCTTATTGGCCTATTTTTATGTAATATCAAGTTTAATTTGAACTTCCGGTATCGCATTTATTACCACTTGCTACGATAAAGAGACGTGACAGCAAGGTAACAGCTGACTCTAGTCCTAACCTCATCTCACTCATTCGAATTTCCACACATATTTCATTTTTAACCGACATATTTTCCCGACACACATTTTCCACGCTTTTTACCAGTCGCGGCCCGAATACAATGCTTTAAGGGGAGATATACACCTAGAAGCCGGAAAAAGGTCATTTTTGTGAATTTTTTCAAGGAAAACTATTTGAAATTTTGGATTGGGGTTTTAATTATCTAAAAGTATATACATTCAAAAATATGTTTAATTTTCTTTATTCAAAAATATCAAAAATATACAAGGATATTGTATGATCATTGGAGCGTCGTAAAAAAATCTGCGTATACGGTACCCACTGGCGTTTCTTCAAAAATCATCTGAAAAAAAAACCAAAAAGATTATTAAATTAGATACTATAATCTAATACTTGTCATAGCCAATTTTGAAAATATCGATTTATGACAAAATGGCCGACGTTTGAACATAAATAGTGATTTTTTGGGCCAAAAATTAGTTATTATTTCGCCTATAAAACAAAAAATAAGTAACGGAAAAAAATCCTAAGACAAGTACTAGATAATGGTGTATAGAATAACCACAAAAAACCTCAAGGCAATCGGTTCATTGGTTTTCGAGAAATTTTGGATGCCGATTTGAAGAACGTGGTTTTGAGAAAAACGCGTTTGAAAATTTGGGAATGAATAAATCATGAAATTTGTCAACTTACATGGAATCATCGATACCAGGCTCATAGTATAGGTCTTCTACGGTCGACGGAATGTTCATAGCTTCTAAATCCTCGACCTCGACCATCTAGGTGTATATCTCCCCTTAAATTTCCCGCACCTCACATTGTTTTGACAGATCGCCGTTGAAAAGCACGGAGGTTAAACTCGGCCACTTGAGTAAAAAGAGACGGAGCTAGAACCAATGTTGCCAAATATCAAACTTCAAAATACTGCGCTAATCGTTGGAATAACTATTTTATCATTTTTCTAATTAATTGTGAACATTCATTAACTCTTTCGCAGTGAGGTGAAAATGAGATTTTTGTGCCATTTTTGTGTTGAAAAAAAATTTTCATAGATTTGCTTTAAAGTCTTAGTATAAAGGTTTTTGGGGTCGCTGACTTCGAATTTGATATCAGATTTCCAAAATTCAAAATGGCGGATGCAATATGGCGGACGCAAATTTGAAAAATGGTTTCATTTCGACGAAAGTGAGTACCTTATGGTTTTTGGGGTCGCTGAATTCGAATCTGAAATCGGTTTTTGAAAATAGAAAAAAAACCTAATTCAAACCCAAACAAAAAAATTAAATTACCAGAAGCAAAAAAAAATTTTAACACAAAAAAATTAAAAATACAAAAAGCACAAATTAAAAAAAAAGCACAAAAAAAACAAAATGGAGTCAACCACCGCCACGTCCTCGATTTGTGACTCTGGGTTCGGCTAAGAGCGGGATATAACGCCAAAAAGTATTCTTTTACATTTGTTATTATGAATAGTTTGTCATACATGATTTGCCAAATTTTTATTCATTATATTGTATCCGAGCTTCACATACTTGGAGTGAGGATCCAAATTCGAAATTCGCGACCATAAACATCTAGAAATACAATTTTTTGTCAAAATCCAACTACTTTTCGAATTTGCGTCCACCATATTGGATCCGCCATTTTGAATTCTAACAATCTGATTTCAAATTCGAATTCAGCGACGCCGAAAACCATGAGGTACTCACCTTCGTCGAAATGAAACCATTTTTCGAATTTGCGTCCGCCATATTGGATCCGCCATTTTGAATTTTGGAAATCTGATTTCAAATTCGAATTCAGCGACTCCGAAAACCATGAGGTACTCACTTTCGTTGAAATCGAACCATTTTTCGAATTTGCGTCCGCCATTTTGAATTTTGGCAATCTGATGTCAAATTCAAATTCAGCGACCCCAAAAACCATGATGGACCAAATTACAATCGAATCGATGTAGTAGAAATAGGTTGTTTTTCAAATGCCCCTATACGTGTCATGACACAAAAATGGCACGACTTTTTTTTGCCCCTATGCGTGTCACTCACAGTCAAGGGGTTAAACACACATGGAAAATTGTAGTTACAAATTATTTTGTTGCGTGTGTTAAAAATATAAATTGTCCAAGTCTCAAGTACGATCGGTGTTATGATTAGTGTGAAGCGACAGGATTACCTTAACGTTTCGATATAAATCTATCTTCTCCGGTATCAGACGTAACGATAATAATCCCCAAGGAATTATTTCACATAGCAGTTCGGGTTCGGAAAGCAGCGGAAGTAGCAGCGATTCGAGCGAGACGAGTTATTCGTCGGGATCCTCGCTCGACGTACGTCGTCGCAAGGCATCATCGCCGGTATCATCGCGCAAAGAAGCGAAAGGCATAGACGCCTTGAAGCTCACCGGTGCGAAACAACAGATCAAATTGACCCTCAAATCATCGTCGAATAACATACCACCGGTGAAAAAGGTCGATCGAAGCGCAACGATAGCCGGCAAGAAAAGACCCCTCGAATCCCCGCCCCTGTCCGAGAGCAAAGCGAGCGTCGCAGCGGCCGCTGCGAAAGCAGCCAAAAAAGCCACGTCGCGCCGCGAGGAATTGCTGAAACAACTGAAAGCCGTGGAGGACGCGATCGCCCGCAAACGATCCAAGACTTAAATCTCGGACGTACGATGACAAAAAAAAAGAACGAAATAATAAAAAGAAACAAGAGAAAAACCATCGATTCGTGAGGGGAAAAAAAGGAAACAACCGACTCGTTGAACACAACGAGACACAAGATATAACAAACAAAAGTGTACAACTTAGACCGCTGCATTGATTTATCTATTGCTTGATATAAAAAAAAAACGAAAAAAAAAGAACGAAAAGACCAATGTGACGTCATAATAGGCTATAATTATAGGTTAAAATAAAGAACACTTTGTTTTTAAATTTCAAATTCCTCGACGATCTTATTTTTTGTTTCCCGCGCATTCGCCATAGCTGAGATTATCGCTGCCTTTTTTTCGTACAAAAATGAACGCTATATTTGTATAAGTACGAGATCGCGGTAACGTTCGCGTTAGCCGAGTTCTTTCGTCAAAGAAAATATTTTCGACGCACATGCGGCAAATTTCAATCCGAAGCTTTAATAAATTATTATTTTATGGGGGAGGGGGTGTAGATATACATTAGCTATTTAAAAAATATATTCTACGAATTTAATTTTTCACTTCGATTAAACAAATGTTTTTTCTTGCAAATGACGCAGACTTCGAGGTTGAACTTTTATCGGGCACATGTCTGGAAACAAAAATTAATCCTTTCGCATCCCTGAACATACTCACGGTAAAATGTCGGCTAAACGCGTACGCTCTGACATGTCGGTCGCTGCTTTTACCGCTAGACGATACAAAATACATAAATAACGGAGAGCTGCCAATACTACGTATCACGAATAAAATAAGAAAACAAAAAGAGAGAGACAAGGTAATGTGTGTACACTTGTACTGAAATACTGTCCAGTGTTCGTGAATTTTGTTCGACGGATTGTTTAGGGCACGACAAAAACGCTATTCTTTGCTTCTCTATTCTCACAAGGAAAGGTTGCGCGGTCGATCTCTCCGATTTCGATGGAATTTCGCATGCTTGTGGAATGGGTGAAAATAGGCGACACGTGTTTTTTTTATATCGGCGGAATCCGATTTTTAAGGGGTGAAACGCAGCCTCGAAAATAGGGGTGTTTTTCGTCAATAACGTTATCATCTCCAATGTACACGAAAAAATAAACATTGTTGCAATTTGTATTTTTTTCGTATCTTACCGTTAAAACGTTATCGACGAAAAACACCCCAATTTTCGGGGGTGCGTTTCAACCTTAACCCCTTGAGCGGCGAGAAAAACGTTACGCTGACAAAGCACATCCCTCAGGTGACACCCTTCGGTTTTGTTGAAATTCGGATATTTTATAAAGCACCGAAAAGTAAGCGATACGTATTTTTTTCATCGGCGGAAAAACGGTTTTTGGGGGTGAAACGAACCCTCGAAAATAGGGGTGTTTTTCGTCGATAACGTTATCGTTCTCATCTCCAATGGATAGTGCACAAAAAAATAAACTTTGTTGCAATTTGGAATTTTTTAATATCTCGTACCGTTAAAACGTTATCGACGAAAAACGAAAAACATCCCCATTTTTGAGAGTGCGTTTCACCCCTTGGAACCGTTTTTCCGCTGATAAAAAAAATACGTATCGCTTGCTTTTCGGTGCTTTATAACATATCCAAATTTCAACAAAATCGAAGGGTGTCACCTGAGGGATGTTCCTTGTTAGTGTCCCAAACGCGGAATAAAAAGTATTTGAATTTTCACGAAATTTGGTAACCCGGGGTTTTCGAGATCGCTGATTACGAAACTGCTCTCAAAATGCACAAATTCAAAATGGCGGACAAAATGCAATAACTGATTTGAATCGAATGAAACTTGGTACTCGGGGCTTTTCGCGGTCGCTGATTACGAATCTGCCATAAAATGCAGAAATTCAAAATGGCGGACGAAAATGCAAAAATTATTTCGAATCGAATGAGATTCGGTACTCGAGGGTTTTCGTGGTCGCTGATTACGAATCTGGCGTCGGAATTAATGAATTAAAAATTTTCGCTAAAACATAGTGGACTCAAAAAAAACAAAATTATTTTTTAAAAAAGCAAATGGCGTGTAAAGTTCTACGAATGCAGCCTACTCGTGGCACACTCTGGGGATGTGGATCTAAGTTCACCAGCTAATGCACGGGGGAATTTTTACTAATATTTATACTAAATACAAATGTGAAGAAAGGTTTAATTCCAATCATTTTACGTTTTGAATTCGCGTGCGCGATATAGGATCAACTATTGTGAATTTCTGTACTTTGAGAGCAGATTCGTAATCAGCGACTTCGAAAATCCCTAAGTACCAAGTTTCATACGATTCTAATTAATTTTTGCATTTTGCCCCACCAAATTGAATCCGCCATTTTGATGGCAGGTTCGTAATCAGCGATCTCGAAAACACCGGGGTACCAATAATCGATGTACGCCACATGGCGTCAATGCCACTTCGGGCACGGAAAAAATGTGCGCCATATGGCGTCAATGCCGCTTAAAGGGTTAAAAATCGCCGCAGATAAAAAAGTACGTGTCGCCTATTTTTACCTATGCTGCAAGCATGGCAAATTTCATCGAAATCGGAGACATCGACCTCGCAACCTTTCCTTGTCAGACACCCCCTTAAGTATCTCAATTCTGGAGCGGGTTTGATCAGCAACGTCTTCATTCGAAAGTATCTCGCGTCTAAAACATTTTTCTGCGGACACGTCTCTACTCGTAAAGATCACAAAGCCACTATAATTCAGCTCTGAAATATTACTGCTCTTAAATATCTCCATTCCACAATCGTTCGTACCCGAAACTTTTCTATTCCTAAATATCTGCATTCTGCAAAATCTCACGTGGCATCGTGCAAAATTTCGACAAACAAATGTTTTAGACACGAGATACTTTGGAATGGAGATGTTTCTGATTAAGGGGTCTCTAGACGCCGAAAAAATAGGCTTTTTGGGGATTTTTATTCAGAAAAACTACAAAATAAATCGAGATTATTCGAGAGTATACAATATTTTTTTTGAAGCGATTTATTTCAAAATGGCGGCTGTGCAGCGTTTATCTCAGAACTGAATTTTTTTAATTGGCCGGAAACATAATTCAGACAATTTTCAACCGATTCACTTGAAATGTTGAATACATCTTGAAAAATACATTGTCTATGGAAGTACGTAGGATTTTTTGTTTACATTGCATGGTTCATTTGTTATTGACAATTATCTGACGATTTCTTAGGCAAATTTTTGAAGTCACAAATTTGCCTAAAAAATTGTTTTTTTGTTTACATTGAATAGTTCATTTGTTATTGACAATTATCTGACGATTTCTTAGGCAAATTTTTGAAGTGACAAATTTGCCTAAAAAATTGTTAATAACAAATGAACAATACAATGTAAACAAAAAATCCTACGTACTTCCATAGACAATGTATTTTTAAGATATATTTAACATTTCAACTGAATCGGTTGAAGATTGTCTGACAAGGAACATCCCTCAGGTGACACCCTTCGATTTTGTTGAAATTTGGATATGTTATAAAGCACCGAAAAGTAAGCGATACGTATTTTTTTTATCCGCGGAAAAACGGTTTTAAGGGGTGAAACGAACCCTCGAAAATAGGGGTGTTTTTCGTCGACAACGTTATCGTTCTCATCTCCAATGTATAGTGCACAAAAAAATAAACATTGTTGCAATTTGAAATTTTTTAATATCTCGTACCGTTAAAACGTTATCGACGAAAAACATCCCCATTTTTGAGGGTGCGTTTCAGCCCTCAAAACCGTTTTTCCGCCGATAAAAAAAATACGTATCGCTTACTTTTCGGTGTTTTATAAAATACCCAAATTTCAACAAAATCGAAGGATGTCACCTGAGGGATGTTCCTTGTGAGTTGTTTCCGGCCAACTTAAAAAATGCAGTTTTGAGATAAACACTGCACAGCCGCAATTTTCAAATTAATCTCTTTAAAAAAATTATTGTATACAGTCCCTGATATGTATGACAAACACCCTTTTTTGCAATCTCGATTTAATTTGTAGTTTTTCTGAGAAAAAAAATCCCCAAAAAGCCTATTTTTTCGGCCTCTGGAGTGGCCTAAGGCTTGAAACCAGCTGCAGAATGGATATACTTAAGGGGAGATAAGTCTGAGAATAGAGAAATAAAGAAAAGAGTTGTTGTCCTGCCATTGGTACTCGGCTCTTCATATTGAAATGGCTGTCGCTCTGACGGCGGCGCTCAGCAGCGGATTGGGATCGGGTTCCTCGGTGAGCATCGTGACTTTGGCCCATTCGCGTTTTTTGTTGCTCTGCCGGAGAGCATCGATAACCGCCTGTATGTAAAGACCGTCCTCGAAGGTGGCGGCGAGCGATACAGGCTCCTTGATCCAGCCGCGTTTATCCTCGACCGGTTGAAACGCCTCGCGCAACGCGCCGATCATTTTTTTCAAGCCTTTGACGTAGGGCCGGGGTATCGAGTCGGTGACTGCCGGTAAGCTCGTGTCCTCGAGATCCTCATCGTCGCGATACATTATTTCTTCGTTCGCGTCGCCGCGACATCCGTGCAAATCGCCGCCTCTCACCACCAGATGGCCACAGGGACCGCAGACGAGTACTTCCTGGGTCAACTGGCCCGCAAGATGATTGCTCAAGGTCGCCGTCACCAGAGCACCGCCCGTCAATTCCATTTGAAAGCAACAAAAATCCGGCGACGTCACGTGACGTATGCCGTTTATGTGCTCGGTCGTTTTCGTGAAGGTTCTCACGACCGCGTGCACCCTCGAGGCCTTCTGACTTATCAGGTAGAATATCAGGTCTATCACGTGACTTCCCACGAGTGCCAGTATGCCGCCGCCCATTGTGTCGTCGCATAGCCAGTCGTAGCCTGGAAAAAAGAACAAGGTCACCTCTTTGGATTGTACGATTTTTTTCTACGGCTTCTTCGGGCAAGATTACGATTTCCGGGGCGCCAAGATCTAACGACTGATTCATATGCATTTTGATGAAAGAAATCGAAAGTGCAGAATAAAATTTTTTTATATCTCGCTTGGTTTTTGAGATATCGATATATATTGACTTTTTTCATTTTTTTAAATATCTCGGTAAATATGCAGTTGTCGGAAAAATCATGAGAGACACTTTTTGTAGGAAATTAAATTTCCTGCAAAAAAGGTCCTACACAAAATTTTGAATAACACCCCCCCCCCCCCCCCCCAACACACGCACACACACATGCCGCCCCCAACACACGCACACATACACACTTTGTTTTGAATTATTAAACCACTTAAAGAAGCCCCTTGATTAGCTGCCCAAAAACTCGCCCGTCGTCGATTAAACGCATTTTTATCGCATTATCATAGAATCCCCAATATTTTTCTCTCACTGTACTAGATCTCCCAAATGTGGTTGGATTTTCTCACGCACACATACACGCACCAATGAATTGTGCTATTTTTGACAGTGGGTCTGTCGTAAATATTACATTTCTTTCATACACAAACTCTTATCAACACATTTGCTCCCACTTGCACCCTTGCTCTCGTTCAAACGCACCTATTTATTCTCTGCGAAAATATATTTCAGACAGTCGAGCATAAACGGATAGAATATCATCAAAACATTGCGGAAAATTCACACACACGCAAACCTGACCCAATTCCCGAACAATTCAATATAAATTATTCGAACTTCAACACCTCGTTTGGTCCCATTAAGAGTCGATTTTCGATTTTTATCACTCTTGAAAAGTCTTATAATAAAAAATACCATACGAATTTGCATCCAAATCTTGGCGCCCCAGAAATCGTAATCTCCCCCTTCTTCGTACTGCAAAAAGGCGTTGAGGGGCCTCATTACTTTAGACACTAAAAATGCTATTTTCATGATTTTTTTTATAGGTTTGTATTTAGTAAAGTCGTGCTGTATATTGGAATCGGAAATAATTAGAAGAAGGCTAGTTTTTTGACAGGTGATTTTGTAAGTGCCGCGCGTGCTAAATCCAAGTTTGCTTAAAAATCGGGGTGTAGGGTTTTTTTAGGGGACAGAAGGGGATGGGAGTGAATTAATGCCAAACTACAACCCCCACGAGATCGGCGCCGGGAGACAAAATGTTCAGAAAAATCAGGACTTGATTTTTGTCCACAGCGCCGATGTCGTGGAAGGTTATCTTGGGGGTGAAAAAGTGGGGTGAAATTTTGAAAAATCAGTTTTCATTCGATAACTCTTTAGGAAAAAATCATAAAATTTTTGTTCCAATGGGAACGTTGTAGTCCTTGAAAAGATCCGTCGATCGGGTATTTGATCAACCCTCTCCGAAAATATCTTCGCCCCTAAAAGTATTGTTAAAGTACAAAAAAAATTGTTTATTGAATAACTAAAAAACAATCGATTTTTCGGGGATGGTTTAAATGTACGAAATGTAGAGAATAATTTTCGTTCCTATGGACCACTCTTGAATTTTGCTTTTTCGAACGCCTCTCAGGTTTGAAAATTCAAAATAAAATTCCGGGACAACTATTGACCTAAAATAAAGAGACACGAGTTTCGCTCTGTGGACAGAAATGTAGCTGAGGGTTCAAGCTACAAATTTTTCCACAGCGCCGAATTCGTGCGGTCAATAGTTTCCCCAGAATTTCATTTTGAACTTCCAACCCCCGAGGGGGGTTGGAAAATCAAAATTCAAGGGTGGTCCATAAAAACGAAAATATAGGAAACATTATTCTCTACATTTCGCACATTTGAACCATACCCGAAAAATTGATTGTTTTTGAGTTATTCAATAAACAATTTTTTTTGTGTTTTAACCACCTTTTGGGGGGTGAAAATATCGGAGAGTGATGATCAAATACTTGATCGACGCGTCTTTTCAAGGGCTACAACGTTCCCATTTGAACAAAAAGTGTACGAATTTTTTCTAAAGAGTTATTGAATTAAAACTTATTTTTCAAAATTTCACCCCACTTTTTCACTTCCAAAATGAACTTCCACGACTTCGGCGCTGTGGGCAAAAACTAAAGCCTGGATTTTTCTGCACATTTTGTCTCACGACGCCGACCTCGTAGAGGTTGTAGTTTGGCATTAATCCACCCCTATCCCCTTTCATCCCATAAAAAACCCTACACCCCGATTTTTAGGTAAACTTGGATTTAGCACCAGCGGCACCTACAAAATCACCTGTCAAAAAATTAGCCTTCTTCTAATTTTTTCCGATTACGCCGTTTTTCGACGACAGCACGACTGTACTAATTATAGATATTGATATGAAAGTTGTTACACTTAAGGCCTTAGGCCACAGTAACGGTTATAAAATCATGTGCGAATTTAAAAATTTTTTTTCGTATGAAAAAGTGTTTCACTCATAAAATTAATTACACATCTATTCAGTATGAATGTCAAGCTGTTAGAAAATATATATATATTTTTTTCGATGTACCAAAATGGCCAACTACTAATATTTTCTTTTGGTATCTTTTTTTAGGCGCTCCGCGGCGTGACATTTAGCATCCACAATTTTTTACCTAGAACAAAAAACATTCTCGTCAATCTGCATTAGAATACCTAGAGAAGTACGTACGGAATTTAAAAAATATTGTTGCATTCAAAAGTTGTAGGTATTTGAACTTAAGAAATGAATTTTCAGTGATAAATTTCTGCTCATAAACTGCTCATAGAATGGAAAGTTTTCGATTATTCAGAAATTCCGTACGTACTTCTCTGCGAAATGCGATTAGGAACATAACTTTTAAATTTGAATTAAATCGAGTGAAAATTGTTGAAGTTATTTGTCACGCCAATTGGAAAAAAGCTGTTTCGAGAAGTTCCAAATAGTCGACCATTTTGTACATCGAAAAATATATATATTTTTTTTCTAACACCTTGATATTCATACTAAATAGATGTGTAATTAATTTTATGAGTGAATCACTTTTACATACGATAAAAAATTGTTAAATTCGCACATGATGTTACACCCGTTACTGTGGCCTAAGGCCTTAAGGCGGAATGTACATCTACAACGATAAAAAAATCGATTTCTTTTTGTTTTCTCTAAACGATAGAACTATATATGTAGAACATTTTCCTAAAGTTTCAAAGCGAAATTCGAAAAACTTCAAACGTTACAGCTCGCCAACGCTGTACCTCACCACTCAGATTCGGAGCGGACGTGAACTTCAACCGTGTTTTTCTCGAAACTGCATTATCGAAATTGGCGTGCAGGATTACTCAAAAACTATCAAGGCGAGAAATCCCATTAGAATTTTCGAATAAACGATTTTTTTTACATATTTCGAAAGTATGATACCCAAAGAATATACTGACCAAAGGAAAACTCGAAATATTGAATATTTGCGGAGTTATCGCATATAGTATAGAGCGCGGGGACAGCATGCGGTCAGGTAGCGAGTCACATGTTGAAACTTTAAACGCGATTATCTCGAAACTACTTTTTCAAAAACTGCTCGTGTTGTAGCTCAAAAAGTTACGGACCGATTTGGATGAAATTTTGGGAGGTTACTCTCAGTAATATTATCGGAAGGATATACCTAAAGTTTGAAAGGTAGCGTGTAAATAAATAATTTTTTTGGGGTCAAATATGTCGAAAAAATGGTCGAAAATTCGAACTTTGGAGTAAAAAGGCTCCCAAATTTTCAATTTTGCACTTTTTCATCATTTTTTAGGTATATCCTTCCCCTTGATATGTCAGTAAACGAATGACACTTATTAAATCTTTTTCAGATCAACAGAAAAAGAGTGACAACTGCAGCACTTTTCGATGTCGCGGAAAACAGGCGTCCGAAGACCCTTAATAACGCCATTTTGTTGGTCATCCCAAAAAAGTTTTTTTTAAAACTTGACAGTTATAATAAACTCATGTCCATATTTGAAAATGATCAGATTATTTTATCTCTAAAAAAATTCTCGAAAAATACCTATTTTTCACGCTCCTAAAGGGATTTCACGCCTTAAGCAGATCGAGTTGAAACTTGGTAGAAATATTGATAATATTGGTACCTTCTACTTGACGAGAATTGTTTTTGAAAAATTGAAAAGAAAAAAAAACTTTTTTCATCCACATTTTCCAGAAATGTTGCGTGAAATGTTTTTTTTGTAAATGCGTGCCATTTTCTTGAATTTGCATTTTCTTCACTTTAATTACCGTCACATAGAAACTATACATGTTCCAACTGAAAAAATGTTTGAACTTTTTTGAACTCTGCCACAGCTCTCATTTTGATGATGGAATAATTAAAAAAATATATTTTGTGTACTTAAATACACTATTAAAGTATACCTAAAGTTTGATAATTGTAGAAAAATTATTTCTTAGTTTAACAAATCTCTCAATATTGCTTATTTTTTTCCTGTGTAAATGTATATGCCGGCTCAAGAATACTCGAATTTTTGGGGTATTTTCGCCCACCGACCGTTATGCAAGAGGCTTCCCATCTGAACGCGGACATCGACAACGGTGACGGAGCCGCCGAGATAGCCCTGATCGAGGGCGTTCTTCATGCGTGCGAAAGCCGGCAGAAATCTGAGACTGTGATTGACAATGCTGATGAGCGAGGGATAGTACTGAGCGGCTCTGACCATTTTCAGAGCTTCGCTCTGGCTGAGACCGGCGGGCTTGTCGCATACTACGTGTTTCCCTATGCCCAACGCCTTGACGGCGATCTGCGCGTGCAGACTGGGCGAGCACACGATGAAGATGAGATCGACGTCTTTGCGAAGCAAAACATCGTCGATGCGACTCGTGTGGAAGGGTATGCGTAGGTCGGAGGCGAGATCAGCTGCCTCGGTCAACGTGCGGCCCCATACTGCCTCTATCTTGAAGCCTCTCTCCCTCAAGAATGGTACTAACACCCGCACGACGCTACCCGTACCGAACAGACCTATACCGGGCAACATAACCGCGGTGCGATGCGTTTTCGATTCGTAAAAGCCCGCGCACTCGAGACGCGGTGGTTCGATTTTCTTATTTTTCCCTCGTACGAACTCAATGCGAAGTGTCATAGGTTATGTCAATGGGAGATGACAGTGGGAGCGGCATTGCGCCATAGGACGGTGCGACAAGTAGTCCCGTACATTCTAATTAGTCGTGCGTGCGTATACCACTCGCGAAAACGATTTTACACGGCATGAAACTTCGACTGTCTTCCAACCCATATTTGTGGCTTCGGTGTTTTATTTTTCTTCTTCCCTTTTACATGTATGCAACGACGCGCAGTTTAAATTTCGTCGGATGTTGATATTACCGTCGAACGTGAAGTGTACGCACCACGGTCTTACGTACAGGTCTTG
The DNA here is from genome assembly GCA_944452715.1 of Ophion slaviceki. Taxonomy (NCBI): domain Eukaryota; kingdom Metazoa; phylum Arthropoda; class Insecta; order Hymenoptera; family Ichneumonidae; genus Ophion; species Ophion slaviceki. The sequence goes on from OX101783.1 coordinate 71,604,185, forward strand.
CAACGAAGCTAAATTTTCGCGGTGGGGGTAGGCACGCTTGTCGGATTCACTTTTCGATTCACTAGGCGCCACTACGCGTCGCTACTAGCAAGGGGAAGTAGTTTCCCCCTTACCTCTTACTGGCGAATGGACCGAAGGTGTTTGCGTATGATTTTGTGGCGCGATTGTCGAAATAACCTTTATTTGCGACCATATACCAGAAGGTTCTAAGCGATTTACCGTGATACATTTTTTATGGTGTTTTTACGCATAAGTGTGATTTTTTTTGGTAGTGTTTGCGAAAAAATTGCGAAATGGCTAGCGGTTGCGCGGTTCGCAATTGTAAAACGGGGTACAAAAATTGTAAGCAGAAATGCTCCGTGTTTCGCGTGCCCAGAAACGTCGAGCGATACAAAAAATGACTCGATGCTATTCCGGGACTGAAAGAGTCTCAGTACGTGTGCGAAAAACATTTTGAAGAACGATGTATTGTGTGATATTGGAGAAAAAAGGATGTAAATGGTCGTAATATGTGCTGGTATGAATTAATGTATTCAAAAAGTTTTCAGTTTTTTTTCGATGAAAGTAGTCATCTTTTTTTTAATCAACACATTTTTTTTATTGGTTTCGTATTTTATGCAGTTTACGCGACAGTACGGTAAATTAAGTTACGGCAAACGGCGCATGCGTTGCGTTCAGGAGGGAAAAGGACAGAAGAGCTATTCCTCTCTTCGTCGCACCACTACTTCCCCTGTCGTCACGCACCAAGCGGCAGAAATCGGAATAAAAAACAAAACCGCTAAGGGTGCCTACCCCCACTACCGCCGTTGTCAGACTTGTGTGTAAGACCGTGCTCCCCACCCTAGGAGTTTCCAGACCTGCATGTAAGACCATGCGTTATGGCGACGTTATTTATTGTGTTCGAATGGAAAATCATTAGAACGGAAAATCATTCCAAATATATCAATAGACATATCAATATTCATGTAAAATATTCGAAACACGGGCGCAATATACATATATATGCATGCCTGTCACACGACTACTAGCGCCACAGTGCGGCAAGGACATTTTGCGAACAGCATTTATCTACCCGTGTCAGGGGCACGATGGAGGTTAAATTCGCCTGGCTGAGAAAAAGAGACGGAGATAGAACCACTGTTGCCAAATATCAAACCTAGAAACACTGCGCGAATCGTTGGAATTACTATTTTTTCATTTTTCTAATTAAATGTGAACATTCATTAAACAGTTAACACATGGAAAATTTTAGTTATTACTATTTTTTTTGCATGTGTTAAAAATATGATTTGTACAAGTCTCAAGTATGATCAGTGTTATGACTCGTGTGAAGCGATAGGGTTACCATAAGGCGCAGTAGAAGATCTACCACGTGACATATGAGTGCGAGAAAGATAGCTGACATTTTCGAACGGAGATTACTCAGAGATCAATAGTATTTAGGGAAAAAAGAAATCATCAAGCTCTGCGGGAATTCTCCAGAGCCTAATGCTTTGTTTTTCCTAAAAAATGTAACCATCTATGAGAAAATAGGCCTCCGAAGTAACTCTTGTAGCGCACCCTTGCGGCGAGTTTTGGCAAAACTTGGATTGGTTTTCGTCTGCTAGTGCAGTATGCCGGTCGTCATTTAAATCAGGTGTTTGCGTGAATGACAGTACCGCGTGTGATGTTTACGTTGTAAAAGCAGCGTAAACAAGCATTATAAATTAATAAACGTGATGGGTACTCGATCGGTTGAAGGCGCTAATCGCAAATGTTGTGTTGAGGGTTGTCCCCACACGGAAGCGAGGAATCCAGAACTCCATTTTTATGGTTTTCCGAATCGACGTTGCTTTTAGGGCGAACGGAAGTCATGAGGATACATTGAAATCCGCAAGTAATCGTTATTACTTCCATCACACTATTTTATTTTATTTACAAGCACATTCCATTTACAATGTAAGATCTCCAATCGATGATGCTTGCTCAAGCCTAGCTCTTTCGTGTTTGTCCCGGTTTGACTTAACCGCCATGCGCCAATCCAAGTTTTGCCACCGGCAGCCGTTACGGGGCGCCACCACGAAAGTTACTTCGGAGGCCTATAGGGTTGGAAAATTTGTAAGGTTATGTTGACCTTGTACATCCCTTTAAGGTACTATACCAGTGTGACACTATCAATAAATCGATTTTTTTGCCTTTTTCGACAGTATGTACTGTCAAGAACATTGAACTGATTAGCAGTTTTTATGGTAAATATCATTTTATCTTGCAAAAATCGATAGTTCAATCTTTAATGCGTTTTTCTCAAAATTAGTTTTTTTCAAATTTGCTGACATTGTAACTCAAAGAGCAATTATCCGATTGACTTGAAATTTGAACTGAGTACTCTTGAATATATTTACTCTACAATAGGATAGGTAGAGATCCTCTACGTAGGATATTTTTGATTGGATGAAAATTGACGATTTGGCTTGAAAAAAACGACCATTTTATGGGCAAGAAAGCAGACTTTTTTCATAACTACGCCATTTTGTCAGATGTTGATATTTTTGAAAATCTTACGTCATTGTATAGGAATTATCTTCCAGTTTAACGCTATTTTTCCTTTTTCGGTTTCAGCTACTCAATCGGCCGGAATCATGTCAGCAGTGGAGGAACTTTTTTTGGCGCCTCCGAAGGCAGCGCATAAGTCGCTTGGATGTCAATATTTTTTTATGAAAAAATTATGTAATATAGGTCAAATATAGACAAATATATTCTTAATTTTCCGAAACATTTAATTGAGTACTATTCTTCCAAAAAATTCCCAAAAATCACCCAAATTTTCGGCGTTCACACTGGTATAGCCCCTTAAACGAAAATAATGTTTCTGATCGACGATCGTCAACGACTCGTAGTTATTGTTAACTCGAATAACGCGTTTGGATTTTAGATTTCAGATGGACCGTTTATGATGCATAGTGTCCACCGCCATATATTAAAATATAGATTTTTTAAAGGCTGATGTGCAAAATAAATTAAAGTTAAAAAATAAATTACATTCGTCGTCCAAGCACTAGATAATTCCATGCAAAAACTATAAATGTTATTTCTATCATCATTGATATTTGATATTTGACATTGAAATCTGGTATCTACTAAATTTAAGAATATTTTTCGATAAACAAAATCGTCCAAGATGCTCGAAACCATACTCTTTAATGTAAAAAAAACTCAAAACCTGCTCACGTTTTCCCAGAAAAAATTCATAGATATTCCGTTTTTTTCGGCCATGAACTGTAACCCGTCAAAAGTTTAGAACATGCAAAAATCGGAGCATTTTTCAATTCTTGCTTCACTCTTCGACGTACGATAAGTCAATCGGCAAAAATGTTGACACATCGAAATATAACCTTCATTAACCCAAAAACGATTCCAAAGATTTGCCGCCACACATTACGATCGTTGAATGGCTAACCGAGACGAAGCCGTTTGTAATGTGCCGAATTCAAATCTCCAAGACATCTTAAAAGCGTCTCTGGACCACTGGAAAGTCTACACAACTCACAAATTGCGACGAAAACGCGAAATTCGCAAAGCTGTGAATTTCCGTAACGTGTGTCTTAAGCGAAAAGTGTTAAACTCGTTTTTGCGTAATTCCATCAAAGCCGATCAAAATGTCGAATCCCTTTGCGAGGTTTCACCCAAGTCGAATGGACCGAATCGAAAAGCGCGAGAGTTCCGACGTCGTAGCGTTTTAAAAAGAGCTTGTCACGTTTGGTACACTTTTACGATTGATCAACGCCGAAGGTCAGCTTCAAACACTGAATCGTTCGATCCTGACGATGCAGACATTTTCCAAAAGAAGCAACAAGACCTGCTTTGGAAAAAGGTTTCCCAGATTCTCAATACCCGTGAACGTGCAGTTGACGCCATGTCTGTCCAATCTACCCCAAAACGATGCTACGCGAATGACTAATTTCCCAGGCAATTGAATTTCATCACCGACTAGTACTGCGGAGATTCTTTACACTGTGGACGGACCGATGCGACGACAAATCCATCGGAGAAGCAAAGTGGAAAAATGCGTGTGCTCATTGGCACAGAAGGTTGTTGAGAAGAACTTTTTTTGCGTGGATCAAGTACCGCAACGCCAAGTTCCAAAGAAGAAACAGAATGGATGAGATTCGTAGATTTCACGTGGAAGGATTGCTCGCAAAATGCCTGAGAGGCTTATCCTCGGTCAGTGGTTTGAAAAGCAAGGAGCGAAGGTGGAGCCCTGACTCCTAACTATGCAGATACGAAATCTAAACTTTGTTTTTTTTTAAATATATGTATTCCTCAGGAGTACGGGGTTCTTCCCCTTTTACCATCCCCTCCTTTATTCCTTCCGACATTCACAATCCTTCCAGAGTTCCCACATTCCTTCCAGAATTCCCTACATTCCTTCCAGAGTTCCCCCCCCAGACAGTTGACCGACTGGGCACGAGGGCCCAGGGAAACTGCGGTAAACCTGGGTCGATACAGGCGGCTATATTTGGCTGAGTTTCAGTTGTATTACTATCAGAAACTCAGACAAACTGCCTTCCACTCAGAGGTTGACGCGCAAACCAGTGCACGGGCAAGCGGTCACCGCGCCAAGTATCGGCTGCCTCCAATGCTGCTTAACTTCAGTGACCGCCGAGCCCGCACACCGACCGCGCGCCCATCTCTGTCGGTCCTAAACAGCCCCCTGACACTGGCCTACTATTCCTATACGATAAATGAAAACGCGTTTTGTCCCGGCTTTTTAGTTCTCGAAATCGCCACTGCCCAGCGTTGGCTGTTGTGTGACAGCCTTCGGCTCTAAATGCTTCGATCAGCTGAACGGTTCGATACTTTCGCGGCTTTCGCCTGTTATCGTTATGGCGACGTTATTTATTGTGTTCAATTGGAAAACCACTAGAACGGAAAATCATTCCAAATATATCAATAGATTTTTATTCATGTAAGATATTCGAAACACCTGCGCAACATACATATGGGTAATTCCACCAATTCTGTGTCAAAGTTGTACCGGGTGGTCTGAATTTAGGAAAACTAAGAAGGTCATCTGAAAGGTCACATTGAAACAAGCATCCATGATTTTTTTCGATTTTTTTTTTATCCAATAGTTTTTGAGTAATGGCGGCTCACAATTTTCAAATTTTGTAAAACACCAAATTTTTAAATGCCCATAACTTCTTTCCAATAATAGCTAGAAAATTAAAAAAACGATTTTATAGAGGAAAATATGAACTTTTTGAAAAAAATATGCTGAAATTCTGGGTTATTTTAAAAATTACGAAAATCACGTTCAAAGTATAAAACTCGATTTTTCGGGCCTTGCCCCATTTTCCCCGGTTTTTAAAGTATTTTTTTCGAAAAATTCTGAATTTTTTACATCGAAATAGATTTTAAACGAGATGGGATCTCTAAAACTTCAGCCTCAGAAAAATTAAATAAGATTTTTTCCCAATTTTTCGTATTTTATTTGATAATAAAAATTATTGTTATTATTATTTTTATTTTATAAATTTGTAAGTGAGAGATTTTATAACCTCAAAACCAACAGTAGCTATTAAAATTAAGTGATATTTGTTTTAATTTGCTTATGTGACATGACATTAACTTGTAAAGACTCTGAATGTTTATTACGTAGATAAACATTTACAGTTTTTATAAGGTAATGTCATGTCACATAAGCAAATTAAAAAAAAATGATCATTTAATTTTAATAGCTACTGTTGGTTTTGAGGTTATAAAATCTCTCACTTACAAATTTATAAAATAAAAATAATAATAACAATAATTTTTATTATCAAATAAAATACAAGAAATTGGGAAAAAAATTTATTTAATTTTTCTGAGGCTGATGTTTGAGAGATCCCATCTCGTTTGAAATTTATTTCGATGTGAAAAATTCTGAACCTTTCGAAAAAAATACTTTCAAAACCGGGAAAAGTGGGGCAAGGCCTCAAAAATCGATTTTTATGCTTTGAACGTGATTTTCGTAATTTTTAAAATAACCCAGAATATCAGCCTATTTTTTTCGAAAAGTTCATGTTTTTCTCTAAAAAATCGTTTTTAAAAAATGTTTCTAGCTATAATTGGAAAGAAGTTATGGGCATTTGAAAATTTGGTGTTTTACAAAATTTGAAAACTGTGAGCCGCCATTACCCACAAACTATTGGATGAAAAAAATCATGGATGCTTGTTTTAATATGACTTTCAGATGACCTTCTTAGTTTTGCTAAGACCACCCGGTACAACTTTGACACAGAATTGGTGGAATTACCCATATATATGCATGCCTGTCACACGACTACTAGCGCCACAGTGAGGCTAGGACATTTTGCGAACACCATTTATCTACCAGTGTCAATGTTGCCAGTTTAGTACAATTGTACTAAATCCGGTACGTTTACAAAGTATTTAGTACGCCAGTAGGCCTTTCGTAAATCTATTACGTTTTTCATTAGTTGAGTACCCTAATGAAAAAAAACTCAAACATTCGTGAAAACCATGAAAAACATTGATGACCGCCAATTTAGTACGAAAATTCAAAAGTTGTTCCGGTTTGGCGCTGCCGTCGAGTACCAAACAATAGCTCACTCTGGCAACACTGACCAGTGTCAGGGGGCTGGTCCTAAACTTTGTTTCCTGTATTATATTTCAGTACGCATACGAAAAGGCAGCGAAGCGGCGGAGGCTCGAAGAGGCGGAGGATCACAGCATCGAAAAGCTGCTGCGTAGGCTTTTCCACGCTTGGCTGAACCATTGTCGTGCCAAACGAGCGGTCGAAAGCAAAATCATTGCCCGGAGGGAAAAGATGGATCGTTCGACCAAGCAGAGTGCTTTCCAGCAATGGCGGCTCTGGGTGTGGAATAAGAAATGCCGCAGAAGGAAGAACAACGTAGCAAGGAGGCATTCCGAGCGGAATCTTTCGAAGAAGAGTATCGCTGTGTTGAAAAGATACGCTCTCTGGCGGAAGGACAAGGCGATTCGGCTGGATTATTTGAAACCTGGGACGGCGCTGATCGCGCTGGAGATTCTCAGAGTCCACGTGGACCGATGGAGGATTTCCGTGGTACGCGTTGCCCACGAGAGACAGAAGAATCATCGTGCCGAAGACCATTGGAGTTCCCGTCAACTCCAACGATACTTTTTCGCGTGGAAACGATTTTGCGAGTGCCGCAAATCGAAGGTTGCCCGGAAGTACGCTTTGGACAAAATTGGAGAGCCTGTTCTGTTGAAGAAATATTTGAATCTGTGGTTCGGTAGATACAAAGCCCTCGAGCCGATCCGTAGCAAGGAAATTCAAGCTGCATCGTATTACGCTACGAAGATACAGTCGTGGGTTTTTCGCTCGTGGACGACATACGTCCACGAGAAAGTTCTTCGAAAAAACGAGATCGAGGAGGCGCACAAGTTTCATAGGAAATTGCTGCTTCGTCAAGGCCTCAAAGAGATCCTGAAGCTTTGCCTCTACGAAGCCGAATCTCGGTACGAAAAAAGATCGAGGTGCGCGAGAAAAAATAGCGCGGAAGACTTTGACACTGTGAAGAAGTTCTTTGCCAAATGGTTGGAGGTCGTTTATGCGAACGACGGTGGGAAGGACCCTGATCGATTGATTTGCGAAAGGAAAAATCGAAGAATCTTTGGATTTTCTCGGGCTGCAACGGCCTCGAGACTCGTACTTCCGGAATATATGCTGAAGCAAAGTGGCATGAACATTTGCGGCAATGGGGTTCCCATTGGAACATTCGAAGATAAATGGGTAATTGGCGATAAGAAAAAAGCGTATTCCCCGGGTATCAGCGGTTATTCTACTCCCGAAAACTCTCCGTCGAGGTCTGAAAATACTGGGTCGTGGACTGAAACGCACAGTACTGTAAAATCCATCGACGCAGGTGCACCGATCACAAATTTTTGTATCTTCGATAGTGGAAAGTAAAGAAACCATGACGTCTAATGATTCGTTGGTGGGTTTTGGTGTGTGTCGAAAAAAACCATCAAACCTTAAAACTTCAATCGATAGTATTAGATAAAAAAAAATATGCGTACCAAATTCGAGGCGGGAAACCCTCTCTGGAAACTTCAAAAAATCGCTTTTTGCACATTGTTATAGTGTGAACTTTCAAGAATGTTTTAAGGCTTTAGGTACGTGAATAATTTCAAAAATTTTAAATTATTTTTGATTACTTAGCCTGAATGGTTACGAATATTTTAAGCTTTACAGAATTGAAAAATTCTGTAAAGCTATTAAATGAGGTAAGATTGCACTTTTAATAGATACCGCGCGGCGCGCCCGACCGCCAAATTCAAAGCCGTTTTTTCACGATTCACTTTTTTGAACCTTGTGAAAGTTCTAACTCTTGAACGAAGATTCAGATCGCTTTGAAATTTTTACAACATATTCTTAGTATCATCACCTATCGTGTGAAGCACAGAAACAAACATTTCAATGACACAAAAAAATATAAAAAATAAAATACCGACAGAAAATTGAGTACAAAATCTTAAGTTTCAAATTTTTAGTATAATTTTTAAAAAATAATATTGTTGGTTCACACTGAAGATACATTCATTATGCAATTATAAATATGTTCATTTTTTTTCAGACGCCCACATCGATGCCGAGAACTTTCACCATCAACGCGCACGCAAAAAAAAATACATTGCTTTATTATGTTATATCTCCGCCATTTGTTAATATTTCTGATTTTTTTTACATATACTTAACCATGTGCATGAATGATCTGTAAAAAAATGTCAATATATGCGTCATTTTTTTTAACCGCGTCTAGAAAAGTACCTTCGAAAATGGGTGAAAAAAGCGTAGATAAGGCCTTAAGGGGAGATATACACCTAGATTCACCTACATTCACACCTACATTCCGTCGACCGTAGAAGACCTACCCTGTGGGCCTGGTATCTACGATTCCATGTAAGTTGACAAATTTCATGATTTATTCATTGCCAAAATTTTAAACGCGTTTTTCTCAAAACCACGTTTTTCAAATCGGTACCCAACGTTTCTCGAAAACCAATGAACCGATTGCCTTGAGGTTTTTTGTGGTTATTCTATACACCATTATCTAGTACTTGTCATAGGATTTTTTTTCCGTTACTTAGTTTTTGTTTTATAGGCAAAATAATAACTAATTTTTGGCCCAAAAATCACTATGTTCGAACGTTCGCCATTTCGTCATAAATCGATATTTTCAAAATCGGCTATGACAAGTACTAGATTATATTATCTAATTTAATAATCTTTTTGGTTTTTTTTTCAGATGATTTTTGAAGAAACGCCAGTGGGTACCGTATACGCAGATTTTTTTATGACGCTCCAAGGAACATACAATATCCTTGTATATTTTTGATATTTTTAAATAAAGAAAATTAAACATATTTTTGAATGTATATACTTTTAGATCATTAAAACCACAATCCGAAATTTCAAATAGTTTTCCTTGAAAAAATTCACAAAAATAACCCTTTTTCCGGCTCCTAGGTGTATATCTCCCCTTAAGATCAACCGGACCCTGAAATTCTAAAAAGTGACGAAGTTACACCAATTTTAGTGGAACAATTGTGCGCCGGGATTACCACGATCCGTCGTAACCACGGTCTTACATACAGGTCTGGAAACGACCGTGGTGGGGGTAGGCACCGTTAACGAACGCACGTTTGTTTCCAATTTTCGCCACTACGTGGCATTGCTATCGGCGTGTACGGTGCGACAAGGACAGAACAGCTTCCGTCCGTCTCTCTCACTCTTCTCGATGATCCGAAATACACATTACCTTTTTCGTGGGGGGGGGGGGGGGCGAAGGGGGAATAGAGGGAGATGAGAAATAATTGTGGAATAAGGAGGGGGGATTGTGGAAGAGAATAGAAGTGGGGCTTGTAAAAAGGGGAAGATCCTGTATGGCTGGAAGAAAACCAATATAAAAATTTTAAAAATAATTAAAAATACTTATCTTTTTCGAATGAAATGGATTTTCATTCGAATTTTATTCCGAGTTTCTTTCGATGATCGATATACAAATACCTTTATTGAACACCCGGTGTGACACGTGCGTACCGCACACACCTTCGGCATGTCGACAAGTTTTCAATAATACCCTGAAACAACGTCCACCTTCCCAAGCTTTATGAATATTTTAAACTACAAATGCTCGTTGACGCGACGCAAACAGAGGTTATCGAGAACGTGTAATCAAAAAGTTATGACATGGCAAGGGGCGAAGGGAGAGATCACAGAAGACCGTGGGTGGGAGGTACTCGCCGATAGTAGCGACGGCGGTGGCGACGAGCGGAATGAAAAGTGAAGCTCGTAACGGTGCCTCACGACTCCATTGAAATCTGGCTTCGTTTCCAGACCTGTATGTAAGACCGTGGTCGTAACGAAAGCGGACATCAAAGCACAAGAACAGTCAAAAGAGGCCCGAATTGCCCGCAGATTGCATAGATAAAGTGTGCAACACGATCCCGATAATGAGGACGGACACTTATATGGTGCCGGAATCGCTGACTAGTGGTAAGACGACAATATTTCACAAGATCGTGGAAAATATGTACCAAAACTTTGAACGCGATTATCTCGAAACTACATATGTTGACACGACGGGATTGATATCTTGAGTAACTTTCACACTATTGACTTGAATTTGCACAGTCAGCGTTCAAACAATAGCCATTTTCAGTTCACGATAGTATTTTTTAATTGAATGAACCATTTGTTAATAACAATGACTTCAGCATGCTGTTTTTCAAGAGAAAATGAGGTTTTCTTTTGAGAAGCAGTCATTTTTCGAAATTTCGAAAAGTGGATCGTGAACCCATAGTCAGTTGGATATATTTGAAGATTTTTTTTTCGTTTTCGTTTCAGATTACATTTGAGGCTGGTAAAGATCCCGCCGTTTCCGGCCTCGCCGCTGGAGGACTGCAACGCCAACTGCACCACGAACATATTGAAAGATTTTCTTCCGAAAAAATTACATTGTAACCACAAACATGTGTACAACATGCTGGGAAAAAAATTATTTATTCCAACCAATGTTCTACTAGAAAAAAATTCATCATCCTGACCCTTCAAATTGGGCTTCCAGAGAGGGATCCCCCTTAAGGTGGGGAACCAGTTTAGGAGTACATTTTTAAAGTAATTTTCACGATTTTTTTTACAAGGAATGAATGAACAGATTTTATTCAAACTTTGGGAATATTTTATATATTTTTTCAATGAATATTTTAATTTTTTCGAAGCCTTTCGTGTGAAAATTTGGAACATATAACCTGCCGCCCACGGAAGGTCGCCATTAGACTTTGCTGTTTGTGTACACTCTGAAGGCCACAGTTTTAATCGGCTTAAAGATTACTTTGAGAACATCTTTTCCTTCTATATTAACCTAACTCTCACCAAAAAATTGAAAATGGAACTTTAGAGGTGTTTAAACAAAAAAAAATTTGCCATTATTTTATAACCTTTATTGCTATAAAATATATACTTTAAACAATGATGTTACCCGAAATTTAGGTTCATATAGAGTGTAATCAGATAAAGAAATGAACTACCATTTTATAAAATTATAGGTTAGAAACTTTTTGAGCTAGAGTGTACACAAATTGAAAACAGTCGTTTCAAGAAAAACACGTTCGAAAAAAACGCGTCGACGCATTCGTTTTTTTAATTCAGAATATTTTTTTTTGTTAAATTCAGCACATATTAACCCTAGAATGGCACACTGGGCTACATTCGTGCGCTACGATTTTATTTAAAGTACCCAATTTTACCAACTTAAAATTTTCTTATCCCCCCAGATCAAAGTTTGACGCACTATTCGAGTTTTCTGGAATTTTTAAATGGTACCAACGTCTTCCTCGTTAAAAAACGAAGAAAATCATGTACATCCAAAAAATTTATTCACTATTTATAACCCCGATAATCGGGTCCAGCGCGTGGGCTACATTTATACCCCAGTGTGCCTTTAGAAAGCAGAAAAAATAAGTGTACCATTCCAGGGTTAAAATAATCCATTTGAGGTCTGTCGAAGCCGAATTGGAAATCACAAAATCATTAATAGCATTATTGGACGTTAAAAAGATAAAAATCATCTAAAAAAATGAGGCCCACGATGAGACTAGTCTTAAAAATCATAGAATGGGTACCTCTATACTAGAGAATTTTTGAAAAAAAAAGGCAATCATCTTTTTTTAATATAGTCTTCACTTTAGAAGCAAAAAAACGTTGACATTGATAATTAATCATCTTTTTAATATTTTTTAACGAAAGTATGCTTCAAAATAAAAATATATTTATTGTGACATTTGTCGATATCTCAATTAGTTCGGGAGTTATCAACGTTTAAACGTTTCCAAAACTTCCGAAATCGCCTTTGTTTGGAGAACTCCTAAAAGAGAAGAGATAAAAATCTGAAAATTGGCGTGGATATTCCTTTCATGGGGTACAATTTTACAAACAAACGAATCAGAAAAACCAAAAAATGTTGGGTTCACGAGCTTGGTGAAATGACGTATAATTTTCCATATATATACACCGCATTTGAATGTCAAAGGCCAAACAATTTGTGAAATAAATAATAAATGGGTGGTACGAGGTCTTGTTCTGTTGTGGGATGCAAAAATTCCCAACCTCGAAATCAGGAATTGACTTTTTATTCGTTTCCGAGACGAAATTGGGAAATCAACCAGAGAAATGAGTGGATTAAAGCTGTCAGAAGAATGTAAGTAAATCTTTTGACGATTTGATACAAGGAACGTATTGAAAATATACAAACATTGGATTTTCTGTAATGCTTTATTCTTCTAGTATATCAGATAACATTTTTAGAGAACCACGAGCAAATTATTTTTTATTTAATTTTTTTCATCTATGATAAAAATATTACTAATTCACTATTTCCTGCTCATTTTCAACGATTAAATAGTATTCACCAATAATATATTATTCATTTAACATTCCATACTTATCCTTAATTATGAACGAAAATCCGTCATTTGTTAATGCTGTTATATACTGAAATAAAAAAATGCGGTTTACTTAATGTAATTTCAATGACCAATATACCTATTGCTTCATTATTGATATTTCTTTGATAAGGAGATACATCTTCATTTTCCATTTCTGTTTTATATCTATGGTTGAAAAGTTGCTGAAAAATGTTTTTTTTCCATTATTATTCAACTACTAATTGATCACATAATTAATACATACCTATATTTTTACGTCGTACGGTGGATTATTCACTTTAGTCTGTGGTATTACTTTCCCGTGGATAATTCGATCTCCATTAGCTGTATCGTCGATTTCGACGACCTTCTGAACGTGGTGACTTTGTAATAGTTTATGCCCTATACATTTTTAATTAATCATGATACGATAATCCTAAAAATAAATACGTAGTAGAAATTACAGTGAATTCGACAGAATATCTCATGTTTCGTGTATTTACTTACCTTCAGATACAGATTTTCCGCGAAAAAATCTCCATAAATATTCGGAAGCCACACTTGATAAGAGTGTGGCTCATAATTGCACTTTAACAATGTGGCATTGCACCAAATAAATAAATAATGCAAAACGTGCAGTGACTTGTATGCGAATCATATGTGTACTGTTCTGAGAAGAACGACCACGAGTTGCCGCCGTTGCTGGCAGACGACGCTGCCGTCGCATCGCCACGAGATCCAAGAGGCGTATAGCCTTCCGCTATTCTTATAAAATTGATTTAACGGATTTCTCTTTTATTGACCAACCAGTATAAATATTTCGCTTCATACGCATTGGTAATTCGTCGTTACTTTGCAGCTGGCTCTCAGTCAAATTGGAGAATTCTCGTTGGATGAACGATAAATTATTTCGTTCTTTTGATGCGATTGAATTCACCCTGCTGGACGGATGCCTCTCCCAATATTTCTTTGACTTTGCGTTTCCTCTCCTCGTCGCTCTTGATCTGCTGCTTTATTTGTACTTTAGCCAGGAAAGCACGATCCCTGCGAACTTCGCGAATAGCGCTCTTCGTTTCTTTCTTGATCTTGTGAAGCAGCTTTTCTCTTTCAGCCTTCTCCTTGGACATCGGTCTGTGCTTCTTTCCGTCGTATCTGCAAGCGGAAAGAAAAATACGAAACGATCAACGAATGACGATTGGGTGACTGTGGAAGAAATATCGTTCAAGTCAACGTACACTCTCTCGATGCGAGGCTCGTAGAGTCTCAACGCTTTGGGCTTTTTCTTCTCGCGCACGAGATACTCCAATTTCTTCTCCCCCAAGCTCTTCAAATCGCGACGGACTTTTCTCGCCTGCTTCCGGATGTTTTTCGGATATCTCGCGCGGTCGATCATCGCCAATAATTTGGCGATCGGTGAGAATATCGCGTGGGCGGCTTCCAATTCCTCGAATTGACCCTTGAGTTCAGCCACCATGTTGACAGCGGTGACGAATGCGCGCAACTTGAAATCATCGTCGATGTCGTTCCGCGACAAATCCTCGGCCCTCATGCAGGCGGACTCCACGTCGATCGACAGCGTTTTGCAATCCTCGTCGAGAATCAGCAAATTACTCGCTTCGCCGCTGCTCTTGAACGGTGGAATGATCTTCCGCAGCAGCGGCGGAGACTTTGGTGTCGCCAGATAAATAATCCCGCAAAGAAAATTAACGATCGCCGGTGAGAATCGCTTGCTCATCAGAGTATACTGTGAAGTGTTTACACGAACGAATTAATATTTCGAAGACGAAGGCATGGCGCGATAAATTATTCAATACACTGAGAAAGAAAACCAATTGAATCAAAAAAATGTATTGGTTGATCCAAATAAATGTGCTGCTGCGAAGTGCCACCGATATATGAGATTGTTACAATACCATAAAATATTGGAAAATGTGATTGATTTAAATAACATATTATATTATTTGAAAAAGCTCTTCTGTTCTCTGAATATCTACATTATCCTTCGAATAAAATTATATTCTATTGAAATCATTCTATATACAATCCGTAGATGTATGGATGAAATAATTAAGCGGTTGCTACAACATTTTTCATTTCGTACAAAAATATAATCAACAGAAGTAATTATTTCTTTACTGCATCGAAACGAATATGCCATAGGACGTAAGTTTTTCAATTTGTTTTAAATCTTAAATAAAAAGTGAGCATTAGAATGATCATCCACGATAATAGTGGAGAGAATATCAGATATCCAATGGAATATCCATGGCGAGAATATCAGATATTTAACTGATAAGAACAGATACTACACTTTGATCTTAGCCACAGGCCAAGAAGCGATACTCTTTAGAGTTTCTCCAGCGTTTAAGTAGATTTTTGGTTCGCGCTACGCTCACGAGAAACGAGCGCACGTGCGGCTTCTAGCTGTTACTCCGAGAACTACGGGTTTCCTCACACCTATAATTTCGGTGGCGCTCGGCCATGATTTGGTTCAATTTCTTCAACCAAATGCCCAAGAAACAAATTTTATTTTCGCATACTTTTTTAACCAATTCAGACTTTTGCTTAATATTTTTCAATCAAAATAGAATATTAATATTTTAACGAATAATATACTTGGAAATCAATATCGGATATGATGAAAAAAATAAAATAACATATTTACTCAATACAAATTTTATCTGAATCAAACGAGCGAAATTCAATTTTTCTTGTGTACTCGAATCAACAGTATTCATGTTATGAATTGAAACGCTTTTTTTGTTCGTTGCAGAAAATGCATTCAAAACTATATAAATTGTTCGCGATAATTTTTTAGATAGTTTCAACAATATATTGTTCTCGGCTAACAATATGTCTTTTGAATGAAAAAAAAACTTTTAATTTTATCATGTTATTAAAGTCAATAGCGTTTTGTTTGGACTAATAAATTCTATTATTTACACCAACAATTTTACAATTAAATCAACGAAATTTCATTCAATAACGGCAATGATATTGGATCAATGATTTTTTTTTCTCAGTGTACTTAATCTTGGGCAAATTGAGACGAAGAATATACCTCCAACATGAGGGCACAGACGAATAGCCCTTTCGCAATGTCGCGACCCCTTTTCACACGACATCGCAGCAATATTTGAGACATGAAAACGAGACTTGGAGTAACAACCGGATGTCGAAAATCCGACGTTGGGAATAGAAGAGATACGAGTTTGAACAGAATTAACTGAAACCAAAAATTAACCATATTACTCAATGTTTCTTAAGGGGTTGTATACAGTTGAAATTTTCGAAAAATCGATTTTTTAAATATTTTTTTTCGTGATGTACATATATTTAAGTACACACACAGAAAATTTCTTGTCAATCCGGCGAATATTCTCGAAGTTACACGCACATTTGTAATGACGTGTCAGAGCGTTCGAATGTGCTTTTGACACTTTAAATGCGTTTTTCTCAAAACTGTGTTTTTAAAATCGGCGAACAAGATTTCTCGGAAACGGCTGAACCGATCAATTTCAAATTTTAACACAATCTTTTCAAGTATATTTTTCAGTAATTAATCGAAGGTTTTTTCTCACCGATAAATATTTTCCATTTTATAAACAATTTAAGGCCTACATTTTTGTCAAAAATCGATTTTTTTTTAGACGCCGCCATTTTGTCAAAAATTATTATTTTGCTTATTCCTTTGATCAATTACAACATAATCCATTATATTAACGAAATATTTTTGGTTTTTTCATTTTAGATGATCCAGTCCAGAGATATCGTGCTCACCGCAAGACGCCTTTTTTGAAAGGTGCTCCCGGAGATCAGCTATAGCAGCTTTCAAAATAATTATTTTTGCAAATAAAAAATGTTGAAATACAGTTAAGGGTTACCATAATATGTGTACGAATTTTCAGTATAATAGATTTAAAGGTCTTCTCAAGAAAAATTCTTGAAAAATCGATCGTTTGGGCCTCCTGACTGTATATAGCCCCTTAAGGGTATCTGTTTAAAGTATTATACAGCACAATATATTCCAGCAGTAGTGTGCGCTCCAATTTCAGAATCGGAAGCAGATTCGCCGAGTTTTCGGTGGTTAGTACAATTGAAACTCACAAGGAACATCATGAGCAAAAATTGATGTTTCCTCCTATTGAAAACGTTGAAGCACGTTTTCTCCAGTTTTCATTTTCACGATTTTTTCCAAATTGGCGGTCGTGATAGCAAAAAAACTAAACAACCTATTGAATCAAACCAAGTTTTTTGTGTTGCCTTTTTCGACAGTTTATACTTTCAAGAATATCATTATCATTTATATCGTTTATATCAATATCATTTTATATTGCAAAAATCGATAGTTAAACCTTTAAACGCGTTTTTCTCGAAATTAGATTTTTCGAATTTGCTGACATTGTAACTCAAAGAGCAATTATCCGGTTGACTTGAAATTTGAACTGATCACTCTTGAATATATTTACTCTACAATGACGTAGGATATTTTTGATTGGATGAAAATTGACGATTTGGCATTGAAAAAACGACCATTACATAGGCCAGAAAACAGAGGTTTTTTTTAATAACTACGCCATTTTTTTGGATTTGGATATTTTTCGAAAATCCTACGTCATTGTACAGGAAATATCTTCCAGTTTTAACGACATTTTTTCCCTTTTCGGTTTCAGCTACTCAATCGGCCGGAATCATGTCAGCAGTGAAGGAACTTTTTTTTACGCCTCCGAAGGCAGCGCATAAGTCGCTTGGATCTCAATACTTTTCTATGAAAAAATTATGTAATATACGTCAAATATAGCCGAATAAGATGCGCAACTAAGTTTTCGGGTTTCACACATGGATGGCGCTAGGGACACATGTAGTCGGCATACAGGGCTGAAACTGGGTGTCTTTATAGCTTGGACATCTGTTAAGAATACTCAGTCATATTATCAACAAATATCGCAACACAACGACCTTTTTTTAACCTCGAAAATGTCAAAGTTTATGCGAAATAAACAGCATTTTCGGGAAGCATTGCGTTTCTGCTTCAACCTAAAAAAAACAGCAGCTGGAGCACGTCGGTTACTTGAGGAGGCCTACGGCGAACATATACCACCAAAAACAACGCGTGAAGATTGGTTCAAGCGGTTCAGAAGTGGCGATGTTGAGACTGGGGGCAAGGAGCGCTCGGGAAGACCGCAAACATTTGCGGACGCCGATCTGCAAGCGTTATTGGATGAAGATGACACTCAAACAGAAGATCAACTTGCCGAGGCATTAAATGGGACTCGGCAATGTATTTCGAAACGTTTGCACGCCGTGGGAAAAATTCATAAGGAAGGAAAGTGGGTGCCGCATGAGTTGACTGAGAGACAAATGGAAAATCGAAGAACCACTTCCGAAATCTTGCTTTTGCGGCAGAACAGAAAGAGTTTCCTGCATCGAATTGTTACTGGCGATGAAAAATGGATTTATTTCAAGAATCCCAAACGAAGAAAATCGTGGCTTTCACTTGGTGAAGCGTTAACATCGACGGCACGGCCAAATCGCTTCGGAAAAAAGACAATGCTCTGCGTTTGGTGCGACCAGAAAGGAATCGTGTACTATGAGCTGCTGAAACCAGGCGAAACTGTCAATGGGCATCGCTACCGACAACAACTAATCAATTTGAACCACGCATTGCTCGAAAAACGGCCAGAATGGGACACGAGTCACGAACGTGTGATATTGCAGCACGACAATGCTCCATGCCATCGCAGTTCCATCGTCCAAGACACCATAAAAACACTGAAATGGGATCTGCTACCGCACCCGTCGTATTCACCAGACTGGCCCCTTCAGACTATCACATGTTCCGGTCGATGGCACATGGCTTGGGTGGGCTACACTTGGCCAATTACGATGTAGTACAAAATTGGTTGGACGAATGGTTTCAGTCCAAAGACGCGTCTTTTTATCGTCGCGGTATTTATGTATTACCTGAGATATGGCAAAAATGTGTAAATAGCGAGGGACAATACTTCGAATGAACCAATTTTTGTATGTATCTTGAAATTTTAGATTTTTTATTGGTAAAAAAAACCCGTAAACTTAGTTGCGCACCTAGTATATTCTTAATTTTCCGGAACATTTAATTGAGTACTTTTCTTCCAAAAAATTCTCGAAAATCACCCAAATTTTCAGCGTTCACACTGGTATAGCCCTTCAAGATCTCGAGCCTCTCACCAGGATAAGGAAAAACCGATTAAGTGATTTTCGTACCCTAGAGCGGCGAAGAAAACGTTAGCAATATAAGAAAAATAAGCCTTCGTTGCATTCCAACGATGTAAACTTCAACATAGCATTTTTGGTCTCACACGTTCGTGTTACCCCTACCGAGAAAGCTGCAATTAAAAATTGGTTTTTTGCAAGCCGCAAAATAGAACTCGGATACCCACCGTTTCTAAATCCGGATATTTCTTTTGATTCGCCTCGAACTCTTCGTGTTTGCTTCTCAACAGATTTTGCACGCAAGTCGCCGTATTTTGTGGACTCGCCTGCGCAAGATCGTAGAGATGAGGGCACAGCCTGTGAGAGGAGAGAATAAAAAGGTCAACATTGCTTCGGGCGTTTGAAATTGGATGATATTACCTGTCCAATAGCTGGAAGCACTTGGAGATTTCTTCTTCGTTGGTGACGTTTGCCGAGTGTACGATATATTGCAGCAGATGATCAAAAACTTTGCAAAGTCTGTCTCTGTTCCCCTGGCCCAAAGTCCAATGATTGCATTTGATTATTCGCTCGAGTATGATCGATTGATAATCAGGACTTTGATCCCTCACGAGAGTCTCAAATTCTTCCACAGTCTCAGGCGCCGCATACGTGTAAGGTAATTCCTGTCGAGCTTTTTCCATGATTAATTTTCTCCTCTGCAAGTCGTTTCTTATTTCTCGAATTCTTTCCTCGTTCGGTAAATTTTCGCTCGATCCATTAACCTTCGATTGTTCGATGGATGCGTTTGACTCGACTTTTTCGTGTTTCGGTTCAGAGGTGATCTCCGGTGGCTGTTCGTCTTCGCTGGAGGACTCGGATGCTTTCAAGTCCGACAAGTCATCGTCCTCTTCTTCGTCACTCTCCGCAACCGAAGCTTCGTCGTCTTCGCCATTTTCCAATTCGTGCGAAGCATCGTCTTCGCCATTTTCCAATTCGTTCGAAGCATCGTCTTCGCCCGAATCTTGCATCTCAGCGTCTCGAGGATCCTCGTTATCATCGTCATCGTGATCATCTTCCGAATCCTCGTGATTCGCAGTTTCAGCGTTCGTCGAGTCATCCTCCCGATCCGAATCCTTCTCGAAACCCTTGGCCAGTCCATCCTCGTTGTAGGCCAATGTTTCTTCCGTTATATCCTCGATCTCGAAGTCATCGTCGAGATCATCGGCGGACTTGTGTTTCCCTTTGCCGCTCTCCTCTTCCGTGAAACCTTTCATCCTGGACAATCGATCGCGCTCGAGTTCTTCCAATTTCTCTTTCTCTTCCCTCATCGTTTCTTCCTCGGACTTCAATTTGTCGGTGGGTGTGGCGCGGCTCTCGTACTTCAATTCTCTCACGGCAATGTCGTAATCGTCCGCCCGTGGTTTCTCGACGTGATCATCAGCGTTGGCGCGTTTGGCGCTCGTCATCAACGGAAGAAGATCCTTCCATTCGGAATCCAATTTTTCCGTAAGATCCATCGTTTCTTCGCGTGTCTTTTGCTTCTCGGCTTTGCGTTTCTTCGACTCGCCGATCAGCTGATCGATGAGCTCCTTGCGCGACAACGGAGCGTCACCTCGCGACAATGTTCCACCGCCGAAGTGCGCCTCGGCGACGAATTTTTTGTCCAATCTGCCGTCTCGAGGTTCACCCTCGTCGCTCCACTCGTCGTCGCTCTTCGGGTCCTCGAACTTTTCTATCTCCTCGAGCGTCTGCCCGCCGTGCGTCAATATCTCCTCGTCGTTCAGGCTGAAGATGTCCTTTTTCCTGTGCGACTTTACTCGCTCCGCGGCGAATCTCGCCATCGCTCGATCCTCCTGAGTCATGGAGGCATTTTTTTCACCTATACGCCTGTCCATGAAGATGTTGTCCTTGTCCCTGTGCTTGTACTCGACGAGCAACGTGTTCTTTCGCTTGCCGATCGCCTTCGCTCTCGCGACACCCGGCAAACCTCGGTCGGCCTTGTTCTTGCGACCCAGCACCTTCTGTTTGTCCTTGTTTATGTGAACCTCGAAGGGATTCAGCGTCTTCTTGTTCTCTCTGCTGCGCTTCTTTATCGCCGCTTCCGACGAGCTGGTCTTCTTGTTCTTAACTTTAGCCATGTCGAGCGGCTTCTTTCTGCAATTGGAATTTCGCAATGAAAACAACTGGGTTCGCGTGGGGGAACAAATTTTCTTTTTGTTTAAGAGGTAAGATGCAGTCAGAATTTGCAAAAAAATCGACTTTTTTACATTTTCTTGAAGTATGATGTTTCGAAAATATTTCCTGAAAATTTCAAGTCAATTCGATGAATAGTTTCCGGGATATCCCACAATTAGGGAAGGGGCCACGTCTATTCTCAACGTATAGACGTGGCTGACAAACGCGCAAACGATTATACCCGGGAAGGCAGAATGCTTCGAAGACAACAACAAATTGATATTTTGGAAGATTCCACATCGGCAGAAGCCCTATTGTATCAGCCAGGGATTGATGATTCGATGTAAGTAATTTTTTAATTAGTATTTCTATACATAAATCAAGTGAATAATTGGAAAATTTTTTCAGAAATTTTCAAAAATTTATTACTCAAAAACTATGAACTTTAGCAAAATTCTATAAAGAATACTTTCGTTTTAAAATTGCCCAAAATATTTTAAAAAAATAATTCATCCTGAAAAACTTTAAATTTTGGAAAGATTGTTTTAACAATTGGCTATAAACACTTGAATGCTCGACTTTTCGGCAAAAAATTGTGATAATCGGATTCAGCGGATCAAAATACATAAAAAAAAGTTTAGCTTCATCCATCGAGCTCAAAATTTTACGAACATTTAATACCGTATCCACATCGAAAAACTTTAAACGCGTTTTTCTCGAAACTATGTTTTTCTAGTCGGTGACCACTATCATTCAAAAACCACTCGATGGATTTTGATGAAATTTTGTGTGCTTGTTTATAGCATTAAAACTAGTCCTTAATCGAAGGATTTTCATCTTTGTTGAAAATTTCTATTTTTTCTAAACAATAAACGAGCGATTTTTTGGTCGGAAATCAAAAGTTATCTGTCGAAAGCCGGCATTTGGTTAATTTTTGAAAAAAAAAAGCTGCGATTACGGACTAGATTTATTCTTAAACTAATGATTTTTTTATTTCTGATGATCCAGTAAAATTTTATGATCAATACCGCAAAGCACTACATGCCAAAGGGGGTCCGACAAAGATGGCAATATTTTTATAAATAATCAATATTTCTCGTGGAAAATTTGTACAAGTCAAGTTGAAATATAAAATAAAAAGTCTGTGTAACCACTTTTGTAAAACAAACTTAATTACTATAAAAAAAAAATTATTGAATATGGTCGTTTTTTCACGCCTTTGACTGCATCTCACCCCTTAAGATAATGATTTTTAGGAACGGGGGAAAAGGTAGGAAGAATGAAGAATAGGGGATTAAGGGGTTAGGCTACTCTAGACTTTTCGAAAAATCGATTTTTTTTGTTAATGGTCCCCTGGGACCTCAAAAATGATGTCCCAAAAGATTATGGCCGGGGAAAATCTCTAAGTACTCGGTTTTCGAATTTTAGTACAAGGCCGCCTGGTCCACAGCGAGCTACTCAAAACTTCAAACGCGTTTATCTCAAAACTGCATTTTTCAAGTTGGCTGGAAACATTACTCAGAAATTGTTCAACCAATTCACTTGAAATGTTGAATATGTTTTGAAAAATACATTGTCTATGGATGTACGTAGAATTTTTTTTATATTGCATAGTTCAGTTGTTATTAACAATCATCCGACGATTTTTTAGGCCAATTTTTCACTTTCCACTTTTGAAGCGCGTCATTTGGCCAAAAATCAATATATCGAAAAAATCCTACGTACTTCTATAGCAGTTATTATATATAATCGAAAAAAATTCATTGGCTCATTATGATAAAAAAATTACAGGAGCTGTTTGTCCGGCCGTGGACCCTGGAAAAACGGAGACGTCATCGCAAAAACGCTGCACAGCCGCCATTTTGAAATTAATCGCTTCAAAAAAATTATTGTATACAGCCACTGATATGTATGATAAACACCCTTTTTTGTAATCTCGCTTTATTTTGTAGTTTTTCTAAAAAAAATCCCAAAAAGCATATTTTTTCGGCCTAACCCCTTAAAGGGGAAAAATACAGACAGTGAAGGAGTTTAAATATTTAGGGTTTTGGTTTACAAGCAAAAATTCAATTTGGGCACACAGACAAAAGCTGGCCGGGTAAACGCCAAAAGCAGCAAATATGGTATGGGGGATATGGAAGAGAGCGGGAAGACATATGATCGAAGAGAGACTATTTATTAGAAACAATAGTAAACGCAGGAGCCAGGTATAGACTAGAGATTTGGGGAATGGGGGAAATTGGGTTGTTTGACAGAATACAGAGCCGATACTGCAAAATGGCGCTAGGAGTAAATAAAACAACCCGAACTATATTTAGAGAAGGGAGCTGGGTGTGCCAAGAATGGCCTATTTGATGAGAGAAAGAGTGTTTAGGTACATAAGAGAGGTTCTGAGGATGAAGATTCAAGATGGCCAAAAATCTGTTTGATGGAGGAGGCAAGAGCAATTGATAATGGAATGCCGTCAAAGTGGTGAAAGGACTTGGCAAAAGTGTTAAAGAATATGGGGATAGAAGACGTAGTAACAATGATAAGAGAAAGAAGGAAAGTGGATAGAATAGATGAAAAGATGAAAAAAGGTTTAGAATGCCTAAAAAAGAAAATTTTGGTCGAGGAGGAGGAAAGAATATGTCATTATCGACATTAAGAATTATCGTCATATAATGGTAACTACAAATATGTTGTGGAAAATGAGGAAAGGCCATGGAAGGCCTGGGCGGAAGAGGGTGTGAAGGGAAGGGATAAAGAAATGTGAGCAAGACTAAGATTCGGAAATATGTGGAGGGTGGGAAAGAAGGGGGAAAAGGACAGGAGATATAGAATTTGAAAGAAAGAAAATGAAACAATGGAGCACCTGCTAATATGTGAAAAAGGCTGTGTGACATCCGATCCGACGACAAAATATCCACGACAAAATATACGATGACAAAATATCCTCATGGCAAAACATCCGCGAGAAGATATCCTAAATCTCGTCCACCACATCAACGGGGTCGCGCGCAAAACACCTTTGTGGGGTGTGTGACATAGTGGGGTGGGAGCATAATACGAATTTCTTCATTGAACCCAACCAAACAAACCCAAACATATCCGTCACATATTAATAATTTCTTCATTGAACCCAAACAAACAAAGTCAAACAAACAAACCCAAACATATCTGTCACATATTAATAATTTTCCTCTTTTTTGTGATGGAATAAATTTCAACGGCATGACTGTACACTTGACATGGAATAAATTTCAACGGCATGACTGTACTCTTGACATGGAATAAATTTCAACGGCATGACTGCACACTTTAAACTGTATATAATATCGGCAGATATTTTGTCTTAGGGATATTTTGTCCTGCGGATATTGTGTCGTTGGATATTTTATCGAGGATATTTTGTCGAGGATATTTTTTGTCGTCGGGTCAAAACACGTGTTGCCGTCAAAAAGGATGGAAACTTGTAACGACGAAAGCGAGAACGGAAGCTGAGGAGTGGATAAGGTGGCGATAACGGGTGAATTTATAAACATGTTGAGTGGAAAGACAAATGTAGGGATATGCCAGTATTTTAGAGAAATAGAGGAAGTATGAAAAAAATGCGCAAAGAGGAAGAGGGAGTTGAAAGCGATGGAGATAAGCAGTAAATTGAGAAAAAAAGAACAAAGGTACGAGGGAAAGGAGTATACGGGATAGAACATAGAATTAAGGTAGTTGTAAGAAAAATGTGTATAAACAAATCGAAAACTCTTGTAAAAAACTTGTAAAGCAGGTTATGCAAGTAAAACTCGATTAGTACTATTATTATTATTTTCTTTTTATTTCCCAAATATCCTTTGGCAAATTCCAGCAACCAAAATGATTTATCTTTCTTTCCCAAATTTCCTTTGGCAAATTCCAGCAATCAAAATAATTTTTCTTTATTTCCCAAATTTCCTTTGGCAAATATCAACTACGAAAATCGTGCAAATAATTTGTTGGTTACTTATTTAACCATCCACGATCTAAACCTGCCAAATATGACTTTGGATAATAATGAGGGATGCATTTTTTTTTAATTCGTTGCTTTCTAACAATGCAAACTTCAAAACTGTTTGTTCGCGGCCTAATCGGACGAATAATCGTTCAGAGTTGTCGCCGATGGTTCGACGCGTATGAACTTCGATATCAATTTGATAACTAGTACGTCAATAAAGCCAGGTTGGATTCGTACATTCAAACCGGAGGAAAAAATAGCCCTCCATAGGGTATCAACAAACTGAAGGCGAAAAATAGCCTTTTAAAAATTGAACATTGGGAGCGTTCAAATTAAATGAGGCACCCGAGTATAAATTTTCAGAAATTGTCCAAAAGTCGGCTGGATGGGAACTAAATTTTCGCCCGGAGGTTACCGTGGAGTCAACCATCCGAAAAGATAACTTTTTGTACACGTGATATACGGGAAATGATTTTACGGGTAACTTTCAAGCGGACATTTGGTCTCCTTTTGGAGAATTTTTAGACTATTCGGAAATTGCTAGCTCGGCATCGAGAGCAAATCATTTCGTTTCAACTACTACAAACATAACCTCGCGGACACAGCAATGATCAATCTCACGCCATTACGAAATTTCTTCTCTCCGGAAAGATATTGTACGATAACGCTACTCTATTTCTATAAGTATTTATACACTCACTAAAAACGTAAATCTACACTTTAATCTAATTGTTGCACTTGCACCACGTGTTTCAGTACGAAAACAAAATCACCCGCGTATCAAAATTCAAAAAACTTTCTTGGCTTGCATGGGGCAAGAGCGGCGAGAGTTGCGGAAGCACGTGAGAAAATTGCCGTCCGGTGGCCGGTGGCGCCTCTCGCTGATCCTCGTGTTTATCTCATCGTTAGCTCAATAAACTTAGCCGCCGACTATGAAAATATCGAATTCTTTTCCATGCCAATCGTTTGTTAGTGTTTGTTAGACAAAATCCAGCGTTTGTTAGACGTTATTTATTAAATAATACGAAAAACAAATTTTATGTCAAAGTTCGCCGCAGGAAAATGCTTTTCTAATGATTTCGACCCGGGGAAAAAAGTTCATATTTGAATATGTCTGAATGTATCTGAATCATATCTGTAGAATCAGATATGATCAGACAAGAAAAATGGCCAGGTCTGATCATGTAATGTCATGACAGATCATGTATGCTTATATCTGAGCATGTATGATCATATCAGAGCCATTTTTATAATTTCGAGAGCAGATCCAATCCGTAGACAAGATCTGATCTTGTTGGACCAGATCTAATCTTATTAGACCAAATCTGATCTTGTCAGACAGATTTGATTCTACCGGACCAGATCTGAATATATAAGTATAAAATACCGTGGATCCCAGTAGACCTGGGATAGACATCGATGTCTATCCCAGGTCTACTGGGATCCACGGTATTTTATTCTTATATATTCAGATCTGGTCCGGTAGGATCAAATCTGTCTGACAAGATCAGATTTGGTCTAATAAGATTAGATCTGGTCCAACAAGATCAGATCTTGTCTACGGATTGGATCTGGTCAGACCTGCTGCAATATGGACGGGTCTGCTCTCGAAATTATAAAAATGGCTCTGATATGATCATACATGCTCAGATATAAGCATACATGATCTGTCATGACATTACATGATCAGACCTGGCCATTTTTCTTGTCTGATCATATCTGATTCTACAGATATGATTCAGATACATTCAGACATATTCAGATATGAACTTTTTTCCCCGGGTCTATAAACAATAGACCTGCCCATATGATGGAATCATAGTTTATCTGAACTATCAGATCAGGTATGACTCCGACTATATCAGAGCAAATCTTACCCTGTTGGAACAGAGCAAACCTTATTAGAGCAGTCCTGAAGATATTAAAATGTTCACATATATAGAGCGGGTTTACACGTCATCACTCGACGTGTTAATAATTAACAATATTATAGTAACTCACATGATCCCATATAATACAGTCAGGTGAGATGCCGTATCTGATGGGATATCGTTTCATATATTTAGACGTTTTCATGTGTGAACAACTGAACTGCATATACGATAAGGTATGGGTGTATAAGACTTCGTATATTTTCCAGGTTTGGTATCGTATCTGATGGAATAGAATTTTATATGAACGTACCTGCTCATACATCACATCATATATGTTTAGATATGGTTTCATGCTGCCAACTCGCCTTGGTACCTGACCAGATAAAAACATATATGAGATCTATATAGCAGAGTCTGGTACCGTATTTGATCGGATATGATCTTATACGAACAGATACGTTCAGATATCACATAATGTATGTTCAGATACGAATTTACGGTACCAACTCGCCTTGGTACTTAGTCAGATATAAACAGATATGAGTTCATATATGGTCAGGCCAGATACCGTATTTGATCAGATATGATCTTATATATGCATGTATGATGTGGAATATGATCAGACCTAATCATATATGATACTGTAAAATGTCAGATATGAATATATCTGATACATATATGACAATATCTGAAACATATATGAACATATCCACTCAGACATGAAATTTTTTTCCCGGGGAACTTCTTTTAGTAACCAATCGTTTGTTAGTCGTTTGTTAGTGATTGTTAGTCGATTTTTATCGTTTGTTAGAGCTTAATTTTGACTTTATCGTTAAAAAACTTTTCACTCCCATGGCACGCTGCAAGCCACGCGAAGTTGGCCGCATTGCCACGACGGCTGAGCAGGGCTTTGTACATGTAACTCCTCAATCTCAGCAAACGGCTAATAAGCGATTGGTTACGAAGAAAAGTTCGAAATCATTAGAAAAGCATTTTCCTGCGGCTAACTTTGAACATTGTTGAACTTTGAACTTTGAACTAACTTTGAACTAACTTTGAACTTGAGAAAAAAATATTTTTGCATATATTGCCCTGAAACGGACGTTCAACTTGCTCAATAAAATCTAAATTAATTTTTTTTCTGAAAGGCTATAAAAAGCCGCACATTTTCGTTTTTTACGAATGTAAATACGTCAAATCCTGCCAAAGATACAGCCATTTGAATGGAAAAATGTTAAAAAATGGTAATCAACGAGAAAAAATGTCAGAAATTTTTTAAAAATTTCCACACTCGGTGAATATTTTTCAATAAAGTAACTCGATTTTTCATAATTATTTGCGGATTTTTTTTTACTGGTTGAAGTGACGTGGAATACCTCTTATATCGCTCTTACAAATATTGGGTCTGTTCGTTTCGGCTACACTTTTCTACACTTCTTACGCCTTCTGAGGACTTTCTATTACTGTATCTATTGAAATTGTAGAAAGTGTAGCTAAACCGAACAGACTATGTTTATTTCGAAAAACCTGCGTCTTTGCACAGATGTAGGACCTGCGTTTGATTGGCTAACTTTTACCTACCAGCGCTTCGGGTGGCCGAAGCGAGAACTGCCTGTTTGCCTCATTATCTGAGTCACTCCCCACCCTAGGAGTTTCCCGACCGGTATGTAAGCCCGCCATCGCGTCTTATCCAAACATAACCTCCAATCAACATCCGAATTCGACTCAACGATTGACAGATAAAATATTCCCGCACGTTTTATTATTTGCTGTTAACGTTTGACAACGATCGCTGTATTTGATTCGTAAATACGATGGAAACAAATAATGACGCTGAAAGTTTGAAATCAATTAATCCCGCGGTGATAACCGAGGGACAAGCCGAAATATTGTTGCTGGAGAAGAATGTGTTCTACAATCCGGTTCAAGAGTTCAATCGAGATCTTAGGTATTTACAGAAATTTCAACAAATCTTACATATCATCATTTTGGAAAATAGCTATCCGAAAGTTGTCCGAACGATTCGTATACTTTATTTTGCAGTATCCTAGCGCTGAGTGCCTTTGCAAAAAATCTACACGCAGCGAAGGACGACGACATTGACACGCAAGATGTCAATGCTGAACCATGGGTTGCCGCTCGGAAAAAAACCCAACTGCAAGATACAGTAAGTCGTTGCGAAGTTCAGAAAAACGCCGTTTCGCTTGCACCGCTCGTGCGGCTTGAGTGTCCTCTGTTTTCGTTCTGTCTCCAAAATATTTTGCCGTTGCACGCGATTATTGGATAATGAAATTTCTTAGGATGGAATAACGATATTGGAGGCTCTGTCAGCTACGGGGTTGCGTAGTATAAGATACGCCAAGGAAGTACCGTATGTAAAACAGATCGTGGCCAATGATATATCAGCCAAAGCTGTTGAGAGTATAAAGAAAAATATCTCGCACAACAAAGTGGAAGATTTGGTGACCGCCAGTCACCAAGATGCTACGTATGTATATTGATGCAAAGCTTATTCTGCTATGTTCATACATATCTGTATCTATCTATACATGAGGCATTCCACGTCACTTCAGCCAGAAAAAAAAAATCCACAAATAATTTTGAAAAATCGAGTTACTTTATTGAAAAATATTCAGTGTCGAAATTTTTTAAAAATTTCTGACGTTTTTTTCGTTGATTACCATTTTTTAACATTTTTCCATTCAAATGGCTGTATCTTTGGCAGGATTTGACGTATTTACATTCGTAAAAAACGAAAATGTGCGTCTTTTTATACCCTTCCAGAAAAAAATTAATTTAGATTTTATTAAGCAAGTCGAACGTCCGTTTCAGGGCAAAATATGCAAAAATATGTTTTTCCTCAAGGAAAGACAGTCGTTATTTTATTTTATTAAATTTCTCCGAATTGTGAATACGAAAAATGGATTTTTGGTATTTTTTATATTATGGGATTCCTAAACACCATGAAGTAACAACTATTTCAATTTAAAAATTTTTTTTATTAATATTCGATTGAAGAGTGTGGCGCACTCCAGGGCTCCAATACATATGACATATATGTCATATGTATTTCAAAAACCTGGTAAACATACAGTGAGTGCTCCACACTCTTCACTCGAATATTAATAAAAAAATAAAATAAAAAATAGCTATTACTTCACGGTGTTTAGGAATCCCATAATATAAAAAATACCAAAAATCTGTTTTTCGTATTCACAATTCGGAGAAATTCTTAAAAATAAAGTAACGAGTGTCGTTCTTTGAGAAAAAAAATATTTTCGCATATTTTGCGCTGAAACGGACGTTAGACTTGCTCAATAAAATCTAAATTAATTTTTTTCTGCAAGGCTATAAAAAGACGCACATTTTCGTTTTTTACGAATGTAAATACGTCAAGTCCTGCCAAAGATACAGCCATTTGAAGGGAAAAATATTAAAAAATGGTAATCAACGAGAAAATACGTCAGAAATTTTCAAAAAATGTCGACACTCGGTTAATATTTTTCAATAAAATAACTTGATTTTTCAAAATTATTTGTGGATTTTTTTTTACTGGCTGAAGTGACGTGGAATGCCTCACATATGAAACAACATGTCCTGACTGATTCAAGAACACCGAGCCAAAATCGCTGAACTAATTCCATGAAATTTGGACAGTAGGTTGCTTTTGTGACGTTAGCACCCCAAAGTAGCGATTTTTCGAAATTCAACCCTTCAGGGGAGAAAAAGGGTGGCAAAGTTTGTATGGAATTAAAAAAAAATGTGGTCGGATTTACTTGAAATTTGGTATTTGCGCTTCTTGACACAATTAATGAAACGAGCATTTAGTTTTTGCACTCAGTTATCGAGCGATTGAACCAAGGATTAAATAAAATATTGATTTTCGACAAAATGGCTGCGGTCCAAACTGAAGGTATCGATTTTTGGTGAAGAAAACGCTTTATTTACGTTGATACAAAAAAGCTATACATAGAAAATAGAAGCCTTCGTTCAAGCACTGCTTTTTAATCTGTAAATATTTTGATGCTGTAGTCACTGATCTTGACAAAGATATATTTTGAGAAAAACGCGTTTGCAGTGCACGAGTTGTTGGAACCTACCTATAAAGGCCCATAACTACTTCATTTTTTAACTTTGACTTGAAAATTTCGAGGATATTTTTGAAATGTTATATTTTGAGAATCCGTCCAAAACCAAAAATCGACATTTTCAAACATTTCATCTAAGTGTAGGCCCTCAAGCTCTAATCCGTTCAATGTTGTTTCGATACACCTTTTTCCATCCAGATATTTCATTTAAAAAACTGTTCCGCACAAAACCGAGTAAGCACGTGGAAAAAATTAGGAAGAAAATATTTTTCGAAGCAAATTAGAGCTAAATGGAGCCCCTCTAATAAAAAGCCTCCATCGCGATTCATCGAAAACATTACACGCGAGTATACGAGATCGGGAAAATCTCAAAAAAATGATGACGAAGTTTGCATCGTTGGAAGGCAACGATTTCTTTGCTCGAGACAAGAAATCGTTGCATTCCAGCATTTCTAACATTGGCTAGAAATGAAAGTACCCAAAGTGGGAACTCCACATGACCAAGCGTTTAGAAAATAAAAATGTTGACGCGGCTCTCGCACCGTATAAGCCATTTACGTTAGCATGTTTGCCAAGCTGCGGTTGGCGTAGCGGTGAGAGCTCGGACTAGTAATTCGATGGTCGTGGGTTCGACTCCCCGTGTGGAGGCCTTTTTTTCTTTTTCTATCTTTTTCTCAATTTTTATATTATTCATTTTCCAATTAAGCAAAGAGGTGAATAATTTATTTTATTTATTCATACCCAAAAGGCATAGAAAAGGTAAAAAATTGGGAATTCGGACTTTTCAACAAGGGATTGTAATTAAAGCGCATACGAAAAGACTTTGTACATGAAAATTCAAAACTTTATTCGTTGACATTCGATGGTTTACATGTGTCGGGATGATATTTATCGTAGAAACAGTAGAAACAATAATTATTTCTGCATCTAGCACACGTTACAAACGCCGCATTTTTACAACCACATCGTTGTTTCTCGTGTCTCGATAGAAAAACATACTTGATTGACATTCATAAAGCATTCTCTCTCATCGCAAAGTTTAGAAGCGAACCACCCGTAATGTAACATGTTACCGAATATTGACGCGGATAATTGATGATGAACAATCGAATGTATTTTTATGCAGTCTTCCCGGGAAGTTATTTCTTTTTCTTGCTCGATGAGATAAGAGCAATTTTGTATGTTTTAAACAAAGTTTTTAACCTGACGATAAAAATATACATCGCAGGGTTGCACCAGTGGAGTACATTTAGGGGGAATTACTTTGATGCTACACGTTGGCAATCCTTCTTCATCTTGAAAGAGTTCGTCGTATAATTGCGATTTGTTTGTCCTCCCCACGAGTCAATCAGCAACTCCAAATTTTCTACGATTATGCGCTCATTAAAAAATGACGTCCTATACGCCTTTTGCGTATAAATATATAAATAAAATAAATTATTCACCTCTTTGCTTAATTGAAAAATGAATAATATAAAAATTGAGAAAAAGATAGAAAAAGAAAAAAAAAAGTCTCCACACGGGGAGTCGAACTCACGACCATCGAATTACTAGTCCGAGCTCCTACCGCTACGCCAACCGCTGCTTGGTAAACATACTAACGTAAATGGCTTATACGGTGCGAGAGCCGCGTCCACATTTTTATTTTCTAAACGCTTGGCCATCTGGAGTTCCCACTTCGGGTACTTTCATTTCTAGCCAAGCCCTGCGTGTCCTATTAATTTGAGCGAAATCGGTGATGACGAGTCGGGAATGCCCCCTTGAGAGTGAAAAAAAGTAGAGTACACGAAGAAAAGCTCAGCGGAGTTGGTCTTCGTATCTTTCAAACGTTACCTCGAACAGCGCGTTTTTTACCTGAGATTTGTACCTTATCATACCGATCGAAAATTTGTGTGCCCTCATACTTTCCAACAGTCGTGCTTGCCCACATTTTTGACAGACTCCACAAAGTAGATTTTACGAAGATCATTGATACTGAAAATATCGATCGAGTATCGTAAATACACGCATAATTAGACTCGTTGGACACGGTTAACAGTGCGCAAGTAATTTGCTATTGAATTTCTAGTATGCTCATGTACGAGAGGCGAAAGGATCGTTTCCACGCCATCGACTTGGACCCTTACGGATGCCCGTCAATATTTTTGGACGGGGCGGTGCAGTGCGTAGCGAACGGTGGCATACTGATGGTCACGGCTACCGACATGGCCGTGCTAGCCGGAAATTCGCCGGAAACGTGCTACGTGAAGTACGGCGCCGTTTCCCTAAAGTCCAAGTCTTGTCACGAATTCGTAAGAACTCTTTCGAATTTTCCCCTTTCGGGAAATCTGGCCTTATATACACTTGTAGCGGGCGATGGGACGTGATTTTCTCGACTTTTTTTCGACGGGACGATAAAAGTTTATTGAAAAACTGTGAACAACATCGATTAGTACATATTTTCATGTACTTGTACAATTTTTTAAATTCAAAAATATTTCAAAATGGCGGAACTCCAGATGCCTTCCAGGAGCGCCTTCTTTTGAGAATCAGTTGAAGTGGACATGATAACTCGAGAACGGTTCATCTGGAATCAGAATTTGAATAAGATTTCATTAGTATATTGCATTGGCTTGGGCCTGGACGACAGATTTGTACAAATTTTGATTTAGAAAAATGACGATAATTTTAACAAAAAAATCATTTTTTGAAGTGCTAAATTTTCGGTGTTTTTGTTACAAAAAAATTGTTTTCAACAAAATTCAAAATCCTTCATCCAGGCCCTAGCTTTTATCATAATAAATAAGTGGTATAAATTTGGTATGGATCGGATTAACAGTTTTTTAGTATTCGTGTCCACCGCAAAGGTGTTTCTTAAAAAAGACGATTCTAAGATAATCGCGGTTAAGATTCAAGTATGTTTCTTTTATATTTAAAGTTAATTTATTCATACTAACATGGAGTCGTCGATTCCACGGCCATACAGTAATCCTTCTGCATCCCCTGCAGCCTCGTAAACATTGTTTTGATACTGCCTACGAGCCATTCTTCCTTCTCTTGTGGCTGCTTGCGCTTCTTTATGAAATTTGATGAGAATATTCTCGAGTATTTAAGGCCTTAGACCACAGTAACGGGTATAAAATCATGTGCCAATTTAACAATTTTTTTCGTATGAAAAAGTGTTTCACTCATAAAATTAATTACACATCTATTAAGTATGAATATCAAGCTGTTAGAAAATATACATTTTTTTTCGATGTACAAAATGGCCGTCTACTCGAAACTTCTCGAAACAGCTTTTTTCCAATTGGCGTGACAAATAACTTCAACAATTTTCACTCGATTTACTTCAAATTTAAAAGTTATGTTCCTAATTGCATTTTGCAGAGAAGTACGTACGGAATTTCTGATTAAGCGAAAACTTTTCATTTAATGAGCAGTTTATGAGCAGTTATAACGAAATTTTTCACTGAAAATTCATTTCTTAAGTTCAAATACCTACAACTTTTGAATAAAACAATATTTTTTAAATTCCGCACGTACTTCTCTACGTATTCTAATGTAGATCGACGAGAATTTTTGTTTTTTGTAGGTCAAAAATTGTGGATGCTAAATGTCACGCCGCGGAGCGCCTAAAAAAAAGATAAGAAAAGAAAATATTTGTAGTCGGCCATTTTGTCCATCGAAAAAAATATGTATATATTTTCTAAGAGCTTGATATTCATACTAAATAGATGTTTAATTAATTTTATGAGTCAATCACTTTTTCATACGAAAAAAATGGTTAAATTCGCACATGATTTTATACCCGTTACTGTGGCCTAAGGCTTTAAAGAATATGCAACTAAAGAATTTTCCATTTTTCCGACCATCACAAGTATACTAGGTGCGCAACTAAGTTCCCGGGTTTCACACATGGATGGCGCTAGCGACATATGTAGTCGGCATACAGGTCTGAAATTGGTTGTCTTTATAGCTTGGACATCTGTTAAGAATACCCAGTCGTAATATAAACAAATATCGCAACACAACGGCCTTTTTCTAACCTCGAAAATGTCAAAGTTTGTGCCAAATAAACAGCATTTGGGGGAAGCATTGCTTTTCTGCTTCAACTTAAAAAAAACAGCAGCTGAAGCACGTCGGTTACTTGAGGAGGCCTACGGCGAACATGTACCATCAAAAACAACGTGTGAAGATTGGTTCAAGCGGTTCAGAAGTGGCGATTTTGAGACTGGGGACAAGGGGCGCTCGGGAAGACCGCAAACATTTGCGGACGCCGATCTGCAGGCGTTATTGGATGAAGATGACACTCAAACAGAAGATCAACTTGCCGAGGCATTAAATGTGACTCGGCAATGTATTTCGAAACGTTTGCACGCCATGGGAAAAATTCATAAGGAAGGAAAGTGGGTGCCGCATGAGTTGACTGAGAGACAAATGGAAAATCGAAGAGCCACTTCCAAAATTATGCTTTTGCGGCAAAACAGAAAGAGGTTCCTGCATCGAATTGTTACTGGCAATGAAAAATGGATATATTTCGAGAATCCCAAACGCAGAAAATCGTGGCTTTCACTTGGCGAAGCGTCAACATCGACGGCACGGCCAAATCGCTTCGGAAAAAAGGCAATGCTCTGCGTTTGGTGGGACCAGAAAGGAATCGTGCACCATGAGCTGCTGAAACCGGGCGAAACTGTTAATGAGCATCGCTACCGACAACAACTAATCAATTTGAACCACGCATTGCTCGAAAAACGGCCAGAATGGGACACGAGACACGAACGTGTGATATTGCAGCACGACAACGCTCCGTGCCATCGCAGTTTCATCGTCCAGGACACCATAAAAACACTGAAATGGGATCTGCTACCGCACCAGCCGTATTCGCCAGACCTGGCCCCTTCAGACTATCACTTGTTCCGGTCGATGGCGCATGGCTTGGGTGGTCTATACTTGGCCAATTACGATGCAGTACAAAATTGGTTGGACGAATGGTTTCAGTCCAAAGACGCGTCTTTTTATCGTCGCGGTATTTATGTATTGCCAGAGAGATGGCAAAAATGTGTAAATAGCGAGGGACAATACTTCGAATGAACCATTTTTTGTATTTGCCTTGAAATTTTCGATTTTTTGTTGGTCAAAAAACCCGGAAACTTAGTTGCGCACCTAGTATATAAGGCCTCAATTTCTCCGCCTCTGGGCTTGCCCGCGTTCTTCGCGATTAACGCTCTTTTTTTATTCTCAGGCACTGAGAATACTGCTGCAACACGTAGCGTCGCACGCTGGCCGTTACGGACGTTACATCGTGCCGTTGCTCTCGATAAGTGTCGATTTTTACATCCGCGTATTCGTCCGCGTACACGTGGGACAACTGCAGTGCAAGAACAATACGAGCCAGCTGGGAATGGTTTATCAGTGCAACGGCTGCGAGTCCATGACCATTCATCGCATGGGACTGAAGAAGCCTGACGGAGCTTACAAACTTCCGAACGGACCGCCGGTTGATCGGTTGTGCAAATTTTGCCAGCATGCTCATCACGTACGTATTGGAAGGCGTTGGGGAAAAAAAAACGGATAATGACCCTCGGATATAAAGTTTTATCAAAAAATTAAAAAAATGGCAAATGAAAAACGAAAAAAGTTTTTAAAAACGCGTTTTTTCGCAGTTTTTCGCAAAAAAAAGAGTAAAAATCAAAAGTTTAACACCATCGAAGGTCATCTTGTTGCGAATCATGTTTACAATATGTGGTTCAAATTTCAAGAGAATCGGTTAATTAGTTTTAGAGATACGATGGAGCTAGATTTTGAAAACGTTGTTTCGAGAAAAACACGTTTGAAGTTTATACGATGAAAAACTTTTACCTAAACTCAATCGGCAATTCCTGCACCGTACAAAATCCCTTCTGATTGCTCATCATCGTCGATTTCTTCAAGTCGTGCTTGCCTTCGATTTTTTGAAATTCTCAAAGTGGACTGGCCCCTTAAAGAAAAAAAAAAAAGAAATCGATTTTTTGATCGCTGTAAATGTATATCCCGCCTCAATGGGGTTGTCTAGTGTGAAGGCCATTTTTTAATGCTTTTTTGAGGATTTTTTTTTGACAAACCATTAAAATAAAATAATTTATAAATTGTATATCACTTTTATTAACATTTAAACAAACTGTGAATTTTTTGAAGTCATTATATAGAATATAGTCGGAGATACACCGCCCAACAGGAACACATATGAGGCATTCCACATCACTTCAGCCAGTAAAAAAAAATCCACAAATAAATTTGAAAAATCGAGTTACTCTATTGAAAAATATTCATCGAGTGTCGACATTAAAAAAAAAATTTCTGACGTTTTTTCTCGTTGATTACCATTTTTAATATTTTTCCATTCAAATGGCTGTATCTTTGGCAGGATTTGACGTATTTACATTCGTAAAAAACGAAAATGTGCGTCTTTTTCTAGCCTTGCAGAAAAAAATGAATTTAGATTTTATTGAGCAAGTCGAACACCCGTTTCGGGGCAAAATATGCAAAAATATTTTTTTTCTCAAGGAAAGACACTCGTTATTTTACTTTTAAGAATTTTCCCGAATTGTGAATACGAAAAACGGATTTTTGGTATTTTTTATATTATGGGATTCCTAAACACCGTGAAGTAACAGCTATTTTTATTTTAAAAAAATGTTATTATTATTCGATTGAAGAGTGTGGAGCACTCGCTGTATGTTTACCAGGTTTTTGAAATCCATATGACATATATGTCATACGTATTGGAGCCTTGGAGTGCTCCACACTCTTCAATCGAATATTAATAAAAAAAAATAAAAAAATTGAAATGGCTGTTACTTCACGGTGTTCAGGAATCCCATAATCTAAAAAATACCAAAAATCCGTTTTTCGTATTCACAATTCGGGGAAATTAAAAAAAAAATAACGAGTGTCTTCACTTGAGAAAAAAAAATTGCATATTTTGCCCTGAAACGGACGTTCGACTTGCTCAATAAAATCTAAATTAATTTTTTTCTGGAGGGCTAGAAAAAGACGCACATTTTCGTTTTTTACGAATGTAAATACGTCAAATCCTGCCAAAGATACAGCTATTTGAATGGAGAAATGTTAAAAAATGGTAATCAACGAAAAAAAACGTCAGAAATTTTCAAAAAATTTCGACACTCGGTGAATATTTTTCAGTAAAGTAACTCGATTTTTCAAAATTATTTGTGGATTTATTTTAACTGGCTGAAGTGACGTGGAATGCCTCATATATAAAAAGAGGTGCTCCACTGCCGCCATGATTCCAGCTGTTCTGCTCATCTGAAATAAAAAACTAAACGCAATTTTAATCGTGAGACGTGAGGCTCTACATGGAACTAAAATGAAGTTAGAATTCCAAAAAAGTAATTTTTTTTATGCTGCAGCAAAAAAATGCAATTTTTCGTTTTTTTCGGGGTCTATATAGCTGATAATAAGAAAACTAACGAAGCAATCTTAATTATTTTAGTTCAACTTGTAGTTATATATGTACTAAAGATGCTGTATAAATTTGAGCAGAATCAATCAAATAGTTTTTGAGATATCATGGCAGCAGTTTGAAAAAATCGTGTTTTGAGAAAAACGCGTTTGAAAGTTGTTGTATATAATTCATAATAAAAAAATGGTCTCACCATCAATCTGCTATGCCTGGACCATAGAGTACACCTTCCTCTTCTTCAAAGAAGTCATGCAAGGCCGTTTTCTCTTCTTTTGATCTGACACACTAGACGACCCCCTTAAGGAACACGTATAATTGTGTTGAAGAGCATTAATACTAAGTTTCGAGTAAATCTGAACAGATATTTCTTTTACCATACAAACTTTGCCACCCCCTTTTCCCTTAAGGATTGAATTTCCAAAAACGCAGAATATTCATTAATTGTGTCTAGGAGCAGTAACACAAAGTTTCAAGTAAATTTGACCCGATTTTTTTTCAATTTTCCGTACAAACTCTGCCACCCCCTGTGGTTTAAGGGTTGAATTTCGAAAAACGCTAAAATACGTGTTTTATTAATTGTGTCGAAAAGCTTTAATACTAAGTTTCAAGTAAATCTGAGCAGATTTTTTTTATTTTACATGCAAACTTTGCCACCCTCTTTCTTCCCTTAGGGGTTGAATTTGTAAAAACGCTGAAATACGTGGTTCATTAATTGTGTCAAGAAGCACGAATACCAAATTTAAAGTGAATACGATAAGTTTTTTCGAAATTTCCATGCAAACTTTGCCACGCCTTTCTCCCCTTAAGGGTTGAACTTCGAAAAATCCCTTCTTAATGGGAGCTCACGTCACAAAAGCAACCTACTGTCCAAATTTCACGGAACTAGCTTCGGCGGTTTTGGCTCGGGGTTGATGAATCTGACAGGACATGTTCTTTCATATGTATAGATAACTCTAGATGCCTGCTATAAACTGCTCACGCGTGTAAACAATTCTAAAGATTCCCTAACGAGGGGAATTTTCGGAGCCGCGACTTTTTCGAGAAAATGGTAGAATGTCTAAATCTACTAAATTTGCGCGAAGTTTTTTATTTTAGTTAATTATTGGGTATAATAATTGATTGTGACTTATTTTTATTAAGCGCCACTAATTTATGGTTTCTTCTATTTTGATTTATGAGGGTCAATTGATAAATGCATTTTTTTATTTTGAAAAACAATCTTCCTCGAAAAACGCGATTAAAGTTTTTGGTTTTCGTGATTTCGTGTTGAGCATTCAGCGCTCTGTGCCTGTAAAATCTAAATTATTTGGAATCTTGTCTTCAACTTTGGACACGACATTTGTGACATGCAGAATGCAGATGAAAAAATTGCATTTTTTTATTTCCGAAGAAAGGCTGCCCTCAATGAATATCTGAGACGGTTTTTATATTTATTATTATTTTAATTTTTGTTTTTTTTGCAGATGGCCGGGCCCATATGGTTAGGACCCCTGCACGATAAATCCTTCGTGTCGCAACTATTGAGCACCCTTAATAACGCAAATCTGGGAACGGAAAAAAGATTGAGAGGTGTCTTGAGCGTTGTGCTCGAGGAGTTGGACGTACCGCTCTATTACGCCCTCGATCGTTTGGTAAATATTCGCCAACATACCTCGATGTTTTGTTAACGGGTCTGCGTGAGCTTGGGGCCCAAAAACGGAGCGATTTTTCATATTCTTTGCTGAGCAGAGTACCGGGATGCCGAGGTCGGGTTTTTGTAGTAGTACGTAGCCTTGAGAAGTTTGAGTTATTTTTATCGGCAAATATTGATAAACTATAAAGTTATTTATATTCGAATCCATGGCCAATCGGTGCAGCTGATTCTGACGGCTAGGGTAATCTGAAATGAAAAATGAGAATATGTTATACTTAAAAATAAGAATGTATAAGAATAAAAAAAAATAGAAGAGAAAATAAGAAATATCGAAGAATAAGAATATATTATACTTTCAGTATAATAATAAAACTTGGACCGAATATTTTTTTTGCAAATTTGAAAATTGTGAAAATGGCACGGTGTAGAAAAAAATAGTTCGATTTTTGAACAAAAAAAAAATAATTTGAATAATTTGTTATTAGCGAATAGATGAATATATCGTAAAATCATCTGATCGTACCATAGAAAATGTTATAAATTATGCCCTGCCCGAATTTGAAGTGGATCAGGCGAATAGATTTTGAGACATGACCTACACCGTTATATACAGCAGTTTTGAAGAGAAAAAATGGCAAATCTTCATACTTGTTAAAAATCGTCATAACTCGGTCAATTTTATGATTTTAAGGGGTCTCCTCACTTTAGACGTTGAAAACAGGCTATTTTCATGAATTCTTTTGATAGGTTTACATTATAGATATTGATATAATAGTTGTTACACTTAGTAAATACACTTTCGAAATATATTTTAAAAAATGTCATGTGTTTATGTAAGCCAAACAAACTTTAAGGGGAGATGTACACCTAGGAGCCGGAAAAAGGTTGTAAAAAGAAAACGATCTAGTCCAACCCGCAATTCCAAACGAGTAGGCACTGAACACAGCCAACTTGTATCCGATCATCCCTCACTGCTTTTGTCCCGGTTCCATAGGAACCGTTCATATAAATAAAGATTCACGAGTTTGTTGTTTTGTTCTACGTTGAAGGGAATAAACGTGTTCTTCGTTCAACACCGTGTCTTGCGTTTTCTCTCATCCGTTTAGCCCTGTATCTTTAGTAATCGTCAACAGGTTATGGGCCCAGGTAGCACGTTAGATCGGCTACACAAAACATACTGAGAAGTGCGACGACAAATCACAATTAAAAATCACGTGTCGCGAAGGCAAGACCGGTAAAAAATGAGTGCTGCATCGGGGATCACAAAAATAGAAACCCTAACGGGCGCCAACTTTGATACCTGGAAGATACACATGCGCGCTCTGTTAACCAAATGTGATTGGTGGGGATACGTAATTGGTGAAACAGAAAGGCCAGCCATCGTGGCGAACAACCCCGCGTCACTTGAAGCCGATGCTAAATGGCGGAGGAACGACGGAAAAGCAATGTCGGAGATTCTGTTAGGGATAAGCCCCTCCGAGCTCAAACAAGTAAAAAATTGCTCAACGTCCCACGAATTGTGGTCAAAGCTGGAGAAAATATACGAATCGAGAGGGCCAGCGAGAAAAGCAACGCTATTAAAACGACTCGTTCTGAGGCGAATGCAAGACGGCGACGACGTCCGTGAACACATAAAAACATTTTTCGACGTCGTCGATAAGCTAGAAGCTATGGAGGTGAGCATCAATGACGATTTGCTCGCAATTTTACTACTCTACAGCCTTCCATCGGCCTTCGAAACTTTTCAATGCGCGATTGAATCCCGAGACGATCTTCCGTCCCCGGAAACGCTGAAAATAAAAATAATTGAGGAATACGACGCGCGCGGAAAGGACCGAACAGAAATTCAAAACGCCATGTTCGTCCGAAAGAAATTTAAGAAGCGATTCCACGATAACAGAAACGTCCAGACGAATATAGAAGATAAAGGTAAGGACAACGATAAAGGTTCATCCTTCAAAATTCGGTGCTTCAACTGTAACAAAATCGGGCACAAGGCTTCCGAATGCAGGAGATCTCATGGAAGTACCAGACACCACGCGAAGTACACCGACGACGTAACACTATTTGCAGCGACGTGCGAAAGCAAAGCCTTCCGTACCGACGAACCACACGGTAATCGGTGGTGCCTCGATAGCGGGTGTACTTCGCATCTATGTCACGATCAACATAAATTCGTCGACATGAAGAGGCCGGTTCACGGAATATTAAATCTCGCAAGCAACACGTCGACGAATATCGACGGAAAAGGAACCGTATCAATTCTAACCGACAATGAAGGCCTGCAGAAGGACATCAAACTAGAGGATACATTATTCGTCCCCGATCTTCGGTCGAATCTGCTATCGGTAGGAAAAATTACCGACCGCGGATTCAGAGTCATTTTTGACAAAGATCGTGCTTCAGTCGTAAACGACTCCGGCCACGAAATTTTCACAGCCAATCGGACAGGAGGTCTCTACTACGTCCAAGACACGAAAGGAGAAGAATGCGACGCAAACTTCGCCCCAACCGAGAAACCAAATGAGGGAATAAATCCTGTAGAGCTATGGCATCGTCGATTAGGCCACCTAAACGTTCCCGATATGCTGAAAGCAAAAAGCCAAGGGATGGTCATAGGACTCGAGAAAGTAGGATTATCGGGAAGCATCAATTGCGACATCTGCGCACAAGGAAAAATGACACGCACCCCGTTCCCGAAAAACCACATCAAGAGGACCGTACCTTTGGAAATAGTTCATACAGACGTATGTGGACCTATGAGAATAGAATCCAAAGGAAAGTCGCTCTTCTTCGTTACATTCATCGATGAAGCTACTCGATGGTGCGAGGTACGATTCCTCCACAGAAAGAGCGAAGTATTCCAGGCATTCCGAGATTACAAGGCGATGGTGGAAAATCTTACCGGGCACAGGGTAAAATGCTTACAAAGCGACAACGGGCGCGAATATATGAACAACGAATTCGACAACTTCCTACGCTCTCACGGAATTCAGCGGAGATCCACCATACCAAGGAATCCAGAACAGAACGGATTAGCCGAGCGAAAAAATCGAACATTGGTGGAAATGGCCAGATGTCTCCTGATTCAATCGAACCTCCCGGGATCGTTCTGGGCAGACGCCGTGTCGACATCGAACTACATCCGGAATCGCTGCCCAACTAGAAGCCTCGCCACAAAGACGCCATTTCAGGCGTGGCATGGAACGAAACCAAACGTGACTCACCTACGAGAATTCGGACGCAAAGTTTTCTTCCTAAATACGAATTACCAAAAAGATAAGTTCGAACCTCGTGCACGCGAAGGAATCTTCATCGGTTACGCCGAGCAATCAAAGGGATATAGAATCTGGATACCTTCCGAGCAGAAAATAGAAGTTTCTCGAGACGTAAAGTTTTCAGAACAATCATGGACAGAAATCAAGAGAGATCGCCAAGATATCGGACCCACGAACACGGTAGTTCAAGAAAACGGAACAGGAAAGATTTCTCGAGACGAAACTACGATCGAAGATCCACAACCCTCAGTATCGGAGTCAGAGACAGACGAGGATCACCGTCAACTAGGCGAAACTCCAAGACGTGGGAGGGGAAGACCACGCATCGTGCGCTCCGGACATAGGGGAAGGCCACGAAAATTATTTCAAACAGCAACACCGAGAATCACCGAGGTTCCACAACGAGCGGAAGTCAACGCGCAAAGAGAGGAAGTTGATCACAATGCTAACGAGTTCAACGAAGGCGAATCAGCAAGAGACGAACCTGAAGTAGCATGCACAGCCGAAATTCCCGTAAAATGCGCGATGTCCGGAGACACGAAAACGGAGTGGATCACCGCGATGGCCGATGAAGTACGCTCAATCATAAAAAACGACACATGGACGGTCGTAGATAAGTCGACATGCAAGTCGACCGTGGGAGGTCGATTCGTCCTGCGGAACAAATATAACCCGGACAAATCTCTCCAGAAGAGGAAGGCGCGAATAGTAGCTCAGGGGTTTTCACAGAAACCTGGGATTGATTTCTATGAATCTTTTGCTCCGGTAGCACGCCTAAGCTCGATCAGACTTGTTGCCGCTCTCGCCACACAATACAAAATGAAAATCCGTCAGTACGACGTATCAACGGCCTATCTTAACGGGATTCTCGAAGAGGACGTTTTCATGAAGATCCCCGAGTACTTCGAGGA
The DNA here is from genome assembly GCA_944452715.1 of Ophion slaviceki. Lineage (NCBI taxonomy): Eukaryota > Metazoa > Arthropoda > Insecta > Hymenoptera > Ichneumonidae > Ophion > Ophion slaviceki. The sequence goes on from OX101783.1 coordinate 71,648,680, forward strand.
AGCCCTAGAGGAAACAATTAAAGCCGAATCCAACGATACAATCCACAGAAAGGCCACCCAAATGCTAGAGGACATCAATTCCGGGGACAAGGTATTTCATCTTAAAAGGGCACTGTATGGTCTTCGCCAAGCTGGCAGAGCCTGGTACAAACAGCTCGACGGAAGACTCAAAGAACTAGGGGCCGAGCCTACAAACGCGGACCCTTGCGTATACCGTATCGGTCGAGGGGAAGACTCGACAATAATAGCCGTGTATGTCGACGATATTCTAGTAGCCGCTCGCAAAAGCGATTCGATCGACAAAATCAAGTATCACCTAGAGAATTTCTTCGACATGAAAGATCTCGGAGACGTTAAATGCTGTGTCGGCATCGAATTCCAACGCAAAGGCGAGAGTACAACAATCTGCCAAAGGGGGTATATCGAGGATCTATTAGAGAACTTCGGGATGTCAAAATGCAACCCAATAACCACCCCGATGAACGCCGGAACTAAACTCCAAGAACGTCGGGATCCCATCGACCCCGAAGATAAAAAACTGCCGTACCGCGAGCTGATCGGAAGCCTAATGTACTTGGCCGTGGCCACGAGACCTGACATCGCTCATACGGTCAGCTATTTGAGCCAATTCTTAACGTGCTTCGACAAATCTCACTGGGCTAGTGCAAAGAGAGTCCTCAGGTACTTGAAATACACCATTGACTACTGTATAGTCTACAAGCCAGTGAAGGAACCCGTGAAGGGATACGTTGATGCCGATTGGGGCAACTGTCCAATCGACAGAAAGTCTTTTACCGGATACGCATTCATGCTAGCCAATGGAGCAATTACCTGGAACTCCAGAAAACAACGAACGGTTGCACTCTCATCGACCGAGTCTGAATATATGGCCCTAACCGAAGCCACGAAGGAGGCAATCTTTCTCCGTAGGTTTCTGACAGAACTCGGATTCGACGATCTTAAAGACATTACACTGTACAACGACAATATGGGAGCATCTAGGATAGCGGACAATCCTGTATTCCATAACCGAACGAAACATATAGATATTCGGCATCACTACGTCCGTGAAATCCTCAAGAGCGGAGAGATCGACCTACAACACATTGCCACCGGGGAAATGACAGCGGATATCCTCACAAAGGCCCTTCCGAGAGTGAAGCACTTCAAATGTTTGTTGCTGTTAGGAATGATCGGACGAAGCTCGGAACTGCGAGTCGAGGGGAAGTGTAAAAAGAAAACGATCTAGTCCAACCCGCAATTCCAAACGAGTAGGCACTGAACACAGCCAACTTGTATCCGATCATCCCTCACTGCTTTTGTCCCGGTTCCATAGGAACCGTTCATATAAATAAAGATTCACGAGTTTGTTGTTTTGTTCTACGTTGAAGGGAATAAACGTGTTCTTCGTTCAACACCGTGTCTTGCGTTTTCTCTCATCCGTTTAGCCCTGTATCTTTAGTAATCGTCAACAAAGGTCATTTTTGTGAGGTTTTTCAAGGAAAACTATTTGAAATTTCGGATTGGGGTTTTGATTATCTAAAAGTATATACATTCAAAAATATGTTTAATTTTCTTTATTTAAAAATATCAAAAATATACAAGGATATTGTATGATCCTTGGAGCGTCGTAAAAAAATCTGCGTATACGGTATCCACTGGCGTTTCTTCAAAAATCATCTGAAAAAAAACCAAAAAGATGATTAAATTAGATACTATAATCTAGTACTTGTCATAGCCGATTTTGAAAATATCGATTTATGACAAAATGGCGGACGTTTGAACATAAATAGTGATTTTTGGGCCAAAAATTAGTTATTATTTTGCCTATAAAACAAAAACTAAGTAACGAAAAAAAATCCTATGACAAGTACTAGATAATGGTGTATAGAATAACCACAAAAAACCTCAAGGCAATTGGTTCATTGGTTTTCGAGAAATTTTGGGTACCGATTTGAAAAACGTGGTTTTGAGAAAAACGCTTTTGAAAATTTGGGAATGAATAAATCATGAAATTTGTCAACTTACACGGACGGCTTGTTGATAAAATCTTCGAAATACTGAACCGATCCTTATGAAATTTTAATCACATATTCTTTACAACTATAGCTATAGCGCATATCAAGGATTTTTTTAAATTTTGATATTTACTATTTTTTTTGCCTATAGACAGTGACTTAAATGAATAACACTTTTTTAAAATGTATTTCGAAAGTGTATTTATTAAGCGCAACAACTTTTGTATCAATATCTATAATATAAACCTATCAAAAAAATTCATGAAAATAGCCTTTTTAGCGTCTAAAGTGAGAAGACCCCTTAAAGTGTGCATCGTCCAGTAGCCTGACATTTTTGTAGGCAAATTTAGGCTACCAAAAGTCCTTAAATGTTTTTTTTAGGATCCTTATAAGAATTCCGAATCTCAAATTTGCTGGATACGATTTTGGATGACGAAGAAAATGAATAAATAAGAGTTCTAAAAATATTTCTTTGCGTGCCCACGATGCAAACTTCAACATCGTTTAACTTTCGGAAGTTTTGACGAAATCTTGCAAATTAAAGCTAAAATCCTAGGTTAACAAATCATGCGACAAGAAAATGCGTGTTTTTGAAATGTTAAGCTCATGCAGACCCCTCAACGAATTTGATTGTCATCACCGAAGATATGCTTACACGAGATTATCACAGTGCATTTCAGACAAGATCATTAATGAAAGAATGAAATTTCGTAGATGTCTATTGTTCGATGCCAAACGCCACCTATGGTGCTTTTCAGATCGGCACTGTTGAACGCAGGCTACAAAGTAACGTACTCGCACGCTAACAAAGTCTCGATAAAGACAGACGCTCCGAACGAGGTCATATGGGATATCGTTAGAGCCTGGGAAAAGGTACATTTCGTAACACACGCAAACGTCGTTGGTAGAAAAATTGCGAATTATCGATGTGGATAATTACGATGAAATTAAGGCCTTAGGCCACAGTGCCGGGTATAAAATCATGTGCGAATTTAACAATTTTTTTTCGTATGAAAAAGCGATTCACTCATCAAATTAATCACACATCTATTTAATATGAATATCAAGCTGTTAGAAAATATATGTGAGGCATTCCACGTCACTTCAGCCGGTAAAAAAAATCCACAAATAATTTTGAAAAATCGAGTTACTTTATTGAAAATTTTTCACCGAGTGTTGACATTTTTTCAAAATTTCTGACGTTTTGTCTCGTTGATTACCATTTTTTAATATTTTTCCATTCAAATGGCTGTATCTTTGGCAGGATTTGACGTATTTACATTCGTAAAAAACGAAAATGTGCGTCTTTTTTTAGCCTTCCAGAAAAAAATTATTTTAGATTTCATTGAACAAGTCGAACGTCCGTTTCAGGGCAAAATATGCAAAAATATTTTTTTTCTCAAGGAAAGACATTCGCTATTTTATTTTTAAGAATTTCCCCGAATTGTGAATACGAAAAACGGATTTTTGGTATTTTTTATATTATGGGATTCCTAAACACCGTGAAGTAACAGCTATTTTTATTTTTTTATTTTTCAATTAATATTCGATTGAAGAGTGTGGAGCACTCGCTGTATGTTTACCAGGTTTTTAAAATACATATGACATATATGTCATATGTATTGGAGCCTTGGAGTGCTCCACACTCTTCAATCAAATATTAATTAAAAAATTAAAAAAATAAAAATAGCTGTTACTTCACGGTGTTTAGGAATCCCATAATATAAAAATACCAAAAATCCGTTTTTCGTATTCACAATTCGGGAAAATTAAAAAATATAAAATAACGAGTGTCTTTCCTTGAGAAAAAAAAATATTTTTTGCATATTTTGCCCTAAAACGGACGTTCAACTTGCTCAATGAAATGTAAATTAATTTTTTTTCTGGAAGGCTAGAAAAAGACGCACATTTTCGTTTTTTTGCGAATGTAAATACGTCAAATCCTGCCAAAGATACAGCCATTTGAATGGAAAAATGTTTAAAAATGGTAATCAACGAGAAAAAACGTCAGAAATTTTTAAAAAATTTCGACACGGTGAATATTTTTCAATAAAGTAACTCGATTTTTCAAAATTATTTGTGGATTTTTTTTTACTGGCTGAAGTGACGTGGAATGCCTCATATATATATTTTTTTTCGATGTACAAAATGGCCGACTACTAATATTTTCTTTCGTTATCTTTTCTTTTAGACGCTCCGCGGCGTGACATTTAGCATCCACAATTTTTTACCTAGCACAAGAAACAAACATTCTCGTCAATCTACATTAGAATACCTAGAGAAGTACGTACAGAATTTAAAAAATATTGTTTTATTCAAAAGTTGTAGGTATTTGAACTTAAGAAATGAATTTTCAGTGAAAAATTTGAAAAGTTTTCGATTAATCAGAAATTCCGTACGTGCTTCTCTGCGAAATGCAATTAGGAACATAACTTTTAAATTTGAAGTAAATCGAGTGAAAATTGTCGAAGTTATTTGTCACGCCAATTGGAAAAAAGCTGTTTCGAGAAGTTTGGAGTAGTCGGCCATTTTGTACATCGAAAAAAATATATATTTTTTCTAAAAGCCTGATATTCATACTAGATAGGTGTGTAATTAATTTTATGAGTGAATGACTTTTGCATAGGAAAAAAATGGTTAAATTCGCACATAATTTTATACCCGTTACTGTGGCCTAAGGCCTTGAAGTTCCGTTCGATTTTTCGTTCGCTCCGCAGACACATCAGTCGAGGCGAGACAAAATGCAGAAGGGCGGCGTTGCATTGGCAATCTTGGAAGCTCCGACGGTCACTGACGTGAAATTCGACATTCATCCCGAGGCTAATCCTCGATCGAGGCAAATACACATGTCCAGGTTCCAGGTGAATCCGACGCCGAATTGGGGACCGGGCGCTCGCTCGACGACCATGTAAGCAAATACACGAATCCGCACGTTTCGAATAGTGACACAAACCCGGAACGAGTCTACGTGACGCAAAGTTTAGGCATACTTTTCGCAGTTTTTCGATCAGACTCCGTCGTAAAAACCATATTTCCAAAATACTCCATTTTTTCAATCTCTTATCTACTAACTTATTTTTTTCATTCTATGCACCTTTTTCTCCTCTGGATGGTTTCCCTCGATCCCGTAATTCCCAAATTATGATTCATTTTCGAAAACTGTGATACTTTACAGCAGCTGGTGCAAAAAAAGTTTTTCCTCGGGCCTTTCGAGTCCCACCAATAAGAAATTCCCATTGGCAATTCCTAAAATAACAATAACGCTAAACGGGCTCGCTTTTCAGCTTGTTAAACGAGTAAAAAAGAATTGAATAATAAGAAAGGGAGTCTGATGATTGATTTTTGTCTTTCGAATAGCGTGACTCTTTTGATGCTTTTTTCCCCCGAGATGTGTAACCTTTCGTCCAGATTGGGAGGAATAAAAAGGTGTGTCCATACTTTTCGCTGAGTATGCCAGTTGTATAATTGTCTGGATCCTTTGCAGCGTAACTTATTAAGGCGGGAGCCTGCATTAGAAGGTCCGAAAAATCGTTTTTTTTATTGCTCAATTCATTTGAGGATTTCATAAAATATATGAATATAAATGTTGTTGGACTTGATAAATAGTCTTGAAATACATTTAACCAAATTTTAATTCATTTTTATTCATTTTTAAGTACAAAAACTATAGTTTAACGTAACGTCTCAAAAATAGGTGGGCTAGGTAGCTCCATAACAACTCGGCAACGGCTTGTCTGAAACAAAAAAATCAAAGTCCATTAGATTTAGTATGACACCAGCTACAAAATGACTCTCGGATATAAAGTTTTATC
>OX101783.1:71654709-71767661 GCA_944452715.1 Ophion slaviceki
TCGGTAGCGAACCCCAGTTATGGTTTCATTCGGGTTAAGCAGTTCACAATAAATCACACCCCTCTGATCCCACCAAATACAGAGCAGGAGCTTAGACCCATGGATATTTGGCTTTGCCACTGATGTTGATGGTTGGCCGGGCTTAACCCATAACTTTCTGCGCTTCGGATTGTCAAAATGGATCCATTTTTCATCACCAGTGACAATTTGATGCAAAAAACCTTTTCTTTTCTGCCGTTGAAGCAGCAGTTCACATGCCAAAAGACGCCTCTCAATGTCCCTTGGTTTCAATTCATATGGGACCCAATGTACTTCCTTCTGGATTATGCCCAAAGTCTTCAGACGTTTTCCTACCATTGATAAGTCAACTCCCAATGATGTAGACAATTCTTGAAGTGTTTGAGATGAGTCTTCATTGAGCAATGCCTCCAACTCATTATCTTCAAATTTTTTCGGCTGGCCGGGTCGCTCCTTGTCATCCAGGTCGAAATTACCAGCTTTAAAACGTGCAAACTACTTCCGACACGTTTGCTCAGCTAGAGCATGTTCAACATATACTTCCACTAAAATACGATGAGCTTCAGCATCACTTTTGTTCATATTAGAGTAATGAAGTAAAACTCTCCGCAAAAAACACTATCCGGCACAAATGTTGACATATTTAACAAATTATAAAGTGTTGTTATTTCCAATTCAAAAAGAGGTTATGTACAGCAAATGACAGTCAATGATAGCTGTTTCACGATGAATACATTACTGTCGATACCAACGAAATACTGTGCTGCCTACGCCATCTCTTGTAAAACGCTACGAATTAATTCCAACACCTATAAATTTCGACTCAATTCTGCTATCAACGTTAAACAACAGTCTATTGCAGGTGTAAGTCAAATCTGAGCTCAATCGGCCAATTGGTTCTCGAGATATCGTGGTTGCCGATTTGAAAAGCATAGTTTCCTTATAATTTCCCTAACTCGGCTAATATTATGTGTATCATTTAACAGTTTTCACATGCGTATTCAGAAAGGGCTGTAGAGTAATAAAATTTAATAAGTACAATTTTTTTAAAGTTCCTAGACAACAATACTGCTTTAAGCAGTGACTCAATCAAAGGAAAATCAACGAGCATCAAACGAGTTTACCTTTCGCACATCAGTTCAATGCCCTTCGATCAGTCCGAGCCTCCCGAGACTAAAAAACATAAAAGAAAAGTCAAAAAACGCAGCAGCAAAGTATAAAAAGGCAAACAAAAAATCGGAGAGTCAGATCTTGTTAGTCTCCGTCAGGAGGGAGTTTCGCGGAGCATGAGCTGACGTCATGGTAAGAACACGTGGTTCGTATCCTCCTGCAGGGGTTCTCAAAAATAAAGGGCAAAGGATCATACTTGCGAGGGACGATTATATATAAGGTATTCCAAGTGTTTTCGAACGGCCTAATTGCCTGACCTTCTTCAATCTTTTTCAAAGTTGGTGATGTTTTTGTATCATGTATTTTGAGTACGTGGCATTTTTTTTTAATTTCTTATCGCCTCGCTAACTCGGCTAACTCGGAGATAAGATTTTATACGTGATAAAATTTCAAATGATCGTATCGTTGTGATCTTTTCGTCGAACGAAAAAATGTTCTCTACAAAAAAGATGCGCTTTTCTATGAACAATTTTGAAAAAAAAAATCAAAATTTTCCAAGTACTACAACACTAGAAAAAAAGAAAAATCTTTCATTTTATAATTTTGTAACCCCAATGACTATGTTGACCCTGCTGAAATTTACACTGAATTTTCTTTTGTTAGTGTAAAACAACATGTGTAAGTTTCATTCTGGGCTGGGCTTGCGTGCAGTTAATATCGTCTTAAATTTAATGGGAAATTGTTTTTGTTGAATAACTCGGTGATTTACAATTTTTATGTAAAATGGTAATGACTAAACTTGTAGGAAATCGAGTGCTTTACAGCTTTGGTCATTACAGTTTTTTTTCTACCATCGATATTTTTCGAATTAAACCTGAACAAAACGGCTATTGCATTATCTCGGTTATTTTTAACTATAGGGCATAAACGAACATAAACAAAATTGTAGAGAATAACATTTCGGACCATTTTTGTTCCTACCTTTTTTCCCTAGAATTAATATTTAACGTCGTACATCAACGGTAAAAGAAAAGACCTAACTGTTCGCGAAATATTTTCACGCTTCTCGTTTTTTTTTACCGTTGGCGTACGACCTTAAATATTGATTCTAGGAAAAAAAAGTAGAGACCAAAATTGTCGAGAATTTTATTCTCTACAAGTTTGTTTATGTCTATTTATGCCCTAAAGTTAAAAATGAAGAAGATAATGTTATAGTCGTTTTTTTAAGGTTTGATTCGAAACATATTGATGGTAGAGAAAAAACTGTAATGACCAAAGTTGTAAAGCACTCGATTTCCTACAAGTTTAGTCATTACCATATTTACATAAAAATTGTAAATCGCCGAGTTATTCAACAAAAACAATTTCCCATTAAATTCAAGACGACGATATTAACTGAACGGAAGCCCCGCCCAGAATGAAACTTACACATGTTGTTTTACACTAATAAAAGAAAATTCAGTGTAAACTTCAGCAGGATCAACCTAGTCATTCAGTTCAAAAAATTACAAAATGAAAGATTTTCCTTTTTTTTTAGTGCTGTAGTACTTGGAAAAATTTGAATTTTTTTTTCAAAATAGTTCGTAGAAAAACGCATCTTTTTTGTAGAGGACATTTTTTCGTACGACGAGAAGATCACTACGATACGATCATTTGAAATTTTATTACGTGTAAAATCTTGACTCCGAGTTAGCCGAGTTAGCGAGCCAATAAAACTCTGAAAAAAAATGCCACGTACTCAAAATATATGATACAAAAAAACCACCAACTTTGAAAAACATTGAAGGTCAGACTTTTCGGCCGTTCGAAAACACTTGGAATACCTCATATATATATACATTTATACATTTATACATACATTTATTTCGTAAGTCGGTCCGTGGTGAGTTAAATGTGAATTGCGGGCCCACTTAAATTCATCTGCCATTATCGTTACACCCGCGACCGCACGAAGCCGGCTGCCCACGCCAAGGGTCAAATTATTTGATATCCTCTCCTTTGCAGAGGTTCTCAAGCGCGCGAATTTTATCGACGAAACGATCGAGAACATCATCACAGCCCTCCTTATCGATCGCTCAACAAACAGCGGCGTGGGTGCCGATTTTCTTTTCTTTTTCTTTTTGCACGGTTCCCATTCTCATCGAGTCTTTCGATTGAACATCATCTCCCGCCAAAGGAAATCAAGCCTCGAAGCAACGAACCCAGACAATGGGGCTAACGCGTGCATCGCTCGTAACGACCCATCTGTTCCCGAATAAATGCGTTTCTTCATTCTGGTTTTTTTTTCGTCTATCGCCTTTTCCGCTCCAATAGAACGTAATTTATGTACCGTTATAACTGGCACATGTACTTGTACATAGATGGGTAAATATATGTGCCGAGGATAGCCCGTGGCTCCGGCAGGAGCACAGGTGCTGAAATACTGACTTAAAAGACCGCGCGGTGAACACAGTGTGTGTGTCAGTATAGCCGTTTGTAATGGCATTAAGGGTATAGTATGGTTTCTGAGCCGCCTAGATACCGAACAACGCGATGACTCAAATAGATCGAAACCGTCGAGACTCTTTCGAACGGCCCCCTTTAACGGGAGGGTAGGGGTTTCAGCGTGAAAAAAAGACACTTTTTTGCGAATTTTCTTCATCTATGTGGATAGAGGAAATTTATTGAAACCTTTTGTACATTGTTAAGTGTCGTTTCAAGAACATTCCGTGAAATTTGTACGCGAAAATATCAACAAACAAGCCGGTGACAAAGCTTTTCCAAGACCCAGATAGGAATTGACGATGAAAAAAGGGCTCGCCAAGCTCTGAAACAAGGCTCACATTTTTTAATTCAGGCTGAGCACCAGCTTGATTTCAGGCCTAGCTGAACCTCTGAATGATAACGCGGTTTCAGGCTCTAGCACACAGGCTTGACCAAAGGCTGGTAGAAAAGCCTGTACTAAGCCTGAAACGACGAAACAACAAGGCTCAAAACGAGCCTTGATGAAGCCTTCACGAGCATTTATGACCAGGCTTTTCCCAAACTCTTCCCGAGGCTATATGAGGCCTGTTTTTAGTTTTCTATATTCTACATTAGGGTAAAATTAATGAATTTGTAAAGAATTCATTTGATTTATTATATATATTTATTATTTGTTATATTATTTGTTACAAAATATATATAAAAAATATTTTTGAAAACAATACTTTATTTTATTGCATACTTTTATTTTCGTATACACTTTTTTGTGTACCTCCTAAATATCGATAAGAGCATATGTTTAAATGTTCTGAGCTGCCTCCTTCGCTTTCGTTTTTCGTGCCTTCGCACCCGACAAATTTATTGCTAAATTATTTTTTTCATAAAAGTACAGAAAAAATATTATTATAAACTTATTTTATTTTATCACAACCTGAAACAAGCCTGCATCCAGCCTTGATTTTTCAGCCTCAAAATTCACCGGCTGAATAAAGCTTGAAATAACCCTGAGTTTAGGGTAAGCAGCCAGTCTTGGTTCCAGGCTGCTCCAAACGATGCAATGAAACCTGGGCCAGGTCTGTCTCACTCAGGCTCGGTGAAACAAGGCTCGCACAAGCTTGTTTCCATCGTCAGCCTTTTGATTTCCTACCTGGGGAACGCCTTTGGAAAAACACGATTTGCGGTGTTCACTGTACCTCAGCTAGAAATTGTCTGAAATCAAGTACCATTAAAATTTAGTCAAAGTATCATCAAATCCTCCCCCCTACGGTCTTTGATAATTTTTTTTTTCATTTCTAAATTTTTGGTGGTCATGTTAAGTGAAAAGTGCTATTTTTCACGAGAAATTCCGCCATTTTGGGGGTGGAAAACCCCCTCAATGTAAAAAAATCTCAAACTAACCGTTGGGGGGAGGTATTTTATATGTAGAAAGTTTGTACCAAGTTTGAAATAAATCGGTCATGTAGCTTTCAAATGGCAGTGAACACGGACATTGAAAAAGTGGTTTCGAGAAAAACGCGTTTGAAGTTTAGAGAAGTCGGAGCTGCAGTGGTTAGAGGAGCGGGACTAAATAGTCAATAACTTCGAGAGTTTTGCTCTGATTGACTTGAAATTTTGGGATTATATTCTTGAAATGTTTAACTATAAGAAAAGACGGTGGTTAGGAGTCCCATAATATAAAAAATACCAAAATTCGTTTTTCCTATTCACAATTCGGGGAAATTCTTAAAAATAAAATAACGAGTGTCTTTCCTTGAGAAAAAAAATATTTATGCATATTTTGCCCTGAAACGGACGTTCGCCTTGCTCAATAAAATCTGAATTAATTTTTTTCTCGAAGGCTAGAAAAAGACGCACATTTTCGTTTTTTACGAATGTAAATACGTCAAATCCTGCCAAAGATACAGCCATTTGAATGGAAAAATATTAAAAAATGGTAATCAACGAGAAAAAACGTCGGAAATTTTTAAAAAATGTTGACACTCGGTGAATATTTTTCAATAAAGTAACTCGATTTTTTAAAATTATTTGTGGATTTTTTTTACCCGCTGAAGTGACGTAGAATGCCTCATATATATATACACACACACATGTACGGGGTGGCACAAATTTGAGTTCTATTTTTTCTCTTTTCTTACCATCCAATTATCTACTTTGAAGAAAAACTATAATTGTCGCGAACGCTATGAGCGGTTAAAAAATATTTAGAGCTCGCTCAAGCCTCTCAAAAATTCAAATTTTCATTACAAAATCGATTTTTTTTCGTTCACTTCTCACCCATCAATTTTTCGCTTTATAATTTTTCAATTAAGCTCGGGAAAGCTCTAGCAGGACAATGAATATTCAGTGGTCGCTCAAGAGCTTCGAAATTTCTAATTGTCGCGAACTTTTTTTTCTCCTCACACTCACAAATTTAACACTTTGTAAAATTTTCGAAACAATTAATCTTTTTTTTTTCTCTAAGAACAGATTTTTTTAATTTACCTCACACTTCTAACCCGATAAAATGCGGGACCAATAATTTGATTTAAGGACAAGAGCTTAAATAATTAAGAGGATTTAAGGACAAGAGATTAAATAATTATTTTACGAGAACAAAGATTATAATTCTTGGGTTAGTAGTGTGAGGTAAATTTGCAAAATCTGTTTCTGAAGACAAACGATTAATTGTTTTGAACATTTTACGAAGCGTCAAACTTATGAGTGAGATGAGTAAAAAAAATTGTCGAAAATTGGAAATTTCAAAGCTTCTGAGCGACCACTAAATATTCATTGACCGGGTAGAGCTTTCGCGATCTTAATTTAAAAATTATAAAGCGTAAAATTTGTGGGTGAGAAGTGAACGAAAAAAAAATCGATCGCATGCGAAAAACCGGAAGCAGATGATTACAAAAAAATAACGTTTGTTATTTCTTGACCGACATTTTTTTATTTTTTTCACTTTTTTTGAATAGGTATGCATTTTTTTTTTTTGAAAAGGTAGATTTTTTCCACATTTATTCATTTTTTGAATAGGTAAGTAGGTAAAATTAAGAGCTTTCGCGAGCTTAATTTTGAAATTATAAAGCGTAAAATTCATGGGTGAGAAGTGAATGAAAAAAAATCGATGCCATGCGAAAAATCAGAAGCAGATGATTTTTTTTTTAAATAATATCAAGCCCAAAATCTCGAAAACCGTGGGACTTTTACTAAACTGAAATTCCAGCATATAGTAGGACATTATCTGACCTATCGACAGTTGCGGGATTATCCGTTCATCACAGGACACCCTGTATATATATTTCATAAAGGAACTGGATGGTATACGCTGGACCTTAAGTTCAACCCAACCAAGGCTTATCGGAGGAGTGCCGATGGCCTGGGGCCCACGAGATTAGAGTCCGCAAGGAGTCCTCAGAGATTTATCTCTTCCCGATAATCTCTATGCAGCCAATGTACATTTGCCAGAATATAATCGTGACATTGGATGTTCTTATTCTTCTCCGTTTGCGATTGCACGAAAGATCGATTGGTGGAATCGTTTTATGGTGAAGTCGAGCAAAACTAAAAAGTATGAAGTTATCCCTGCAGATATGCCCGCGTTTTTTAGGATCTAAAAGCAGCTCTGTCGGTGAATATACAGTGGGTGAAAAAGCATTTGCAAACTTTGTCTTTGAACTGTACAGTTCTCCGAGTGAAGGAATAAATAAAAATACATAATTTAATATTACCATGCAGTAGTGGTATTTGATTAAGGGGTCTTCTCACTTTAGACGCTAAAAAGGTTATTTTCGTGATTTTTTTAAATAGGTTTATGTTATAGATATTGATATAAAAGTTGTTACACTTAATAAATATACTTTCGAAATACATTTAAAAAAAATGTTACATAAAAAAAATATGAATTGTACAAACTTGTAAAGAAGAGTAGAAGTTTGACTGAACAAAGCTTAAGGAGGTACACCAGCTTCAGCAAAATGGTGATAGATCAATAAAATTTGGTGAATATATTCTTTAGTATTATTCATGTAGATACAATTTTTTTCAGATTTTTTGGTTGTGCCGTTTTGTTACAAATAATTCACAAGCGTTTATTCTTATACCCGGAATATATACCTATATCTATAAAAACCCTATGCTTATACACGTGAACTTCAATGTTCAATTATTCGATAACGGCACAATGAAAAAATCTGAAAAAAATTGTATTGACATATATAATACTAAAGAATATACTCACCAAATTTTATTGATCTATCACCATTTTGAAATTTGACCATGGTTTAGCATGGCAACATTGTATGAAGCTGGTGTACCTCCTTAACGTATAGTATACAACATTAGTATTTGTGTACTGAGAAAAAAATCATTAATCCAATATTATTGATGTTATGGAATTAAATTTCGTTGATTCAATTGTAAAATTGATGGTGTAAATAATCGGATTCATTAGTCCAAACAAAACGCTATTGACTTTAATAACATGATAAAATTGAAAGTTTTTTTTTCATTCAAAAGGTATATTGTTAGCCTAGAACAATATATTATTGAAACTATCTAAAAAATTATCGCGAACAAATTATATAGTTTTGAATGCATTGTCTGCAACGAATAAAAAAAGCGTTTCAATTCAAAACATGAATATTGTTGATTCGAGTACACAAGAAAAATTGAGTTTCGCTCTTTTGATTCAGATAAAATTTCTATTGAGTAAATATGCTATTTTATTTTTTTCACCATATCCGAAATTTAAATTCAAGTAGATTATTCGTTAAAATATTAATATTTTATTTTGATTGAAAAATATTAAGCAAATGTCTGAATTGGTTAAAAAATTATGCGAAAATAAAATTTGTTTCTTGCGCATTTGGTTGAAGAAATTCAGCCAGATCATGGCCGAGCGCCACCGAAATTATAGGTGTGAGGAAACCCGTAGTTCTCGGAGTAACCGCTAGAAGCCGCACGCGCGCTGGTTTCTCGTAAGCGTAGCGCGAACCGAAAATCTACTTAAGGCGTTACCCCCACTTGTAGCGCAAAAAAGGCCTTTTTCATGAATTTTTTTAAAGAAAACTACAAAACTTTTTTAATCGACCAATATACCATCTTAAAGAACACATCTTGAAGAACTTTCAGTAATTTTTTTATTGAAAAATATTACATTGTTTAGTGGCAAATCGCCGTCAATGAAATAATGTTTTTATATACACGGTTTGCGGTGACCAACATTGCGGCGAAGTGGATCATCTGAAAAAAAAATGCGGATGGATTTAGTCAAATATAAGTATAAACTAGTCTTTAATCGAAGGATTTTAAAAAATATTCATTTTTCACAAAATGGCGGACAGTCAAAGTTAATGGTTCGATTTTAACGAAAAAACGGCCCTTTTTTGGCTATAAAACGGCCATTTTTTTTCGAAAAAAAGAAATCGAACGATTAGAGACTACATTTTTATGTATTAAATAAGCCTGCAAAATTTCAAGCAGATCGGTTCATTAGTGTTCGAGTAATCTTGGTCACCGACTTCAGAAATGCCATTTTGAGAAAAACGCGTTTAAAGTTTCAATTTCAGTTTACACGAAGAAAATATTTTTTTTTGTAAACTTACATAGAGTCTTCTATTCCGGGCATAAAAAAAAACTGCACTTCAAAAAAATGCAATAAAAAAATCGATTTTTTCAAAATCGCAAGTGGGGGTAACCCCTTAAATTTGTTTTTTTCTCAGTGTACGCCGATTTTGTTATAGCACTGAATTAACCATATCTATATTGTCAAGCCTTTTGCAATAGTCAATAATCATTTCGGGGATAGTCAAATACGCCACCCAAATCGCATGTTAGGTATACTTTTCGCTTATAGTCATGTTAACCATATTATGAATACGGTGTCAATGAACTATAAAGAATTTTACTATCCCCTCTTTTACCACGGGCGTTTGTTGCAAATAACATGGACTGTTCTCTCACAAGGAACATCACTTTGGTGTCCTCCTCCGATATTGTTGAAAGTTTTTATATGGAAGAGTATCAAAAACTAAGAGACACGTATTTTTTTATCGGCGGAAAAACGGTTTTAAGGGGTTAAACGCACCCTCGAAAATAGGGGTGTTTTTCGTTTTTCGTCGATAACGTTATGGTTCTCATCTCCAATGTATAGTACACGAAAAAATAAACATTATTGCAATTTGAATTTTTTTTATATCACGTACCCTTAAAACGTTATTGACGAAAAACGAAAAACATCCCCATTTTTGAGGGTCCGTTTTACCCCTTAAAACCGTTTTTCTCCCGAATATTTCACTCCGAATTTGATTGGGGTAAAAATGATCGTCCGGTGGTAAATTTTAGACAACAATCGCCCTGGCAAGAGGCGAGTCCAAAACGTCGAGCTTTGGAGAAACGAAAAACGGACAACCTCATCATTAGCCAAAGAGTAGGAAGAGGACGAACACGAGAAAAAACGAAAATGAAGAATCAAAGATCCATTCATTTTTTTCTCTCCTCCTTTGGTCAAAGCCGACACCCACACTTCGGATGAAATATCAACAAGAATATTTGGCATCGATTCAAATCAAACTCCGCGCATATGAGCAATGCACCCGCGTATATGTATATGTTGGTTTATATTCGTCATCCACTTCTATTAATACTAACAGCAATAACTCTTGTCCTCTATCGCAATATCTAAATCGGGATGCACTAATAATTCAATGAATTCTTCTATATAGCCTCTTTCCTCCTCCGCAAAATTCAACGCGATTATAAAATGTATTTTCAAGCCCCCTTAATTTTTCAATGTGCTCGTAATGGTGTTGAAAAAAATTCTAGTGACTTTACGAATTAAAAATGTATGATCCACTTGATTAGTTATCCATTTTCGTATGTTATAGCGATTGATAAAAAGGAAGTGGGTCAAAGTATCCGGTATTTGATAATTTTATTGGTGTAATAGAAATACTGGGCCTCGATTTTTTTTCCCTTAAGGGGTCTCCTCACTTTAGACGCTAAAAAAAGCTATTTTCATGAATTTGTTTGATAGGTTTATATCATGGATATTGATATAAAAGTTGATACACTTAAGGGGCTATACCAGTGTGAACGCGGAAAATTTTGGTGATTTTCGGGAATTTTTTGGAAGAAAAGTACTCAATTTCCTGTACAATGTTGTACAGGTATTTCCTGTACAATGACGTAGGATTTTCGAAAAATATCAAAATCTAACAAAATGGCGAAGTTATGAAAACAGTCTGTTTTCTTGCCTATAAAATGGTCGTTTTTTTCCAATGCCAAATCGTCAATTTTCATCCAATCAAAAATATCCTACGTCATTGTAGAGTAAATATATTCAAGAGTACTCAGTCCAAATTTCAAGTCAATCGGATAATTGCTCTTTGAGTTACAATGTCAGCAAATTTGAAAAATCTCAATTCGAAAAAAAAAACGCGTTTAAGGGGCCAGTCCACTTTGGAGCCACGAAAAAAGGCTATTTTCGCGATTTTTTTGAGGATTTTATAAAAGATATGAATATAAAAGTTGTTGGGCTTGATAAATAAAGTCTTGAAATACGTCAAAAAAAATTAATTCATTTTTATTCATTTTTAAATACAAAAACGTAAGTAACGTTAAGTAACGTAACGTTAAGTAACGTAACGCCTCAAAAATAGGTGGACTAGGTAGCTCCATCACAACTCGGCAACGGCTTGTCTGAATCAAAAAAATCAAAGTCCATTAGATTCAGTATGACACCAGCTACAAAATGACCCTGGGATATAAAGTTTTATCAAAAAATAAAAAAATAGCAGATGAAAAACGAAAAAAGTTAAAAAAAACGCGTTTTTTCGCAGTTTTTCGCAAAAAAAGAGTAAAAATCAAAATTTTAAACCATCTAGGGTCATCTTGTTGCGAATCATGTTTACAATATGTGGTTCAAATTTCAAGAGAATCGGTTTATTAGTTTTAGAGATACGATAGAGCTACATTTTGATAACGTTGTTTCGAGAAAAACGCGTTTGAAGTTTATACTATGAAAACCTCTTACCTAAACTCAATCGGCAATTCGTGCACCGTACAAAATTTCTTCTGATTGCTCATCATCGTCGATTTCTTCAAGGCTTGCTTGCTTTCGATTTTTTGAAATTTTCAAAGTGGACTGGCCCCTTAAAGATTTAACTATCGATTATCGCAAGATAAAATGATATTGATATAAATTATATAAATGATAATGATATTCTTGAAAGTGTAAACTGTCGAAAAAGGCAAAAAAAACGATTTTTTAAAAGTGTCACCCTGGTATAGCCCCTTAATGAATACACTTTCGAAATAGATTAAAAGATTTTTTAATGTATTTATGTAACCCAAACAAACTTTAAACGCGTTTTTCTCGAAAATACGTTTTTCGACGGCTTGTTGATAAAATCTTCGAAACTACTGAACCGATCCTTATGAAATTTTAACCACATATTCTTTACAACTATAGCTATAGCGCATATAAAGAATTCATTAAATTTCGATATTGACTATTTTTTTTTGCCAAAAACGGTGAAAAACACTCTTTTGTTGTTGTTGTTTTCGAAAAATGTCCGCCATTTTGTTATTTTTGCATATATAAAAAATCGTATGATATGCGCTATAGCCATTACCATACTGAATCTAAAACCATTTGATTTTTTTGTTTCGGACGATCCATCTCCGAGATTTCATCAACAGCGCAGACCTTCGATTTTTTTAGGACATTTTTTTAACTACTATTTTCGTCTATAAATAGTGACTCAAATGAATAATTAAAAAAATGTATTTCGAAAGTTTATTTATTAAATGTAACGACTTGCATATCAATATCTATAACATAAATCTATAAAAAAATCATGAAAATAGCCTTTTTTAGCATCTAAAGTGAGAAGACCCCTTAAAAACAATCGATCTTCGAAACGTTTCACGTGTCGACGGATAGAAAATCCGACGGCGTCCATCAACCGGACGGGTGGCCCCATTCTGCAGTTTTGACGTTTGAGGGAGTGACACTGTGACGGACCGAAAAAGGTCGTTTTTTCCGAATTTTTTTTGTGTACTAAATTATTTATTGGGGATTTGAAAAGAAGGTATGATATTGAGGATACATTGAAATTATTTCGTGTAAATTTTTATATGAAAAAATTAAAAGTTAACAACGTTATCGAGGTATAGTTGAGCCTCTGCATGAAAAGTGTGGTCCAAATACCAGATAACTTGACAATAGTTGGTCTGAAAAATAAAAGTAGAAAAGTTGTAAAATCTGTATAAATGTAGTTTTCGTCGTCCGCAGCCTTTTGTCGAGAAAAAAAAATCACAAAAACGCGGGCGTTCAAGAAAAAAGTGTGATTTTGGTGAAATTTTTACTTATATTCGGAGCTTTAAAAATACTCGATTTAAAAAAAACGTAACTGCAATTACGGTTTTTTTTTAAATTGTAAATCGGACAATTATGGCCAGAGTTATGATTCTGGCCAGGTCGAATTTTTCACTTTCCAAAAATTTGCCTAAAAAATCGTCAGATAATTGTTAATAACAAATGAACTATGCAACATAAAAAAAATCCTACGTACTTCGGTAGACAATGTATTTTTCAAGATATATTCAACAATTCAAGTGAATCGGTTGAAAATTGTCTGAGTTATGTTTCCGGCCAACTTAAAAAACGCAGTTTTGAGATAAACGCTGCACAGCCGCCATTTTGAAATTAATCGGTTAAAAAAAATGTATGTATACAGTCACTGACATGTATGATAAACACCCTTTTTGTAATCTCGATTTATTTTGTAGTTTTTCTGAAAAAAAACTAGGGTTAGAGGGTTCACCCCTTAAAACCGTTTTTCCGCTGATAAAAAAATACGTGTCTCTTAGTTTTTGATACGCTTCCACACAAAAAAGTTTCAACAAAATCGGAGGAGGACACCAGAGTGATGTTCCTTGTGAGAGACATTTATGGTGTTCTCAACCATATTTGAACTATATTTTATATTTTCCTGAGGGAACAATAATATTTTATAGCCATAGTTACTGCCAATAGTATAGTACTGCTTATTGATATTTCAGCAGTTGTATGAATTATGCCCTGTATAGGGACAAGTATACAGGGTGTCCCAGAACTGAATGCGTTCTCTGAAATGGGGGGGTTGGGGGTGGAAATCTGAGTCGATTAATATAAGCATGTGTGGGTCTCAGATCAACGCCTGAATTATTATTAATTGTTAAAGGCGGGCCAATCAGGTGCGCCATTTGAGCCGGCGGTGGGCCCGACGAGGAGGGGGCACCGCGCCTAAAGGCACCGCTCACCGACGTACGCCGGCTCATCGGGCGCACCTGATTGGCCCGTCTTCAAAAATTGATAATAATTCAGGGGATGATCTGAGACCCACACATGCTTATATCAATCGACTCAGAATTTCAACCCCAACCCCCCATTTCAGGGAACGCATTTAGTTCTGGAACACCCTGTATAGTAGGTTTCATAAAATGGATATTTCCTGATACTATCGAAAATTCACTTCCCCAAGATTATAATAGTGAACTGAAATATATAATATATCCCGTCTTAAGGCGTTACCCCCACTTGGAGCGCAAAAAAGGCCTTTTTCATGAATTTTTTTAAAGAAAACTACAAAACTTTTTTAATCGATCAATATACCATCTTAAAGAACACATCTTGAAGAACTTTCAGTCATTTTTTTATTGAAAAATATTACATTGTTTAGTGGCAAATGGCCGTCAATGAAATAATGTTTTTATATACACGGTTTGCGGTGACCAACATTGCGGCGAAGTGGATCATCTGAAAAAAAAATGCGGATGGATTTAGTCAAATATAAGTATAAACTAGTCTTTAATCGAAGGATTTTAAAAATATTCATTTTTGACAATATGGCGGACAGTCAAAGTTAATGGTTCGATTTTAACGAAAAAAACGGCCGCTTTTTGGCTATAAAACGGCCATTTTTTTCGAAAAAAAAAAATCGAACGATTAAAGACTACATTTTTATTTATTAAATAAGCCTGCAAAATTTCAAGAAGATCGGTTCATTAGTGTTCGAGTAATCTTGGTCACCGACTTCAGAAATGCCATTTTGAGAAAAACGCGTTTAAAGTTTCAATTTCAGTTTACACGAAGAAAATATTTTTTTTTTGTAAACTTACATAGAGTCATCTATTCCGGGCCCATGCAGAAGTATGGGCCCGGGTACTTATACTTCAAAAAAATGCAATAAAAAAAAATCGATTTTTTCAAAATCGCAAGTGGGGGTAACCCTTTAACTAATTTTTCGAAAATGATGGTCATCTGGAATTTGAGTTTGATGTTCGATATTTCGAAAAACAACATTCCCATGTCGATTCCCTCCGGACCATACACTTTGCCAATTTAAATTCAACTCGATCGAAGTTCGTGCGCAACAAGAATTTCGAGTGTTCATACCTCTCGTCGCTTCGGCTAAAATGTAAAAAAAAAAAAAGAAAGATTTCGGGCACATTGCCAGCGATGAATCAGGCTGAAAGTTGGAACGCATGATCGCCGCGAAAACTCAACACGCTTGAAATTCCTTGCCGGATTCCTGATACTCGACGCGGCAGTGTCCGTTATCTTTCTATGATATTATTCCCTTTTCTATCTCTGATTTTCACTCGTCGGAGAAATACGATATAAATTATTTCTGGAACTCAGCATGCAATTTGTACGTGGCAATTTCGTCACTTTTGACCGGGCAGCGAGCATAAAAATAGGTTTGGTGGAAGATTTTTTTGCTCCCATTTCGCCTGCACTGAAGCAACAGGTATAATTTCACCAAAGCTCGCTTTTCGTCTTTATAAATTATTCGTCAGACGTACACTGCCGGCCAAAAGTACACTTCAGACAATTGGAAAACTTTCGATAATTCCGGATCAAAACTTGTCAAAAAATAAAAATACCTCTCATGTTAATGCTATTTAAAAAAAAATAGCATTAAGGGTTTTCCTCACTTTAGACGCTAAAAAGGCTATTTTCAGGAATCTTTTTCATAGGTTAATGTTATAGATATTGATATAAAAGTTGTTACACTTAATAAATACACTTTCGAAATACATTTAAAAAAATTGTTATGTATTTATGTAACCCAAACAAAATTTAAACGCATTTTTCTCGAAACAAAGTTTTTCGACGGCTTGTTGATAAAATCTGCGAAACTACTGAACCGATCCTTATGAAAGTTTAACCACATATTCTTTACAACTACGGCTATAGCGCATATCAAGGATTTTTTAAAATTTTGATATTTACTATTTTTTTACCAAAAACGGTGAAAACAAAAATATTTTTTTTTTCGAAAAACGTTCGTCATTTTGTTATTTTTGCATGTATAAAAAATCGTATGATATGCGCTATGTTGATAAAATCTTCGAAACTACTGAACTCAATGAAATTTTACCAAATTTACGTAATGACATTTTGATCTTATGGAACTCAATAAAATTGTATGAAGTTTACCTTATGAAATTTGTATCTTATGAAACTCAATGAAATTTTATGAAATTTACCTTATGAAATTTTAACCACCTATTCTTTACAACTATTGCTAAAGCGCATATCAAGGATTTTTCAAAATGTTGATATTTACTATTTTTTGCCAAAAACGGTGAAAAAACACGTTTTTTTTGTTTTTTCGAAGAATGTCCGCTATTTTGTTATTTTTGCATATATAAAAATCGTATGATATGCGCTATAGCCGTTAACACACTGAATCTAAAACCGTTTGATATTTTGTTTCGGATGATCCATCTCCGAGATTTCATCAACAGGGCAGACTTACCATTTTTTAGGTAATTTTTTTAACTACCATTTTCATCTATAAATAGTGACTTAAATAAATAATATTTTTTTAAATGTATTTCGAAAGTGCATTTATAAAGCGTAACAGCTCAAAAAATTAATGAAAATAGACTTTCTTGGCGTCTAAAATGAGATAACCCCTTAACGTAAGAGGTAAACGAGTTAGTAGCTAATTTTGGGAAATTTTCCAAAAATCATACTTACCATAATAACTCGAAATCCTTACACTTTGGACTAAGGTAACCTAGATTAGATATATTCCTAACGAGGGGATCTATCACCCCCTTAAGGGGAGATATACACCTAGGAGCCGGGAAAAAGGTCAGTTTTGTGAATTTTTTCAAGGAAAACTATTTGAAATTTCGGATTGGGGTTTTAATTATCTAAAAGTATGTACACTCAAAAGACGTTCAATTTTCTTCATTTAAAAATATCAAAAATATACAAGGAGATTTTATGATCCTTGGAGCGTCGTAAAAAAATCTGCGTGTACGGTACCCACTGGCGTTTCTTCAAAAATCATCTGAAAAAAAAACCAAAAAGATCATTAAATTAGATACTATAATCTACACTCGGCAAAAGAATTAAAGGATATTGAAAAAGTCCGCCAATTTTAGGGTCATTTTCAAATAGCTGTAACTCCTCGAAAAATGGTCGTATAGCAAAATAAAAAAAAGCAAATTGAAGGTGCAAATCTCTAGTTTTGAGATCTTGAGCTCAAACATTTTTCGCATCAGCCAATTTTTAGTAGCCATAAAAAAACCAAAGAAAAAAAAATTTTCAAAATTTTTGCTCATCTTTCACAGTCTGCACGGACTTTAATACATTTTTTTGAATGATCGGATTAAAAGCATCGTCTAGCTGGATTCTTCCCCTTTAATTTGAGCGGTGGGAGAGCTCTGTACGATTTTTTCTCGCTGAGTTATCGATGTTCAAAGCAAAAATGACACTTTTGACTTTGATGACTGATTACTCGGAGACTAATGGTCGCACAGAAAAAAACCAGAGGGTTTTGGAAACTGAAGTATTCTCTATAAGATGCTTTTATCATTTTTTTATCAACATTTTTTTTATGCGGGAAAATGGATTTAAAAAACGTGATAAATGGCATATTTACGAATATTCTTTTAACTAAGGATTATTTTGCCAATATCGAAAAAATAAATAAAAATTCGATTTTTTTTATGACCACAAAGTATTCTAAAAAAGCCCTCAAAAGTTTAAACCCCTGCGATTTTTTTTTCATTGTATTTCGAATGATCGAAATTGTGGTTCGACCTTCCTAACACCCTGTATATTATCTTCGTAAAATAATAAACTAAACGAATTACATTATTCTATCATTATTTGGCAATTATGCAGCGATCGAAAGTTTTGCAATTATCTGAAGTGTCCGAAAACTTTTGATCGGTAGTGTATATGTACGCTTAACATAAAGTTATTTCGATCGTGCGGTAAATCCCCTGCGGAGACGGTTAAAACGGGTGTAAAATTTATCGGAGCTCTGTTGGAGCCTCGAATGACGAGACAATTTTTCTTTCTTGATTAGTTTATGAGATTGGAGCCGTTAATTCTCAAGCGTGCAACGTGATAGCTATAAGTACCGATAAAAACTATTAAGCAGCGTAATTCCCAGTGGCGATAGATCTGGACACAAAAATTTGAGTGGTCGTGTGATTTTTTTTTCTTCCCATTCGGGCGATATGTCAGCCGAAGGGGAATTTCGTGCGGTTAAACGCCACGACGAGTCATGTGTTTGGGTGGATAGTGCCAAATTCCAAACTCGCGTTACGAGCAAAATGAATTAAAATATGGACAGCTGAAGCAATACCGTACTTCCATAAAATACGAAAATTATTTGAAGGCTTGTTTTGTCTAAACAAAGCTCCACATCCGTGTATTCAATTGACGAGATAATTACACAGAATTTAAAAAAATAAACTCAAAATTTATAAAAATTGTTGTTAATAGGGATTTGTTGTTCGATCAATTAGTGGATTAAGGGGTTAGGCCACTCTAGAGGCCCTAAAAATAGGATTTTTTTTCAGAAAAAGTACAAAATAAATCGAGATTACAAAAAAGGGTGTTTATCGTACATATCAGTGACTGTATACAATAATTTTTTTGAAGCGATTAATTTCAAATTGAAATTTCGTAGTAATATAAATATCCTGATTTTTCGTGCCCATTTAAATTAGAACATGTTTAATGACCCATCAAAAACTCAATCAGCTTTCATATAATTTTTTTGCCAATCCATTTTTCGATATTTCCACTTTTGTTGGTAATTAAAAATGGCACAATGCAGAATAAGACATTAAATAATAATAATACAATATGAGAATACTAAGTTTAGAACGTTATATACATACCTACATACATATGTATGTGTGGGTGTGGTAGAACTGCAGAAGAGCTCACCGCAACAAAAAGTGGTGTGTTATTTTTTGCGCGTATTTTTATCTTCTGAATCATTGGCAATTACGAAAAAGGGTGCTCTTCCATGAGCAAAGAATTACAACGAACCCAAGCGTTACTTATATTTCCATCGCCAGAATTTACGAACATTTTGTGGAAAGTGTGAGATAACAATTGACAAAAATTGCCGTAACTTTTTTGCTAGTAGCGAGCGCCTTTTTTTCAAATTGCAAATAATTCAGGAGATGAAAATAAGTCATGAAAATGAATTTTTTTTCGCATTCGTCTTATAGGTTCTACATACATATAGTTCAACATATATATAGTATGCAGTTTCAAGATACATAAACAGGGTGTCCCAGAACTGAATGCCTCCCCTGAAATGGGGGGTTGGGGGTGAAGTTCTGAGTCGATTGATATAAGCATGTTTTGGTCTCAGATCAACCCCTGAATTATTATTCATTTTTAAAGGCGGGCCAATCAGATGCGCCCGCCTTTAAAAGTGAATAATAATTCAGGGGTTGATCTGAGACCCACACATGCTTATATCAATCGACTCAGAATTTCACCCCCAACCCCCCATTTCAGGGAACGCATTCACTTCAGAAACACCCTGTATATATATATATATATATATATATATATATATATATATATATATACAGGGTGTCCTGTTATTAATGGATAATTCTGTAACTGTCGAACATTTCGTACTACATTTTGAAATTTCAGTTTAGTAAAACTCCCACGGTTTTCGAGATAAAAATCATCTGCTTTTGGTTTTTCGCATGCATTTTCTACAAATGATAACTTTTTTAAACCCGGCTTAAAAAAATACGCTTGGTTATTTGTTTTATCTAGAAAATTCTACTTTTTAACCTCAAATGTTACGGAAACTTTATGAAAAAAGATCTTATGCAGAATTTTCATACAAACCAATCCGAACATCTGATTTTGATAGCCTGCGGTGTAAAAAAAATCTACTTCGCATATCGTGCCAATTACTTTAAACAGTTGCTTGGTTATTGTCGATTCATATCATTTGTAGAGATCGCATGCGAAAAACCAAAAGCAGATGATTTTTTTTTTTTTCAAAAAATAACATAAAACCCCAAATCTAAAAAACGGTGGGACTTTTACTAAACTGAAATTCCAGCATATACAGGGTGTCCAATAGGAAGTTGCTGAAACTAATTGACTGTCATTTTAAAACACGTGCACAGAATCAGAAAAGCCAAATTGCTTTAAATAGAGGAAACTCTGCAGTTTTAAACGCACATAAAAAAACCCAGTCAAATATTTTTTATGTCAATTTATTACATCTTATAAAAATAACTAAAAAGTACAGTGATTAATGATAGATATTTTCGAAGTGCGAACCGTTAGATTGTGTACAAAAATCAATTCTCTTTTGAAAACTGTGAAAAACTGTGTCCAACATATCGTTCGTAATGCCGCGAACGACTTCCTGGATGGCCGCGATCAGTTCTTCTACTGTGCTGGGGTTTTTAGCGTAACAATGATCTTTAATGTAACCCCACAACAAAAAATCACAAGAGTTCAGGTCCGGTGAGTACGGAGGCCATTCTAGTCCGCCTTGAGCAAATTTAGGGTACCCCAGACCGATTCCTCGAGTCCCATATACGCGATGAATAGCTTCAAACACCCCATGAGTCCGGTGCGGCGTCGCTCCATCTTGCATGAAGTAAACATTTTTAACCAGTCCCCTCTTTTTTGCATAAGGGAAGAATTTCATTTCCAAAAGCTGTTTGTAACTCTCTCCTGTCACCGTAGATTCCAAGAATTGTAAATAAATTCCTTTTACTGAAATCGCTGCCCATGCCGTTACTTTCTGTGGATGAAGGGACTTCGCTAGCGATATGTTGGGATTTTCTGTTCCCCAAAACCGGTAATTTTGCTTGTTACGTACCCATTCATCCAAAAATGTGCTTCATCGGAATAAATAATCAATTTCTCATTAAGTTCTTCGGCTTCAAACATTCCCGTAATAGTGTTACAAAATTCGATGCGTTTCGTCATGGCATGTTCAGTTAACAATTGACGAGTGCTTATTTTATACGGATGAAACTTTAAAAAATATTTCAAAATGTTGTGTAATGATGATTTGGTTATTTTTAATGCTTGAGCAGCTTTCCGAATCGAATCATTTGGATTTTGTTTGAAATAATTCTCAACTTCGTTGATCTTCTCTGGTGTAGTCACCGTAACAGATGGACCTGGCAACTCGTGTCTACGGTCCTGGAGTGTACCATACTTCACGAAGTTATCGATTATCCTACAAAAATTAACGTAAAATTACTTCAATGCAGTTTAATTGAATTGAAACACAAGTTGTATGATAGATGAATATGAATAAATATTAAATTCTTACCTTTTCAGAGTGTTTTCGCTGGCAACTCTATGAGTTCCAAACTTAGTACGAAACCCTCTATACGCATTACTATAAATTTTTCCCCTCGAGAAGAAGCACTCAATAAGATATACTTTTTCTTCCGTGGTGAGCTCACTCATCTTGACGCGCGCGTACTTGCTTCAACCACGGCTGGAATAAAACTGCGGGGCCTCAGGTATGCGCCTTAGAAAAAGGGACCCCTATTTAATTCATGGAGGGAAGAGACACTTATTTAGTTTTAGCAACTTCCTATTGGCCACCCTGTAGTAGGGCATGATCTGACCTATCGACAGTTGCAGGATTATCCATTCGTAACGGGACACCCTGTGTATACATATATACAATATAGCACCATTGTATTGCATTAGACAGATGATTGATAACTGATAAGAGTGCACAACTCCGCACAAACGAAACCGGGAATAATAGCACATATATTTCACAGAACAAAAATAATAATTTGCATGTACTCATTCGTCCGTTGTATCGTGCATTGTTCTCGAGGAAGTTTTTTTTTTTTCATCTCGTAAAAACGTTCGATTCGAAGAGGGCGGGTTGTGTTGCACGCGGACGACGGTGAGCGTTCAACGGAATGGTAAAAATCAAGAACACACGTTGGGGTTCTCCGGTTCCCGAACAACAACGAATATACAAGCTGCAGCAAGGCTTACACCGGGACAGTGACGAGAGTTCTTGTAAGATATTGCGATGCGGTCGATGCCTTCCGCAACGGCAGTGACGTCTTTGTTGCCGTGACGTCTCACACGGAAGTGGTTACATATACAGGGTGTCCCTCTTATCTCTGCCACCCGAAATAACTCGGTAATTATCGACGTCACAAAAAAATGTTCCAGAAAAAAGTTGTACGGTGTGAACGGGGCCATCAAATGCGACCAACTTTTTTTAATTTCCGTGGAGGCGCTCGCGCACAGCGAAGGTCACCTCCACTTTTTTAATGGAAAGGTACATTTTTTATTTACCCATCTTGTGGAGCTTCTCAAGCCGCATAAAACACGTTACGGGATCAAAGCCGTTCAAGGTCATTCAAGGTCAGTATCGATGATACAAATCTAAATAGCTGACCGTGAATGACGTTGAACGACTTTGACACTCTAATGTTTTTTATTGGAGGTGACCTTCACTGTGCGTCAGCGCCTCCACCGAAAAAAAAATTTGGTCGCATTTGATAGCCCCCTTCACGCGGCATAACTTTTGTCTGGAACATTTTTTTGTGACCTCGATAATTAGCGAGTTATTTCGGGTGACAGAGATAAGAGGGACACCCTATATATATATATATATATATATATATGAGGTATTTCACGTGAATCCGGTGGACTTTTTCCCTGACCCCCGCCGAAATGATTTATTTGTTTTAATCTGATTCCATTGACTCTAAAAGACACCCTGATTTTTTTTTACATTTTTCGAAACAATCTTTAGTAAAAAAAAATTCTCCGAAAGAAAACGCCCCGACTTAAAAATCTGAAAAAATTCCCAAAAATGCGTGGTTATATGTAAAAAATTTCAAGCTATCACCCGCAGTGGAAGTATGATTTTTTCTGTGCTTTCTGAGCGATTAACGTTAAAAAACATCCGCAAAATTGACTGCTAACTGTTCGAGGTTCATGATTGTGATTAGGTTATTCAAAAATGGTCAAAATAATTCATTGTGGGTATTCAAATATTTAAGCATCCGCCCGAAGTAGGCGGTTCTTGAATTTTTCGGATTTTTTTAAACGTCAATCGCTCGCAAAGCACAGAAAAAATCATACTCCCACTGCGGGCGATAGCTTGCAAATTTTTACATATAATCACGGACCTTTGGGAATTTTTTCATATTTTTAAATTGTGGCGTTTTTTTCGGAGAATTATTTTTTTCTTGACGCAGGGTTGTTTCGAATAATGTAAAAAAAAATCAGGGTGTCTTTTAGAGTCAATGGGATCAGATAAAAAAAATAAACCGTATTGGCGGGGGTCAAGGAAAAAGTCGTGCGTGCGTGCGTGCGTGCGTTTTTTTCTGATTCGAGTATTCGGGTGACGAAGTCGGGATTTTACACACAATTCATACATAGTCTTGCTAAGCTTGGGTTTTTTATTCATGCTTTTTACTGACGAATTTCGTTCCTGTTTTTTTTGTGGAACCAAGATGTCTGAACGGTTCTGCATAAGCTTGGGGCCAGAAACGTAGGTCGATTTTCAATTTTTTTTTCTGATGTGAGTAAGGTAACGGTACCAATGCTCGGACGGGTCCCAATTTTCGGACAGTAGTTCGAATACTTCACTATATTACATATATAATTGATAGTTAACGAAAAGTAACGCTTGCATTCTATTCAGCCTTCAATTATTAATTGATTACTGGAAAATTGTACGTTAATAACGAATTTTAGTAGTGAAATTGACGAGTTATATTAACGAGTCCGAGTCAGCCATGTCATGAATGCACTTTTCTAAACCGAAGAACCAAAGAGTTGCAATAATTTGTGATAGTAATAGGAGTTTATTTTTTATCGATTTCTAGACTAGACTTATGATCCATCGAAAGTGAATCGAACCGACTTTTCGAAACCGTCGTTAAATTTCGGTTTGGATAAGGTTTTATATAATAAATTCAGTGTCCCATTAATTGGGACATGTATCACACGCATGTACCACGGTCGAAGCTCATCCACAGTGATCTCGTCCGATCACTAGTACGAGAGCACGTAGCCATAGAGACCAAATCGCCGGACGCCACGCGTTGTTGATTTCGTTTCGCTGCGTACCTCGCGATAAATGACTTATTACTGACTTAGTTTGGGATTTTGAAAAAAAAAGAAGTGAAAAAAGAAGGGAAAAAAGAAGAGAAAATCAATTGGTAAGTACATGTGTCCTATATTTAGATCTTACGTACCAGTTCAACATAACCTTGCAACCATAGGAATCAATTTCTGCATGTCCGAAAATTGGGACATGAGCGTGTCCGAACATAGGTACGTAACGCTAACAGCTGTCCGAAAATTGGTACATTTTGTGTTATTGAACATTAGAGCGTATAAAAATAAAAATATTTAACTTACCGGCAGTTAATGCATGTGTTTTGAAAACTAGAATTTACGAGCTTGACGTTAGGTCCGGTCATTTTTTTTTTAACGTTCCTTAAATGAATACTAAATCCTATAATCTAAAAATGCTCTTAACCGTCCGATCATTGGTACCGTTACCTTATTCGTATGACGAGGTCGGGATTTTACACACAAATAATACACAGTCTTCCCGAGTTTGAGTTTTTTAAAAGTGAAAAATATCGATGTCCAATGAAGTTATTATTATTTAAACAAAGTGCCGCCGGTGCTGGATTGCCAATCGGAGTTGGTGCTTCTGGCGACTGAAGTAATCAATGAAAGCAATGTGAGCAATGAAATATTAAAAACGTTATTTCAGTATGATAATAAAACTATCGTACGGCCACATACTTTTTTGAAATTTTGCAAATTACCAAAATGACAAGCTGTGTAAAAAGTTCGTTTTTCGAAAAAAAAAATTGACTTTAATAATGTGTTATTAGCAAAAAGATGAAGATATGAAAAAACCATGCGGTCGTACGATGGAATATGTGGTAAACGATGCTATATCCTAAGTCGAAGTGAATCGGCCGAATAGTTCATGAAACATAGTTTCGAGAAAAATGCTAAAGAAAAATAGTTGTGAACCGCAGCAGAATGGTTTATCGTAGTGCATTTGGCGATCTGATCCTTCACAAAAGTCGTCACAAATTTCCGCAGTTTTTGGAACTTGTACAAAATCTTTATTCCACATTAACGGGGTCCTCTAGTTTCTCGGCTGTTTTTTTACGGCTTTTTCAATAATTTTTTACGGGCAAAGCATCGAAATAATCAATCTCATTGTTTTTGCATAATCTTTATTAACATTTAAATAAGCTTTATAAATTTTTTGAAGTTAAAATATATAATAGAATAAAAGTTATAGTGGCCGACAGGAAGACATCAAGTAAAAGAGGTGCTTGACGGTGACCAAGATTGCGGCTGTTCTGCTTATTTGAAATCAAAAAACCAAACGGCATTTTAATCTTCATATTTACGACTAGCAATTGAACTAGAGTGAATTCTAAATTACAAAAATTGACATTTTTATACACTTTTGAAAATTACATTCTATTTTTTACGCATTTTTTTTAAGTTTTTCGCTCGTACAAAAAAAAAACTATCGAAGCAATCGTGATAATCCTAGTTCAATCGCTGGCTTATAACATATTAAAGATGCTGTATAAATTTGAACAAGATCGGTGCAGTAGTTTCTGAAATATCGTGGTTTCGAAAAATGGTGTTTCGAGAAAAACGCGTTTGAAAGTTCGCGCATGTGATTTATACTTGTGAACCACTTCGAATATCGAAAATCCTTTGGCACACATTTTCTACACATGTTGTAGATGTGATTTATGAAAAAAAAATCGATTTTTTCGACCCGAGAAACTAGAGGACCGCCTTAAAATTAAGGCCCTGGGTTATGAAACGTAGCAATGCAAAAATGGGGTTTAACAAAATTTAAAGCTCATCCACATCCCTCAATTATGAAGTATTTTTCACTACGGCGAGAAACCAGTTTAGATGCTCCAAAAATCATTTTTTTTTGTATTTCATAAATTGTCAGTAAAACTATTCAAGAATACGTTCCCAAAGTATTATAAATAATTCATTACTGCCTCGAACTTTTTGTTTTCGGTAATTTTTTTTTCAAACGCGTTTTTCTCGAAACGACTTTTCTTCAATTTGTGTACACTCTAGCTCAAAAAGTTTCTAACCTATAATTCCATAAAGTGATAGTTTCTTTATATAACTACGCTCTATATGAACCGAAAGTTGGGGTAATATCATTGTTCAAAGTATATTTTTTATCGCAACAAAGGTTATAAAAAATGGTACAAATTATACCCTTTTGTTTAACCTTTAACAGTCATCGGGGTTGAATCAACCCTAGCCGTTTATCGCACTTCCAGAATTTTATATTTTATCGGATTTTTTTTTGTTATATTAAAAATTACACGACTTGGAAATAATCTGCATGGTCTTACACACAAGGATTAAAAATGCATTGTAGTATTTTTTTTTCAATTTTTAAATTGTTTATCACTCTCGAAAGTGAGTGGGGTTGATGACACCCCCAACGTCACAATCTGGAGGTGTGACTGACAAGGATGCAAATGCAATTTAAAATTTTAAAAATGCAATTTAAAATTTTTCGTCAGCGTTAGGTTCATGTAGAAGGAAAACATGTTTTCCAAGTAATCTTCAAACCGTATTGATTTCCGATAAAAACGGTGGCCTCCAGAGTGTTCACAAAGTCTGATGGCGACCTTCAATGGGTAGCAGCTTATATGTTTCGTATTTTTAGAGGAAAATTAAAATATTTGTTTCAAAATATGTATAAAATATTCCCAAAGTTTCAATAAATTCTATTCATTCATTCCTTGTAAAAAAAATCACAAAAAACCTACTCCTAAACTGGTTTCCCGCCCTAACTCTTTTTTCTCGACAAGCGAATAAATCGCGGATTCGGGACGTTGAAAAGGAAGCGAGCGTAACAAGAAATTCGCGAGGAAGCGAAAGTGCAAAGCACCACGGATGAATAACTATTACGAAAAGTGTGTAACAAAATTGAAAGGAGAAATTGCCTCGAGCATGACAGTAACGAGGATATTCGCTTGAAAAACTATTTCCAGCATGCGGCGCCGACGCATAAAGAGTACAAAAAAATAGATACGCGGCAAAGTAATACGGTAATCTATCTTGATTACGTCTCAATTAGATATTCCACGATGATCCTTGTATCCGTGAGACTCGCGCGGTCAGCCGGAACGCAACGAGAACGAACGAGCAAAATATTTATAGAGAAGTTCATCTATATCTGCTTCGCATTGAGAAACGCACGCGAGAATTAAGCTGCTCAGCGCGTTGTTCTTTCGCGACGAGAGAGAATTCCTGTCAACTCAACACGTATCGTTGACACTTTTGTCGGTTGCATACATGGAACGTGCGACTTCTCTAGGAAGCTGGTTGGAACGCAACGAAAGTTTTTTTTTACATTTTATTTTTCTTGTTTTTATTATTACAGATCTTTTTTTAAAAAGATTTTTAGCAGGATTTTTAGCATTTTTTGAATAGATTTTTAATATTTTTTAAATCGATTTTTAACATTTTTAAAAATAGGTTTTCAACAGAGGGTCTTCAGAGGCGGATGAGGTGATGGGGGGGGGGGGGGGGGGGCACGGGGGCACGCCCCCCCAGACGGTTCAAATCGACTACACAAAAAAGCTAAGGAATCCCAGCATAATCACATCCTACCTCCTCGTGCCCCCGAGCCCCCCCCCCCCCCCCGCCCCGAAAAATTCTGGCTCCGCCCTTGGGTGTCCTGTTATGAATGGATAATCTCATCTCAATAAATGGAGAATTTAAGTTTAGTAAAAGTCCCACGGTTTTTTAGATAAAAATCATCTGCTTTTGGTTTTTTGCATGCCATTTCTACAAATGATAACTTTTTTGGTAATTATGCAGTTTGAGGACTTTTCCGAAAAACGACGAAATTTTTTTTTTTCACTGTGAACTTGCTTGTTCCATTATATTGAGTGATATTTCGTCGGGGGAGGCTGACACTTTCCATTAATTTCATAAGTTATGGGGTTTTAAAGTTCGCGGAAGCACGCGATAAAATAGGGCATTTTTAAATATTTTGACGACTTTATTGGGGGTGGGGTGTGGGGGTGTTCATAAAAAAGCCTTTCTAAACGCAATGCCGAAAGTAAATCGCTGCGGTCACTCTCCCATAAAAAGGTATAGGGATTTTGAAATTCACGAAAACACGTTACAAAATAGCGTATTTTCGAACATTTCCGGGAGACCTATATTGGGTGTGGGAAGAGGGGCGATTTATGAAAGAAGCCTTTTTAAATACCCCTGCCCCCCCCCCCGTCTGTTTTTGTGTGTTGTATGTGGAAGACGTCTGATGCGGTGACGCAGGGGGTCTAGGGGGGCAACCCCCGGCGGGGTGGAGGGCAGCGCCCCTCGCGGGGGCGCTGCCCCCGCTGCCCCCCAAAGACACTAAACGTGGTTTTTAAATATATTTAAATGAACTACAATCATACTAAGTTGATAACTTTTGTGGCCCTAATAACAACCCAAACAACCTAACCTAAACAAACCCAAACAATGGCTACAGGGGCGGGGGGGAAGTGACCGCCGCGATTTCTCTTCAGCATTGTATTCAGGAAGGCTTCTTTTATAAATCCCCCCACCTCCCACCCCCAATATAGGCGTCGAAATATTTAAAAATGCCTTATTTTATTACGTGTTTCAGGGAGCTTCAAAACTTCATGATACATGGAATTAATAGATAGTGTCGGCCTCCCCCAACGGAATATCAATAGTGGTGGCCAATTGAGGCGTTAGGCCACTCTGGAGGCCGAAAAAATAGACTTTTTGGGGATTTTTTTTTTCAGAAAAACTACAAAATAAATCGAGATTACAAAAAGTGTGTTTATCATCCATATCAGTGACTGTATACAATAATTTTTGGAAGCGATTAATCTCAAAATGTCGGCTGTGCAGCGTTTATCTCAAAACTGCATTTTTTAAGTTGGCAGGAAACATAACTCAGACAATTTTCAACCGATTCAATTGAAATGTTGAATATATCTTGAGAAATACATTTTCTATGGAAGTACGTAGGATTTTTTTTCTTCATATTGCATAGTTCATTTGTTATTAACAATTATCTGACGATTTTTTAGGCAAATTTTTCACTTCCCAAAAATTCTCATCAGATAATTGTTAATAACGAATGAACTATGCACTATAAAAAAAAAAATCCTACGTACTTCCATAGACAATGTATTTTTCAAGATATATTCAACATTTCAAGTGCATCGGCCGAAAATTGTCTGAGTTATGTTTCCGGCCAATTTAAAAAATGCAGTTTTGAGATAAACGCTGCACAGCGGCCACTTTGAAATTAATCGCGTCAAAAAATTATTGTATACAGACACTGATATGTATGATAAACACCCTTATTTGTAATCTCGATTTATTTTGTAGTTTTTCCGAATAAAAATTTCCCAAAAAGCCAATTTTATCGGCCTCTAGAGTGGCCTAACCCCTTAAAGCAGTTTTAGGCAAAAATAAAAAAAATTTCGTTTTTTGGAAAAGTCCTCAAACTGCATAATTACCATTTTTTTACCCGGTTAAAAAATAATCTTGATAATTTGCTTGATCTAAAACAGTCTACTTTTCAACCCAAACAAACTTTAATTTGCATACAAACAAACTTGAACATCTGACTTTGATAGCCTGCGGTGGAAAAAAAATGTACTGCGCATATCGTGCCAATTACTTTAAAAAGTTGCTTAGTTATTGTCGATTCATATCATTTGTATAAATGGCATGCGAAAAACTAAAAGCAGATGTTTTTTTTTAACGTAAAGCCTAAAATCTCGACAACCGTGGGACTTTTACTAAATTGAAATTCCAGCCTGTGGTAGGATATGATCTGACCTATCGACAGTTGCAGAATTGTCCCTTTATAACAGGACATCCCAGGACGGATGCAGAATTTTTTTTGGCGGGCTCGGGGGCACGGGGGAGGGGGCATGTGATTATTCTGGAACTCCTTGGCTTTTTTGTATAGTCGACCCGGTTCTCTTAGTAGCTCTCTATAGTAGCAAAAATGCGTTTTCAAAATCGATACAACGGCCATTAGAAGCGACAGAAAAAAATCTTTAAAAAATTGGTGATGATATTAACGACACATGAGTAAATTTTTATTTCGAAATGACAGTATATTTTGAAATGCAGGGATATTGGTCTCGTTGAAGCGGAGTGGAATGCATGGCATATAGATTTATCTCGCAACGATAACACTTTTTTAAATTTTATTTCCATTATTTTCATTGTTACAGAAGATCTTTATATATATATATATATACAGGGTGATTCAGTTCAGGTCGTGCATCCGGCAACTACCGATGCTGGACGATGTTCGGAACAAAGCTACTTAGCCGAATTTTTTAATTCGCAATAGCTTTTAAATGGAAAGCAATAGAATTCTGGAATTCTAGGCCAATCAGAATCGCCGTTACGTACGCGTTGGGCGACGCCTCAGTGTCGGGTTATCAAGGCACCGATTCTAAACATTTGAAAAAGTGGCAGAGTTCAGACGGAATTTCGTATCGCGAACGCGAAAATTCTTTTGTTCGTACCGAAGTTTGCTGTCCTTCTCTATCAAATGATGAAGCAACGAGTGATCGGCGTTTGTCACATGTGCAATGAATTATGCTGTAACGTCCAGTTCTTTTATTAAAACAATATTTTTATCCAAACATACGTAGATTTTAGGTTCTCGGATAATTCGAATGGGATAAATAAGTCATATGATGTAACGCTCGGTCCCGGCGATATATTTGATGAACTGCCACCGCCGATTAAACCTTCGTGAACAATTTAAAAAAAAAAACGCATCTAGAAATGTAGAGTGCGCATTGCTCAGCTTTAAATGTTTCAGAGAGTTGAAAATAATTACTCGACAAAATAGGAGGGAAAGGTTTTGCCTAAAAAAATACACAGAAAAAAGTTGGCTACTAACGGATAATGGGAAAAAAGGAATTGAAAAAGACTCGGAAGTTAAATGGAATACCCTCTGCAATCATAGATCATTGCGCAAAACATTGGCTTCATTTCGTTACGTAGCCGAGTGCAATGGTAGCTGTTCGGAAGAGCTCTTTTGAGCTTTGAGCCGACCACTGTAAATATGATTCCAATAAACAAACGTGAAACATTATTTGAACGAATGGTCTTGCATATTGGATTCGTCTCGACACTGGAAAAAAATTATTGTATGCGTATTTATCATACTTAAAGAAAAATTAAAGTCGTATCTCATGGAAATCTCCGTTTGGATCAATATTTTTTACAGTTGGGAATGAATACAAGTGCGAATGCAAGTGGTCTCGTTGTGGAACAATCTCTACAATCAGAAAACATTGAGCAAGACATTGGTTTCATTTCTTTTCATAGTCCACTGCAGCAGTAGTAGTTCTGAAACGATATTCTCGATATCGAGGGAGGTAGAATTTTAGAATCATGCATAGGAAACGAATCCAAACAATGAGAACCTTTTGAGGTTGATGATGCGGCTCGAGCCGATAAAAAAACGGTTGAAACAGGCGTATTAATCAACGTTAAATCTCATGTGAATTTATCGTCGAATCGACGACTTTCAAATCAGGAAACGGATCCGAGTCTGCATGCAAGTGGTTCTGTTGTGGAATAATCCCTACAAACTGAGAACGTCGCGGCGAGCATCGGATTCGTTCACGTTCATAGTCCACGGCAGCAGTAGCAGTCCTCAACGGCTATTTTCGTGGCGAGAGTGAAACATTTAAAAAAATCACCCACTGGGAACGAGTCCGAAAAGTCTCAAGGTTATTTCGATAATGAAACACAAAACAGAATTTGAATGGACCGTTTTACATGTTGGATTCGTCTCGATTCGATCAAAAACAAACGGTCGAAACAGGCGTATTTATCAACGTCGAATCTCATGTGAATTTTCGTCCGAATCGACGACTTTTAAATCGGGAAACGAATCCGAGTCTGCATGCACGTGTTTCTGTTGTCGAATAATCACGACAAACTGAGAACGCCGCGCCGAGAATCGGATTCGGTCACGATCATAGTCCACAGCAGCAGTAGTAGTCCTCAACCGCTATTTTCGTGCCGAGGGTGAAACATTTTTAAAAATCACCTTCTGGGAACGAATCCGAACAGTGTCAAGGCTATTTCGATAATGAAACACAAAACAGAATTTGAATGGACCGTTTTACATATTGGATGTGTCTCGAATCGATAAAAAACAAACGGTCCAAACAGGCGAATTTATCAACGTCGAATCTCATGTGAATTCGTTCGCACTGATGACTTTTAAATCGGGAAACGAATCCGAGTCTGCATGCAAGAGTTTCTGTTGTGGAATAATCCCTACAAACTGTGAACGCCGCGCCGAGCATCGGATTCGTTCACTTTCCTAGTCCACAGCAGCAGTAGTAGTCCTCAACGGCTTTGATCATGCCGAGGGTGAAACATTTTAAAAAATCACCCACTGGTAACGATTCCGAAAAGTCTCAAGGTTATTTCGATAATGAAACACAAAATAGATTCGTCTCGATCGGATAAAAAACATACAGTTGAAACAGGCGTATTTATCAACGTCGAATCTCGTTGGAATTTTCGTTCGAATCGACGACTTTTAGATCGGGAAACGAATCCAAGTCTGCATGCATGTGTTTTTGTTGTGGAATAAACCCTACAAACTGGGAACGCCGCGCCAAGCATCGGATTCGTTCACGTTCATAGTCCACAGCAGCAGTAGTAGTCCTCAACGGCTATTTTCGTGCCGAGGGTGATACATTTTAGAAAATTACTCACTGGGAACGATTCCGAGCAGTCTCAAGGTCATTTCGATAGATAAACACAAAACAGAATTTGAATGGACCGTTTTACATATTGGATTTGTCTCGATTCGATAAAAAAAAAACGGTTGGAACAGGCGTATTTATCAACGTCGAATCTCATGTGAATTTTCGTTCGAATCTATGACTTTTAAATCGGGAAACGAATCCGAGTCTGCATGCAAGTGTTTCTGTTGTGGAATAATTCGTACAAACTGTGAAAGCCGCGCCAAGCATCGGGTTCGTTCACGTTCATAGTCCACAGCAGCAGTAGTAGTCCTCAACGGCTAGTTTCATGCCGAGGGTGATACATTTTTAAAAATTACCCACTGGGAACGATTCCGAACAGTCTCAAGGTTCTTTCGATAATGAAACAAAACAGAATTTGAATAGACCGTTATCATTTTGAATCCATCTCGGTCCGATAAAAAAAAAGCGGTTGAAACATGCGTATTTATCAACGTCGAATCTCATGTTAATTTCTGTTCGAATCAACGACTTTTAAATCGGGAAACGAATCCGAGTATGCATGCAAGTGTTTTTGTTGTGAAATAATCCCTACAAACTGAAAACGCCGCGTCGAGCATCGAATTCGTTCACGTTCATAGTCCACAGCAGCAGTAGTAGTCCTCAACGGCGATTTTCGTGCCGAGGGTGTTACATTTTAAAAAATCACCTTCTGGAAACGAATCCGAACAGTCTCAAGGTTATTTCGATAATGAAACACAAAACAGAATTTGAATGGATCGGTTTTCATATTGGATTCGTCTCGATCTGATTGAAAAAACCGGTTGGAACAGGCGTATTTATCAACGTCGAATCTCATGTGAATTTCTGTTCGAATCGACGACTTTTAAATCGGGAAACGAATCCGAGTCTGCATGCATGTGTTTCTGTTGTGGAATAATCCCTACATACTGGGAACGCCGCGCCAGGCATCGGATTCGTTCACGTTCATAGTCCACAGCAGCAGTAGTAGTCCTCAACGGCTATTTTCATGCCGAGTGTGATACATTTTAAAAAATTGCCCACTGGGAACGATTCCGAACAGTCTCAAGGTTATTTCGATAATGAAACAAAACAGAATTTGAATAAACCGTTTTCATTTTGGATTCATCTCGGTCCGATAAAAAAAGCGGTTGAAACAGGCGTATTTATCGACGTCAAATCTCATGTAAATTTCTGTTCGAATCGACGACTTTTAAATCGGGAAACGAATCCGAGTATGCATGCAAGTGTTTTTGTTGTGGAGTAATCCATACAAACTGAGAACGCCGCATCGAGCATCGGATTCGTTCACGTTCATAGTCCACAGCAGCGGTAGTAGTCCTCAACGGCTAGTTTCGTGCCGAGGGTGTTACATTTTTAAAAATCACCTTCTGAAAACGAATCCGAACAGTCTCAAGGTTATTTCGATAATGAAACACAAAAGAGAATTTGAATGGATCGGTTTTCATATTGGATTCGTCTCGGTCCGATAAAAAAAGCGGTTGAAATATTTATCGGCGTATTTATCAACGTCGAATATCATGTGAATTTCTGTTCGAATCGACGACTTTTAAATCGGGAAACGAATCCGAGTATGCATGCAAGTGTTTTTGTTATGGAATAATCCCTACAAACTGAGAATGCCGCGCCGAGCATCGGATTCGTTCACGTTCATAGTCCACACCAGCAGTAGTAGTCCTCAACGGCTATTTTCGTGCCGAGAGTGAAATATTTTAAAAAATCACTCACTGGGAACGAGTCCGAAGCATCTCAAGGTTATTTCGATAATTAAACACAAAACAGAATTTGAATGGACCGTTTTACATATTGGATTCGTCTCGATTCGATAAAAAACAAACGGTTGAAACAGGCGTATTTATCAATGTCGAATCTCATGTGAATTTATTTTCGAATCGACGACTTTTAAATCGGGAAACGAATCCGAGTCTGCATGCAAGTGTTTCTGTTAAGGAATAATCCCTACAAACTGAGAACGCCGCGCCGAGCATCGGATTCGTTCACGTTCATAGTCCACAGCAGCAGTAGTAGTCCTCAACGGCTTTTTTCGTGCCGAGGGTGAAACATTTTTTAAAATCACCTTCTGTGGACGAATTCGAACAGTCTCAAGGTTATTTCCATAATGAAACACAAAACAGAATTTGAATGGACCGGTTTTCATATTGGATTCGTCTCGATCCGATAAAAAAAACATACAGTTGAAACAGGCGTATTTATCAACGTCGAATCTCGTTGGAATTTTCGTTCGAATCGACGACTTTTAAATCGGGAAACGAATCCGAGTCTCCATGCAAGTGTTTCTGTTGTGCAATAATCCCTACAAACTGAGAACGCCGCGCCGAGGATCGGATTCGTTCACGTTCATAGTCCACAGCAGGAGTAGTAGTCCGCAATGGCTATTTTCGTGCCGAGGTGATACATTTTTCAAAAATCACCTTCTGGGAACGAATCCGAACAGTCTCAAGGTTATTTCGATAATGAAATACAAAACATAATTTGGATGGACCATTTTTCGTATTGGATTCGTCTCGATCCGATAAAAAAAACCGGTTGAAACAGGCGTATTTATCAACGTCGAATCTCATGTGAATTTCTGTTCGAATCGACGACTTTTAAATCGGGAAACGAATCCGAGTCTGCATGCATGTGTTTCTGTTGTGGAATAATCGCTACAAATTGAGAACGCCGCGCCAGGCATCGGATTCGTTCACGTTCATAGTCCACAGCAGCAGTAGTAGTCCTCAACGGCTATTTTCGTGCCGAGGGTGATACATTTTTAAAAATTACCCACTGGGAACGATTCCGAACCGTCTCAAGGGAATTTCGATATTTAAACACAAAACA
Organism: Ophion slaviceki; assembly: GCA_944452715.1. Classification (NCBI taxonomy): domain Eukaryota; kingdom Metazoa; phylum Arthropoda; class Insecta; order Hymenoptera; family Ichneumonidae; genus Ophion; species Ophion slaviceki. The sequence continues at coordinate 71,690,287 of OX101783.1, forward strand.
GAATCTGAATGGACCGTTTTACTATTGAATTTGTCTCGATTCGATAAAAAACAAACGGTTGAAACAGGCGTATTTATCAACGCTGAATCTCATGTGAATTTTCGTTCGAATCGATGACTTTTAAATCGGGAAACGAATCCGAGTATGCATGCAAGTGTTTTTGTTATGGAATAATCCCTACAAACTGAGAATGCCGCGCCGAGCATCGGATTCGTTCACGTTCATAGTCCACACCAGCAGTAGTAGTCCTCAACGGCTATTTTCGTGCCGAGAGTGAAACATTTTAAAAAATCACTCACTGGGAACGAGTCCGAAGCATCTCAAGGTTATTTCGATAATTAAACACAAAACAGAATTTGAATGGACCGTTTTACATATTGGATTCGTCTCGATTCGATAAAAAACAAACGGTTGAAACAGGCGTATTTATCAATGTCGAATCTCATGTGAATTTATTTTCGAATCGACGACTTTTAAATCGGGAAACGAATCCGAGTCTGCATGCAAGTGTTTCTGTTAAGGAATAATCCCTACAAACTGAGAACGCCGCGCCGAGCATCGGATTCGTTCACGTTCATAGTCCACAGCAGCAGTAGTAGTCCTCAACAGCTTTTTTCGTGCCGAGGGTGAAACATTTTTTAAAATCACCTTCTGTGGACGAATTCGAACAGTCTCAAGTTTATTTCCATAATGAATCAAAACAGAATTTGAATAAACCGGTTTCATTTTGGATTCATCTCGGTCCGATAAAAAAAAGCGGTTGAAACAGGCGTATTTATCAACGTCAAATCTCATATGAATTTCTGTTCGATTCGACAACTTTTAAATCGGGAAACGAATCCGAGTATGCATGCAAATGTTTTTGTTGTGGAATAATCCATACAAACTGAGAACGCCGCGTCGAGCATCGGATTCGTTCACGTTCATAGTCGACAGCAGCGGTAGTAGTCCTCAACGGCTAGTTTCGTGCCGAGGGTGTTACACTTAAAAAAATCCCCTTCTGGAAACGAATCCGAACAGTCTCAAGGTTATTTCGATAGTGAAACACAAAACAGAATTTGAAATGATCGGTTTTCATATTGGATTCGTCTCGGTCCGATTAAAAAAGCGGTTGAAATATTTATCGGCGTATTTATCAACGTCGAATATCATGTGAATTTCAGTTCGAATCGACGACTTTTAAATCGGGAAGCGAATCCGAGTATGCATGCAAGTGTTTTTGTTGAGGTTCCCTACAAACTGACAATGCCGCGTCGAGCATCGGATTCGTTCACGTTCATAGTCCACGGCAGCAGTAGTAGTCCTCAACGGCTATGAACGTGAACGAATCCGATGCTCGGCGCGGCATTCTCAGTTTGTAGGGATTATTCCATAACAAAAACACTTGCATGCATACTCGGATTCGTTTCCCGATTTAAAAGTCATCGATTCGAATGAAAATTCACATGAGATTCGGCGTTGATAAATACGCCTGTTTCAACCGTTTGTTTTTTATCGAATCGAGACAAATTCAATGGTAAAACGGTCCATTCAGATTCTGTTTTGTGTTCAATTATCGAAATAACCTTGAGACTGTTCGGAATCGTTCCCAGTGGGTAATTTTTAAAAATGTATCACCCTCGGCACGAAAATAGCCGTTGAAGACTACTACAGCTACTGTGGACTATAAACGTGAACGAATCCGATGCTTGGCGCGGCGTTCCCAGTTTGTAGGGATTATTCCACAACAGAAACACATGCAGGCAGACTCGGATTCGTTTCCCGATTTAAAAGTCGTCGATTCGAACGAAAATTCCAACGAGATTCGACGTTGATAAATACGCCTGTTTCAACTGTATGTTTTTTATCGGATCGAGACGAATCTATTTTGTGTTTCATTATCGAAATAACCTTGAGACTTTTCGGACTGGTTCCCAGTGGGTGATTTTTAAAAATGTTTCACCCTCGGCACGATCAAAGCCGTTGAGGACTACAATTGCTGCCGTGGCCTATGAACGTGAACGAATCCGATGCTCGACGCGGCGTTCTCAGTTTGTAGGGATTATTCCACAACAGAAACACTTGCATGCAGACTCGGATTCGTTACCCGATTTAATAGTCGTCGATTCCAACGAAAATTCACATGAGATTCGACGTTGATAAATACGCCTGTTTCAACCGTTTGTTTTTTATCGAATCGAGACGAATCCAATATGTAAAACGGGCCATTCAAATTCTGTTTTGTGTTTAATTATCAAAATAACCTTGAGACTGTTCGGACTCGTTCCCAGTGAGTGATTTTTTAAAATGTTTAACTCTCGGCACGAAAATAGCCGTTGAGGACTACTACTGCTGGTGTGGACTATGAACGTGAACGAATCCGATGCTCGGCGCGGCATTCTCAGTTTGTAGGGATTATCCCATAACAAAAACACTTGCATGCATACTCGGATTCGTTTCCCGATTTAAAAGTCGTCGATTCGAACAGAAATTCACATGAGATTCGACGTTGATAAATACGCCTGTTTCAACCGGTTTTTTTTTAATCGGATTGAGACGAATCCAATATGAAAAGCGGTCCATTCAAATTATGTTTTGTATTTCATTATCGAAATAACCTTGAGACTGTTCGGATTCGTTCTCAGAAGGTGATTTTTTAAAAATGTATCACCTCGGCACGAAAATAGCTATTGAGGACTACTACTGCTACTGTGGACTATGAACGTGAACGAATCCGATCCTCGGCGCGGCGTTCTCAGTTTGTAGGGATTATTGCACAACAGAAACACTTGCATGGAGACTCGGATTCGTTTCCCGATTTAAAAGTCGTCGATTCGAACAAAAATTCACATGAGATTCGACGTTGATAAATACGCCTGTTTCAATTGTATGTTTTTTTATCGGATCGAGACGAATCCAATATGAAAATCGGTCCATTCAAATTCAGTTTTGGGTTTCATTATCGAAATAACCCTGAGAGTGTTCGGATTCGTCCAGAGAAGGTGATTTTAAAAATTGTTTCACTCTCGGCACGAAAAAAGCCGTTGAGGACTGCTACTGCTGGTGTGGACTATGAACGTGAACGAATCCGATGCTCGGCGCGGCATTCTCAGTTTGTAGGGATTATTCCATAACAAAAACACTTGCATGCATACTCGGATTCGTTTCCCGATTTAAAAGTCGTCGATTCGAACCGAAATTCACATGAGATTCGACGTTGATAAATACGCCTGTTTCCACCGGTTTTTTTTATCGGATCGAGACGAATCCAATACGAAAAACGGTCCATTCAAATTATGCTTTGTATTTCATTATCGAAATAACCTTGAGACTGTTCGGATTCGTTCCCAGAAGGTGATTTTTTAAAAATGTATCACCTCGGAACGAAAATAGCCATTGAGGACTACTACTGCTGCTGTGGACTATGAACGTGAACGAATCCGATGCTCGACGCGGCGTTCTCAGTTTGTAGGGGTTATTTCACAACAAAAACACTTGCATGCATACTCGGATTCGTTTCGTGATTTAAAAGTCGTCGATTCGAACGAAAATTCACATGAGATTCGACGTTGATAAATACGCCTGTTTCAACCGCTTTTTTTTATCGGACCGAGACGAATCCAATATGAAAACCGATCCATTCAAATTCTGTTTTGTGTTTCATTATCGAAATAACCTTGAGACTGTTCGGATTCGTTTCCAGAAGGTGATTTTTTAAAATGTAACACCCTCGGCACGAAAATCGCCGTTGACGACAACTACTGCTGCTGTGGACTATGAACGTGAACGAATCCGATGCTCGACGCGGCGTTCTCAGGTTGTAGGGATTATTTCACAACAAAAACACTTGCATGCATACTCGGATTCGTTTCCCGATTTAAAAGTCGTCGATTCGAACAGAAATTCACATGAGATTCGACGTTGATAAATACGCCTGTTTCAACCGCTTTTTTTTATCGGACCGAGATGGATCCAAAATGAAAACGGTCTATTCAAATTCTGTTTTGTTTCATTACCGAAATAACCTTGAGACTGTTCGGAATCGTTCCCAGTGGGGAATTTTTAAAAATGTATCACCCTCGGCATGAAAATAGCCGTTGAGGACTACTACTGCTGCTGTGGACTATGAACGTGAGCGAATCCGATGCTCGGCGCGGCGTTCACAGTTTGTATGAATTATTCCTCAACAGAAACACTTGCATGCAGACTCGGATTCGTTTCCCGATTTAAAAGTCATCGATTCGAACGACAATTCACATGAGATTCGACGTTGATAAATACGCCTGTTCCAACCGTTTTTTTTATCGAATCGAGACAATTCCAATATGTAAGATGGTCTATTCAAATTCTGTTTTGTTTTTAATTATCGAAATGACCTTGAGATGGTTCGGAATCGTTCCCAGTGAGTTATTTTCTAAAATTCATCACCCTCGGCACGAAAATAGCCGTTGAGGATTACTACTGCTGCTGTGGACTATGTACGTGAACGAATCCGATGCTTGGCGCGGCGTTCCCAGTTTGTAGGGATTATTCCACAACAGAAACACATGCAGGCAGACTCGGATTCGTTTCCCGATTTAAAAGTCGTCGATTCGAACGAAAATTCCAACGAGATTCGACGATGATAAATACGCCTGTTTCAACTGTATGTTTTTTATCGGATCGAGACGAATCTATTTTGTGTTTCATTATCGAAATAACCTTGAGACTTTTCGGATTCATTCCCAGTAGCTGATTTTTTAAAATGTTTCACCCTCGGCACGATCAAAGCCGTTGCGGACTACTACTGCTGCCGTGGACTATGAACGTGAACGAATCCGATGCTCGACGCGGCGTTGTCAGTTTGTAGGGATTATTCCTGAACAAAAACACTTCCATGCATACTCGGATTCGCTTCCCGATTAAAAAGTCGTCGATTCGAACAGAAATTCACATGAGATTCGACGTTGATCAATACGCCTGTTTCAACCGCTTTTTTTATCGGACCGAGATGAATCCAAAATGAAAACGGTCTATTCAAATGCTGTTTTGTGTTATTATCGAAATAACCTTGAGACTGTTCGAAATCGTTGCCAGTGGGTAATTTAAAAAAATGTATCACCTCGGCACGAAAATAGCCATTGAGGACTACTACTGCTGCTGTGGACTATGAACGTGAACGAATCCGATCATCGGCGCTGCGTTCTCAGTTTGTAGGGATTATTGCACAACAGAAACACTTGCATGGAGACTCGGATTCGTTTCCCGATTTAAAAGTCGTCGATTCGAACAAAAATTCACATAAGATTCGACGTTGATAAATACGCCTGTTCCAGATGTATGTTTTTTATCGGACCGAGATGAATCCAAAATGAAAACGGTCTATTCAACTTCTGTTTTGTTTTATTATCGAAATAACCTTGAGACTTTTCGGATTCGTTCTCAGAAGGTGATTTTAAATAATTTTTCACCCTCGGCACGAAAAAAGCCGTTGAGGACTACTACTGCTGCTGTGGACTATGAACGTGAACGAATCCGATGCTCGGCGCGGAGTTCTCAGTTTGTAGGGATTATTCCTTAACAGAAACACTTGCATGCAGACTCGGATTCGTTTCCGGATTTAAAAGTTGTCTATTCGAAAGGAAATTCACATGACATTGGACGTTGATAAATACACCTGTTTCAACCGTTTGTTTTTTATCGAATCGAGACGAATCCAATGTGTAAAACGGTCCATTCGAATTCTGTTTTGTGTCTGATTATCGCAATAACCTTCAGACTCTTCGGACTCGTTCCCAGTGGATGATTTTTTAAAATGTTTCCCTCTTGGCACGAAAATAGCCGTTGAGGACTACTACTGCTGCTGTGGACTATGAACGTGAACGAATTCGATGCTCGGCGCGGCATTCTCAGTTTGTAGGGATTATTCCACAACAAAAGCACTTGCATGCATACTGGGATTCGTTTCCCGATATAAAAGTCGTCGATTCGAACCGAAATTCACATGAGATTCGACGTTGACAAATACGCCTGTTTCATCCGTTTTTTTATCGAATCGAGACGAATACACTACGAAAAACGGTCCATTCAAATTCTGTTTTGTGTTTCATTATCGAAATAACCTTGAGACTTTTCGGATTCGTTCCCAGTGGGTGATTTTTAAAAAATGTATCACCCTCGGCACGAAAATAGCCATTGAGGACTACTACTGCTGCTGTGGACTATGAAAGTGAACGAATCCAATGCTCGGCGCGGCGTTCACAGTTTGTAGGGATTATTCCACAACAGAAACACTTGCATTCAGACTCGGATTCGTTTCCCGATTTAAAAGTCATCGATTCGAACGAAAATTCACATGAGATTCGACGTTGATAAATTCGCCCGTTTCAACCGTTTGTTTTTTATCGAATCGAGACAAATCCAATATGTAAAACGGTCCATTCAAATTCTGTTTTGTGTTTCGTTATCGAAATAACCTTGACACTGTTCGGATTCGTTCCCAGAAGGTGATTTTTAAAAATGTTTCACCCTCGGCACGAAAATAGCCGTTGAGGACTACTATTGCTGCTGTGGACTATGATCCTGAACGAATCCGATGCTCGGCGCGGCGTTCTCAGTTTGTCGGGATTATTCCACAACAGAAACACGTGCATGCAGACTCGGATTCGTTTCCCGATTTAAAAGTCGTCGATTCGGACGAAAATTCACATGAGATTCAACGTTGATAAATACGCCTGTTTCAACCGTTTGTTTTTGATCGAATCGAGATGAATCCAACATGTAAAACGGTCCATTCAAATTCTGTTTTGTGTTTCATTATCGAAATAACCTTGAGACTTTTCGGACTCGTTCCCAGTGGGTGGTTTTTTGAAATGTTTCACTCTCGCCACGAAAATAGCCGTTGAGGACTGCTACTGCTGCCGTGGACTATGAACGTGAACGAATCCGATGCTCGCCGCGACGTTCTCAGTTTATAGTCATTATTCCACAACAGAACCACTTGCATGCAGACTCGGATCCGGTTCCTGATTTGAAAGTCGTCGATTCGACGAGAAATTCACATGAGATTTAACGTTGATTAATACGCCTGTTTCAACCGTTTTTTTATCGGATCGAGATGCATCATCAACCTCAAAAGGTTCACATTGTTTGGATTCGTTTCCTATGCATGATTCTAAAATTTCACCTCCCTCGATATCGAGAATATCGTTTCAGAACTACTACTGCTGCAGTGGACTATGAAAAGAAATGAAACCAATGTCTTGCTCAATGTTTTCTGATTGTAGAGATTGTTCCACAACGAGACCACTTGCATTCGCACTTGTATTTATCCCCAACTGTAAAAAATATTGATCCAAACGGAGATTTCCATGAGATCCGACTTGAATTTTTCTTTAAGTTTGATAAATACGCATACAATAATTTTTTTCCAGTGTCGAGACGAATCCAATATGCAAGACCATTCGTTAAAATAATGTTTCACGTCTGTTTATGGGAATCATATTTACAGTGGTCGGCTCAAAGCTCAAAAGAGCGCTTCCGAACAGCTACCATTGCACTCGGCTACGTAACGAAATGAAGCCAATGTTTTGCGCAATGATCTATGATTGCAGAGGGTATTCCATTTAACTTCCGAGTCTTTTTCAATTCCTTTTTTCCCATTTTCCGTTAGTAGTCAACTTTTTTCTGTGTATTTTTTCTGCATTTTTAATTTGCGTTGCGATCAGCAAAACCTTTCCCTCCTGTTTTGTCGAGTAATTATTTTCAACTCTCTGAAACATTTAAAGCTGAGCAATGCGCACTCTACATTTCTAGATGCGTTTTTTTTTAATTGTTCACGAAGGTTTAATCGGCGGTGGCAGTTCATCAAATATATCGCCGGGACCGAGCGTTACATCATATGACTTATTTATCCCATTCGAATTATCCGAGAACCTAAAATCTACGTATGTTTGGATAAAAATATTGTTTTAATAAAAGAACTGGACGTTACAGCATAATTCATTGCACATGTGACAAACGCCGATCACTCGTTGCTTCATCATTTGATAGAGAAGGACAGCAAACTTCGGTTCGAACAAAAGAACTTTCGCGTTCGCGATACGAAATTCCGTCTGAACTCTGCCACTTTTTCAAATGTTTAGAATCGGTGCCTTGATAACCCGACACTGAGGCGTCGCCCAACGCGTACGTAACGGCGATTCTGATTGGCCTAGAATTCCAGAATTCTATTGCTTTCTATTTAAAAGCTATTGCGAATTAAAAAAATCGGCTAAGTAGCTTCGTTCCGAACATCGTCCAGCATCGGTAGTTGCCGGATGCACGACCTGAACTGAATCACCCTGTATATATATATATATATATATATATATATATATATATATATATATATATATATATATATATATATATTGTCGATTGCTAAATAAATATTTTAACAAATAGGTCAGAGGCTTTCGCCGGCAAAATCTGCCAAAATAAATTGAAGGAATTCCGGAATATTAATTTTCATTGCATTCCAATGATGCAAACTTCAACTTCATTTTTTTACGCTTTCTTCGATTGCACAAGATTGGCACTCAAAGTTTGACCTGGCCTTAATTCTCGACGATGATTTTATTCGTCCAACCTCAAAACTATTTTATGGATTATCGAAATATTTTTTATAAATGTGGTTTTATTTTCGAAAATTTAAAGAAACAGTTATCTTTTTATAGTATCGAAAACGCGTTTAAAAAATTGATACCACTGCTAATATAAGAGTCAGAAAAAAATCTTTAAAAAATTGGCGATGATACTAACACATGAGTAAGTTTATATTTCTCAATGACAGCATATTTTGAAGTGCAGGGATATTGGTCTCGTCGAAGCGGAGTGGAATGCATGACATATAGATTTATCTCGCATCGTTATTTCCTGGAGGCAAGAATCGCCGTTACGGGAGTTCCTTAATCGATTCCCCGTAATTCGTAATCGGTAAGATTTAAGGGACGCGTCGGAAACCGCAGGAGCGAGCTATCGATGTATAGGTAGAAAAAAAGTACCGGAAGGGCAAAAACTACTATGACGAACGACTACAATAACGATCGCATCGTCATCGCAGTGCGAGAGTTCTCCGGAATGTCGCGAATACCGATTCCTTGCCGGTCATTCACCGTACGTGAGATCGAATGCCAGAGAGAGAGAGGGGGGAGGGCGAGAGAGAGAGAGAGAGAGAGGGGGGGGTCTGCTGATTGTATATCAATGCTCTACGACAGTTCATTCGTTGCCAGTTTAACCGATTAAGAAAAAAAGAAAGAACGAAGAAAGTTGAGACGAATTAGCCCTTAAGGGGCTAAACCAGTGTGAACGCTTAAAATTTGGGTGATTTTCGGGAATTTTTTGCACGAAAAGTACTCAATTAAATGTTTCGGAAAATTAAGAATATATTTGGCTATATTTGACCTACATTACATAATTTTTTGTAGACAAATTTTGAGATCCAACCGACTTATGCGCTGCTTTCGGAGGCGCCAAAAAAAAGTTCCTCCACTGCTGACATGATTCCGGCCGATTGAGTAGCTGAAACCGTAGAAGGAAAAAATTTCGTTAAACTGGAAGGTATTTCCTGTACAATGACGTAGGATTTTCGAAAAATATCAAAATCCAACAAAATGGCGTAGTTATGAAAAAAGTCTGTTTTCTTGCCACAAAATGGTCGTTTTTTTCAATGCCAAATCGTCAATTTTCATCCAATCAAAAATATCCTACGTCATTGTAGAGTAAATATATTCAAGAGTAGTTAGTTCAAATTTCAAGTCAATCGGATAATTGCTCTTTGAGTTACAATGATTTTTGCAAGATAAAATGATTAGAGATACGGCCTTGAAATTTTACAGGATATTCTTGAAAGTATAAACTGTCGAAAACGGCAAAAAAATCGATTTATTTAAAGTGTCACACTGGTATAGCCCCTTAATGAAAGGAAGTGAAATTAAATGCTGTTAATGAAATGCAATGTTCTTAATGATATGAAATATTCTTAATGAAATGTTCGTAATGAAATGAAATATTCTTAATAAATTGAAATGTTCTCAAATAAATGAAGTGTTGTTCATTAAATGGAATAAAATGCAATGTTCTTAATGAAATGAAATGTTCTCAATGAGATCAAATATTCGTAATGAAATGAAATGTTCTCACTGAGATGAAATGTTCGTAATGAAATAAAATAGTCTTAATGAAATGAAATGCTGTTAATGAAACGAAATCATGCAAAAGTGGATAGAGAATTTATGTCCGTAACAATTTTGTTAGAAGGAGTACAAGATAACATTTTTTTTCGACACCACACTCCTTTACATAAGTATATATACTTGCCTATTTTTTTTGGAAAACTTCTTTCATTTTTCATTTTCCTAAAAATTCCTGAAAAATCATTTGTATAAATATTTGTATAAATACTTATTTGGACCCTCTAATTCAGGCTCCCGAATTAGAGGGTCCAAATAAACGTTTTTTCAGGAATTTTTTTTAGAAGGAATAAAAAACAAGTGAACCCAGTAAACATCGAGGTGTCTTTTCATGTATATTTTAAATGTATAAATGACTGCAGATTTATCAGCCTATTCCATGTGCGTCTTACCACTGCAGTCCCCAATCGGCGGGAAAGATGCAGCCCGTAATTCTTAACTGGAACAAAAAAACCAATAAAGTTTTCAATTGTCATATATGGTTCTTCTGGGTGAATTAAGAAAAACCTGAAAAAATCGTGAAATTATAACTTTTCTTAGTTTTGAAAAAAAAAATGTGTAGAAAAACACTTTAACGTGTAAAAGTTATTCTAAAAGACTTTTTCAACGACTTTTTTAATTCACTTATAAGAGATTTACATACTGAAGAAAATAAACTTTGGTTTCATTCAATAGGTCGTTTAGTTTTCTTGCCATCACGCCCGCCAATTTGGAAAAATCGCGAAAATAAAAACTGGAGAAAACGCGTTACATGTTCGAAAATATTTACAAGCCTATATTCTAACAAAATTTGAAAACAATCGGTTTTTTCCTTCAAATTTCTAGACTACAACACTGCCTTAAACGGGCCAGACATTACGACATTTTTTATTCACTTACAGTTTGAATTATTAAACAATTCGAGCCCAGATTCACATTTTTTTTATATGATATACTCCAGAGCCTATTCTTTCGTCTGGTTTTCTGGTGGTATTCAACGTGTTGCTCTCGCAACATTACCGATTTGAAAAATGTGAAATAATTCCTCCCTGGTTCACTGTATTCCGAGAGTATCGGAGAATTTTAACAGATTTTTCGGACGACTCCCGTGCCGGGGAATAAGTGAAATGCGGCTACAAAAAATGTATGTATTGGGAGCAGAGAAATTCGAGATTTTTTTCCACATGCACATTCTATTCCGTTCACGAGTCGTATCGATTCGAAAGTCTTCCATCAAAAAGTGCGGACGCGCGCAAGTATCAACGCTAACTGCGCAATTACGCACGGTGATTTTAATCGTTAAAGGAGACTTCTCTCTTCGTTCAGTTCTGAATACGTCCGCGTGAGTCACAAATCATTTCTTTGCGGTTCACTTGTACAATATATATATATATATATATATATATATATATATATATATATATATATATATATATATATATATATATATATATATATATATATATATATATATATATATATATATATATACATACACATAGATATATATAAATGAACATATGTACGTACACATGCATACACGTAGAAAAGTAGCGAAGGCAATGTACCCAAAGAGAAGCAATTGTTGAGGTTCGTGATCGTCTCGGACTCCCGGCAATTTTGCATTGTAAGCGATTCGCGGTACGTCAACTATCAGAGCATTCGAATTGGGTGGAAATTGGTCCCTTGATATTCAGTGAACCTAAGGAGGCACACCACTATGAGGGGCCGAAAAAAAGTTAGTTTTTCCGATTTTTTTTGTCTACTGGATTACTTATTTGGGATTTAGAAAAAAAAGTATGTTATTGAACATACATTGAACTTGGTTCGTGTAAATTTGTGCGAAAAGTTATCGGTTCCGCCGTTGGACCACATTTTTTTATACAGAGACTATTACACTTCAATAACGATAATTTTTTTTCGTAGAAATTTACACGAAATGAGTTCAATGAATGCTTAATAACATACGTTTTTTTCGGATCCCGAATGAGTAATGTAGTAGATTTAAAAAATCGGAAAAAGGACCTTTTTTCGGCTCGTTACAGTGGTGTTCTCCTTAGGAGCACTAAATCAATCTGTACACATAAAAGAACATGTCCTGACTGATTCATCAACGCCGAGCCAAAACCGCCGAAGCTAAATACATGAAATTTTGACAGCAGGATGCTTATGTGACGTAAGCACTCACTAAGAAGGGATTTTTTGAAATTCTGCCCTTAAGGGGTGAAAAGCGATGGCAAAGTTTGTATGTAGAATTGAAAAAATCTGGTCAGAGGATTTCTTAGAAACTTAGTATTAAAACTCTTCAACGCGATTAATAAAACACGTATTTTAGCGTTTTTCGAAATTCAGAGGGGTTTTTTCGAAATTCAACCCTCAAGGGGAGAAAAGGGGTGGCAAAGTTTGTATGGAAATTTAGACAAATCTGGTCGGATATACTTGAAATTTGGTATTCGTGCTTATTGACACAATTAATGAAACACGTATTTCAGCGTTTTTAGAAATTCAACCCCTAAGGGGAGAAAGAGGATGGCAAAGTTTGTATGTAGAATTAAAAAAATCTGGTCAGAAGATATACTTGAAACTTAGTATGAAAGCTCTTTATCGCGATTAATAAAACACGTATTTTAGCTTTTTTCGAAATTCAACCCCTAAACGACAGGGGGTGGCAAAGTTTGTACGGAAAGTAAAAAAATCGGGTCGAATTTACTTCAAACTTTATATTACTGCTCCTAGACACGATTAATGAAATTTCAGCGTTTTTGGAAATTCAAAACGAATTTAAAAAATTAGTCGTTTGACCCAACAACCAAAACTTCTTATTCGAATCTTCGATTAATACGGAATTCACCTGCAAAAATTGTAGCTGATCCACCGTGTATTTTTTCACAATAATTTATTAAATTTCGCTATGCGGCATCTGTCTCTCTCTAAACGGTGATCGGAGCGTCAGCTATGATTGCTAGGGGAAATTCCTAGACGGCAATTCACGCAGAATGCGATATGAATGTCGCCGAATGCCTACGCTGCAGATCATGCTAAATACAATAAGAATGGAATACAAGTAATAGTAAAACGAAGGATAAAAATGAATAAAAATATGTTGATTGTAGATCTTAATTTTTTTTTAATTGAATTTTTCACATTCCACTTTAGAAGTGCGCAATTTGGCCAAAAACCAATATATCGAAAAAATCCTAGTGTCCTAAGGCCTTAAGGCGTTACCCCCACTTGTAGCGCAAAAAAGGCCTTTTTCATGAATTTTTTTAAAGAAAACTACAAAACTTTTTTAATCGATCAATATACCATCTTAAAGAACACATCTTGAAGAACTTTCAGTAATTTTTTTATTGAAAAATATTACATTGTTTAGTGGCAAATGGCCGTCAATGAAATAATGTTTTTATATACACGGTTTGCGGTGACCAACATTGCGGCGAAGTGGATCATCTGAAAAAAAATGCGGATGGATTTAGTCAAATATAAGTATAAACTAGTCTTTAATCGAAGGATTTTAAAAAATATTCATTTTTCACAAAATGGCGGACAGTCAAAGTTAATGGTTCGATTTTAACGAAAAAAACGGCCGTTTTTTGGCTATAAAACGGCCATTTTTTTTCGAAAAAAAATCGAACGATTAAAGACTACATTTTTATGTATTAAATAAGCCTGCAAAATTTCAAGAAGATCGGTTCATTAGTGTTCGAGTAATCTTGGTCACCGTCTTCAGAAATGCCATTTTGAGAAAAACGCGTTTAAAGTTTCAATTTCACAACGGATTCTTCTCTTTCAACGCTCATATCTCAGTGAATTTTGTTCGGATCGACTTGAAATTTTCAGGACATATTCTCAGATACTTATACTTCAAAAAAATGCAGTAAAAAATCGATTTTTTCAAAATCGCAAGTGGGGGTAACCCCTTAATGAAACATTTAAGGAGCACATATCATTAAGGAGCATCGAACACGAGTCTACGCGAGCGAAGCCGCGGGCGGAAAGCTAATATCAAATACCTGCAAATAATACGGGGTAATATTTTGTCTGCGTTTACAAAATTCCATCTTTTATTTCGAATTTGTTGACCGAGGTTCCGAATAAAGTATCCTTAGAGTAATTCAAATATTTCGTCTTTTTTGCTTCGTTTTTCTGCATTTGGTTTGCTCGGCGACTGCCGAGGCAACGTTTCGCGATGGTCTCGGCTCGGCGTGTATATAATGAGAGCGAGAGAAGCCGCGAAACTGCAGCTGCATCATCAGCTGCAGCCGGTCCGATGGTGAAACCGATCGTAAAGCGTTCCCCGTTTCGCCTTCCCTTTTCGTGATGTTTCTCCTCGCCGACGGACGGGGATTCTCCGTGATAGGCAAACTTTCCCACACAGCGAGACAAGGATTATCAATCGATTTAATAAAAAAGAAAAAAAAATCACCCGCAAATTGCGAACAATATACAGGACGAGCACTCGAATCGTTGCGCGACGGATTGCAAGCGAGTGGAGCGTGTTGTGATGAATATTCCAATTTTCGTCTCGACTCTCGAGGCTCGAGTAAATGCGTTAAAGTTATCAACATATTGTAGGCCCGTCGGACGGGTACCGAGGAACGGGCTCTACGAAACATGCGATTTCCACAATTAGAATGGCTCCATAAATACGTTAATGTACGCAATATACAGCACAAAGCAATTGAACGCAATTTCGAGTCACATAAATCTTTCGAATGATCATCGTATCGCACACACACACGCGCATTTTCACAATTGAGGACCTCGCGAATAAAATCGGACTTGTCCACACTACGTGAAATTTGTTTTTTGTTATTTTTCGTGTTTTTCAAGCACACTTTGAATCAAATCCGGCCTTGAACACCGCACAATCAATCACATCCAATCACAACGGTGATATCACAGTGATACCAACAGTTTTGTTATTTTTGTTATTTTTTTGTTATTTTTCGTGTTTTTCAAGCACACTTTGAATCAAATCCGGCCTTGAACACCGCACAATCAATCACATCCAATCACAACGGTGATATCACAGTGATATCACAGTAGCTGATTTTCGTGATTTTTTTTCGATCTTTAAAATAAGCTAATCCGTCTGGTTTTTTATGTCACATCACAGCACTCATGAAGAGCAGAAAATAAATTTTTCAACGTTAATTTTTTATTTTTTACATTTTTTTAACGCTTTAAAATGTCTTTGAAAAAAAGGAGTCCTCATGGTGTACACGGTTGTGACCGTAAATGTGATTTGAAACAAAAATAGTAAAAAGATTATTAATCAGTTTGAAAGCCGCAATCTTGCTATGGAGGTTTTTTTAAAATCAAAATTGACAAAATGGCGGCGTTGTGAAGAAAAGTATCGAATTTAACCTGTTTGTTCGACAGTTTTCGTTAAAAAAAATATGAAGATTGAAAAAAGCTTGCACTTTCTCTAAGAAAGGCCTAAGTAGCGACCGAAATTATTCGAATTTCGTCCCAAAAGTTGAACGGCATGTTTATAACCATCTATGTTTAAGATAATGCAAAAAAATCGATTTTTTGAAAACTTCGCACTGACGATCCCTTAAAAACTAGCTATTCAAGCGAAAAGGCAGTTTTTAGGCACGAAAAAATAAAACAAGAAAATTTAAAAATGTATCGTAATGTAGACCAGTCAGGTTTTGTTCGCCAGCTTCTCAATTACACGAGAGAGAAATTAATTTTTCGTTGATAGAGCTGATGAGGCAATTTCGGGATTGAGATGTTCGAAAAAATATATAAAAAGCTCACGTTTTTTATGTTTTGTGAGAAGGTGCAATAAAATTTCATACCCGAGTGTCGAGGCTCGACACTCGAGTACGCGGGGACATTGGTTCGAATGTAAGTATGCATATTGGCACGACGAAAGTTCATCGTCCGAGTAAGATCGAGCGAGAGATCTCTGGTTCGTACGCCGCTCGCGTCTTTCAATGAAATCATTGATGACGCTCTTCCTCTCTCGCTCTCTGCCACTGTGGACCAGCATCAACGTCATTCGCGTCACCGAGATTCAATAGCCAAAGTTATTTCTGATAGCGAGCTCGCCAGTCGATTCGTATAGACACACACACGCATATATATATATATATATTGGCTGAAATGAAATTGCACAGTACGAAAGGGGCCATCCGATAGCGATAACAGTTTTTTTTGCAGGTGGAGGTATTTCGGATATTTGAAGGTCAACTCCATTTTTTAGAAGTGGATCGGTATGTTTTTTTTCTGTATCATGAAAAAGGAGCTTAAAATGAGTTCAACGACCCATGACATAACATCATTGAAGGTCATAGAAAGTACAGAAAGGCGATAATACTTACGGTTTACTTCACTGAAAATAAACACTGTTCCAAGGACACTTTAATAAGTTTGCAGGATAAGATAAAAATGATAATATCAGTATCGATAAATCGGTCAATCGAGTACAATGTATCCGTTTGAAGAGCAAGTCGATATGCTTCTTATTTATGGCGAATGCCAACAAAATTCTGTAAGGGCAAAAGCCTTGTATGGTGAACGATATCCACATCGGTCTCAGCCTTCGCGTCAAACATTTAAAAATGTGTGTGATAAACTCAGGCAAACTGGTAGTTTGAGTGTCCGTAGTAGTGTACGCCAAAAACGCGTAACGAATGAAGAAATGGAAATCGGTGTGCTCGCAAGTGTGTCTCGAGATCCTCACATTAGTTCGCGACAAATTGAAAATGAATCTGGCATTAGCAGGAGCAGCGTACTTCGCATTTTGCACCGTCACAAATTTCACCCGTACCATGTTAGTCTTACTACCGAAACTGTAAGTATTATCGCCTTTCTGTACTTTCTATGACCTTCAATGACCTTGTGTAATAGGTCGTTGAACTCGTTTTAAGCTCCTCTTTCACGATACAGAAAAAAAAACATACCGATCCATTTAAAAAAATGGAGTTGACCTTCAAATGTCCGAAGTACCTCCACCTGCAAAAAAAAACTAGCATCGCTATCGGATGGCCCCTTTCGTACTGTGCAATTTTATTTCAGCAAATATTTTTGTGAACCTTATAGTTTCGAAGATATCCAAGATGCTAATAGTTGTTGATCCACCCTGTATATACATACAGGGTGTCCCTCTTATCTCTGCCAGCCAAAATAACTCGGTAATTATCGATGTCGCAAAAAAATGTTCCAGACAAAAGTTGTATGGTGTGAAGGGGGCCATCAAATGCGACCATTTTTTTTTATTTCGTTGGAGGCGCTGACGCACCGTGAAGGTCACCTCCACTTTTTTAAATAGAATGGTACATTTTTTTTCAACCATCTTGCGGAGCACCTCAAGGCGCATAAAAAACATTACGGGGTCAAAGTCGTTCAAAGTCATTCAAGGTCACCTATTAAAATGAAATAAAAATCTAAATATCTCGGATCACTACCAAATATTTGGCAGTGATCCGAGATATTTAGATTTGTATCATCGATACTGACCATTGTCCATTTGCAGTGAAGAATACTCGTATGTTTGTAAAATTTGTGGTTGCGGTTAACATATGTGCATAATTCATGCAACTGCTGAAATATCAAGTAAGCAGTTTTATAGCAGTAACTATGGCGGATAAAGTTCCGAAAAGCCCATACCTCTTTTTTCCTTGAAATTTTGTATACTTATGTATTTTGTCTCGCTGAACACGAAAATGACAATTAAAAGTGGCGCAAATTTGATTTTCAAGATAAAAACTGAAAAAAAAAACGGATTTGTGTTGTTTTTTCTTTTTATTTAAACAAATGTTGATCGTGGAGGAAAATGTCTTTTACGAAAGTTGTAGCCCATCGAAAGACTGATAATTTATGTTCTATACAAATTTTGTCTTAAATCATTATTTTCCAAGAAAATGGGATAATGCTCCAATAAGTATATTTTGCTAAACTCCATTGGTTTCGATATTATCTACTTACATACTTTACTGGATATGGGCTCAAATGAACCCAAATAAAACAAACACAAACAGCAATCAAGACAAACCCGAACAAACTCGGGTATGTTGAATTGTGAGGTGTGTAGTTCACTGGGGTGGGCGCAGGGCACCTCGGAATCGTGTGGAATCGCGGGGTGCGTAGAACACTGGGCTGGGCGGAGGGCACCTCGGATGGGTACGTGGAATCGCGGGGTGCGTAGAACACTGGGGTGGGTTTCTTGGGCACCTTGGATGGGTGCGTGGAATCGTGGGGTTCGTAGAACACTGGGGTGGGCGTAGGGCACCTCGGATGGGTGTGTGGAATCGCGGGGTGCATAGAACGCTAGGGTGGGCGGAGGGCACCGCGGATGGGTACGTGGAATCGCGGGGTGCGTAGAACACTGGGGTGGGTTTCTTGGGCACCTTGGATGGGTGCGTGGAATCGTGGGGTTCGTAGAACACTGGGGTGGGCGTAGGGCACCTCGGATGGGTGTGTGGAATCGCGGGGTGCATAGAACACTACGGTGGGCGGAGGGCACCGCGGATGGGTACGTGGAATCGCGGGGTGCGTAGAACACTGGGGTGGGTTTCTTGGGCACCTTGGATGGGTGCGTGGAATCGTGGGGTTCGTAGAACACTGGGGTGGGCGTAGGGCACCTCGGATGGGTGTGTGGAATCGCGGGGTGCATAGAACACTACGGTGGGCGGAGGGCACCGCGGATGGGTACGTGGAATCGCGGGGTGCGTAGAACACTGGGGTGGGTTTGTTGAGCACCTTGGATGGGTGCGTGGAATTGTGGGGTGTATAGAACACTGGGGTGGGCGGAGGGTACCTCGGATGGGTACGTGGAATCGCGGGGTGCGTAGAACACTGGGGTGGGTTTGTTAGGCACCTTGGATGGGTACGTGGAATCGTGGGGTGCGTAGAACACTGGGGTGGGCGTAGGGCACCTCGGATGGGTGTGTGGAATCGCGGGGTGCATAGAATACTGGGGTGGGCGGAGGGCACTGCGGATGGGTACGTGGAATCGCGGGGTGCGTAGAACACTGGGGTGGGTTTCTTGGGCACCTTGGATGGGTGCGTGGAATTGTGGGGTGGGTTTGTTGGGCACCTTGGATGGGTGCGTAGAATCGTGGGGTGCGTAGATCACTGGGGTGGGTTTGTTGGGCACCTTGGATAACATCGAAACTAATAGAGTTTAGCAAAATATACTTATTTGAGTATTATCCCATTTTCTTGGAAAATAATTATTTAAGACAAAATTTGTATAGAACATAAATTATCAGTCTTTTGATGGGCTACAACTTTCGTAAAAGACATTTTCCTCTACGATCAACATTTGTTAAAATAAAATAAAAAACTCCAAAAATCCGTTTTTTTTCAGTTTTTATCATGAAAATCAAATTTGCGCCAATTTTAATTATCATATTCGTATTCAGCGAGTCAAAATACATCAGTATACAATATTTCAAAGAAAAAAGCGGTATGGGCTTTTCGGAACTAATCCTTTTATTTCAGTGTACTTTTACTATTATGATAAATCTTTCGTGTGGCGGGATAATTTTTGGAAATATTGAAAATGACGAGAAGCCCAGCTGTGGAAAAAAGATTCGATCTTCGACAGAAAAAAAAAAAACAATTCAGACGATTTGTTATTGACAAATGGATGAACGTATTAAAAAGAGTTATCCGGTCATACGATAAATAAATGGGCAGACGAATAGACTTTGAGATACGATTTACACCGTTTCATAAAACAAAGTATCGAGAAAAACGGAAAAGGAAAAATAGTAAAGTGGGGTGCTTCGCGATCTGTCCCTTTAGAAAAATCGTCGTAACTCGGTCCATTCAACTTCTGCAAAATCTTTGTTGCAAAATAAAGTTTAGACCCTAGGCTATGCAAATAATGCAATAAAAAATCGTATTTTTGACATTTCAAGAGCTTATGCAGCCCCTGCAAGTACGCAGCACTGTTCACACTTCCGTATTGCACTTTGCAGCGTGAAATAGGAGTGCGTTTGATATCCAATGTATCACGACAATAAATCTTGATAAAATCAATAAATCATGTTGATAAGAAGAAAACTCGCGTTGCAAGGCTTCTTCAATCTCGACCAAACAGTTATTTCTATGGTAATGTTGAGACTTGGTCGATGAAGTATTGTATCCTACGGAGAAACATCGCGGAGCATTGTTTTTATCTTTGTTTCCTCATTGTTGTTCTTCTGGTTGAAAAGTCGCTATCCGAACGCCTCTATGTGGAGATTGCCAATGGGATTGCGTAGACGTTTGTGCACGCGAGCTACGTGTATCGTATGTTTGTAATATACACTGTACTTTCATACACCCGCAGACACATACACATATATAGGGTGTACTGTTATGAATGGATAATCCTGCAGCTGTCAATAGGTCAGATCATGTCCTACTGTATGCTGGAATTTCAGTTTAGTGAAAGTCCCACGGTTTTCGAGATTTTGGGCTTTATGTTATTTTTTGAAAAAAAAAATCATCTGCTTTTGGTTTTTCGCATGCCATTTCCACAAATGATACGAATCGTCAATAACTAAGCAACTTTTTAAGGCGTTACCCCCCACTTGCAGCGCAAAAAAGGCCTTTTTCATGAATTTTTTTAAAGAAAACTACAAAACTTTTTTAATCGATCAATATACCATCTTAAAGAACACATCTTGAAGAACTTTCAGTAATTTTTTTATTGAAAACTATTACATTGTTTAGTGGCAAATGGCCGTCAATGAAATAATGTTTTTATATACACGGTTTGCGGTGACCAGCATTGCGGCGAAGTGGATCATCTGAAAAAAAAAATGCGGATGGATTTAGTCAAATATAAGTATAAACTAGTCTTTAATCGAAGGATTTTAAAAAATATTCATTTTTCACAAAATGGTGGACAGTCAAAGTTAATGGTTCGATTTTAATGAAAAAATCGAACGATTAAAGATTACATTTTTATGTATTAAATAAGCGTGCAAAATTTCAAGAAGATCGGTTCATTAGTGTTCGAGTAATCTTGGTCACCGACTTCAGAAATGTCATTTTGAGAAAAACGCGTTTAAAGTTTCAATTTCAGTTTAGACGAAGAACATATTTTTTTTGTAAACTTACATAGTCATCTATTCCGGGCCCATACAGAATGGCCCATACAGTATGGGCCCGGATACTTATACTTCAACAAAATGCAATAAAAAAAATCGATTTTTTCAAAATCGCAAGTGGGGGTAACCCCTAAAAGCAATTGGGAGTCATTTAGACTAAAGTTTTTTTTTACCATATGAACTTTAGTGATCGATCCTCCTATACCTATTTTTTAGAACTATTGATCAAAATCTGACACGTTTGGGTTAGTGCTCAGTTGATTGTTTATTCATCGCTCAACAGTGCACTTCATAACGACAACCGGAGTGAAAAAAATTGCCTGGAAAGTACATACACAAAGGGAAATACTAAAAAAAAGCTTTTTTCTCGAAAACTAAAAAATATTTTAGAACACAAAGGGACTTGAAATTTAAATTCATTAAGGGGAGATATACACCTAGGAGGCGGAAAAAGGTCATTTTCGTGAATTTTTTCAAGGAAAACTATTTGAAATTTCGGATTGGGGTTTTAATTATCTAAAAGTATATACATTCAAAAATATGTTTAATTTTCTTTATTTAAAAATATAAAAAAAATACAAGGATGTTGTATGATCCTTGGAGCGTCGTAAAAAAATCTGCGTATGCGGTACCCACTGGCGTTTCTTCAAAAATCATCTGAAAAAAAAAAACCAAAAAGATTATTAAATTAGATACTATAATCTCGTACTTGTCAAAGCCAATTTTGAAAATATCGATTTATGACAAAATGGCGGACGTTTGAATATAAATAGTGATTTTTGGGCCAAAAATAAGTTATTCTTTTGCCTATAAAACAAAAACTAAGTAACGGAAAAAAAATCCTATGACAAGTACTAGATAATGGTGTATAGAATAACCACAAAAAACCTCAAGGCAATCGGTTCATTGGTTTTCGAGAAATTTTGGGTACCGATTCGAAAAACGTGGTTTTGAGAAAAACGCGTTTGAAAATTTGGGAATAAATAAATCATGAAATTTGTCAACTTACATGGAATCATCGATACCAGGCCCATAGTGTAGGTCTTCTACGGTCGACGGAATGTTCATAGCTTCTAAATCGATTTTTTCGACCATCTATGTGCATATCTCCCCTTAACACGATCATGAAACTTCGTCAGCAATACCCATGCAATAACAATGCAGCAAATAACAATTTCTATGCGCTGCTCGATCGTGTAATTCTCCACGACTTAACCCCAATACTGCCCGATGCCTCTTGTCAAAGATTAGTACTCTATGTACGGCACCAAAAAAATGGCGCGCAATTAAAAAGATCAGGTCATTTTGAGACACCCTTTACATATATACATTATATGTATACATACATACGTATAAATTTGCACGCGTGTGCCAGAAAGCCTGGAAGACAATACTCTCGATATGCGGGCACACGATCGGAACGCCAGGCAAACCCGGACGCGAGTTCAAGTCTGAATCCCCCCCCCCCCCCCTCTCTGGCTCCGAATCTCCCTCTTCTTCGATCGTTTTCCACTCGAATCTTACACTATCTCCGTCTCGTGCTCTTTCTTCCTCTTTGTATGGTTCGCTGTAAGAGCAGAAGAGAGCCCGTGGCCGGAGAGGTGAGGAGGAGAATCCAAGCGGCACTCTCGCCCGCAAGAGTATTGAATACGAGTATGCGGGCACAAAAGCGAGCGGGTAACGAAAGTACTCGATGAGCTTGAATCGGCCGGTAACGAGGTCCGAGTGTGTAATGCGCCTCTCGAACGATATCGCATGAAGGTACAAACTCAACGTGCATATCCGTAGTATTCGAAAGGAAAATTTGTCTGTACATTCGTCTCTCTCTCTCTCTCTCTCTCTCTCTCTCTCTCTCTCTCTCTCTCTCTCTCTCTCTCTCTCTCTCTCTCTCTCTCTCTCTCTCTCTCTCTCTCTCTCTCTCTCTCTCTCTCTCTCTCTCTCTCTCTCTCTCTCTCTCTCTCTCTCCCCCCCGCCTCTCTCGGCATTCATCATTTCAAGATGCTCGTCTGATTACACACATTCGGAAAGCTGTCGTGAAAGATACGCGCTCTTTTTATGCTCTTCAGACGTTTGCTAACCCCAGCCGGAGTCATCGGCTCCGGCTAAAGGGTTTTTTTTTTTATTTTTAAATTTTCTCTTTCCTTTTACAAGAGGCTTGGTGCACTGAGTAAAAAAAATCATTGATCCAATATTATTGGTGTTATTGAATGAAATTTCGTTGATTCAATTAAAAAATTGTTGGTGTAAATAATCGGATTTATTAGTCCAAACAAAACGCTATTGATTTCAATAACATGATCAAATTTAAAGTTTTTTTTTTCATTCCAAAGATATATTGTTAGCCGAGAACAATAAATTATTGAAACTATCTAAAAAAATATCGCGCACAAATTATATAGTTTTGAATGCATTTTCTGCAACGAACAACAAAAGCGTTTCAATTCATAACATGAATATTGTTGATTCGAGTACACAAGAAAAATTGAATTTCGCTCGTTTGATTCAGATAAAATTTCTATTGAGTAAATATGTTATTTTATTTTTTTCACCACATCCGATATTGATTTTCAAGTACATTATTCGTTAAAATACTAATATTTTATTTTCATTGAAAAATATTAAGCAAATGTCTGAATTGGTTAAAAAATTGTGCGAAAATAAAATTTGTTTCTTGCGCATTTGGTTGAAAAAATTCAACCAAATCATGGCCGAGCGCCACCGAAATGATAGGTGTGAGGAAACCCGTAGTTCTCGTAGACTATAATTTTTTCAACAAAAAATGGCCGTTTTTTGATAAAAAAATAATAATTTTCCCCTTTTTCCTTAAAAAATCAGCGTTACCGGAACGTAAAAATTATTTCAAGTCGTTCGCTCGAAAGCTAACACAAAACTACAACTTTTATGTGCAGACATTTTTCTTCAGTAACTTCAAGTTTCTGAGATATGTTAATGTGAAAAGAACGGCTTTTTCTAAAATCCAACATTTTAGAATAAGCCGTTCTTTCCACTTTAGTAGTACTTTAATATAACCAATTATGGGGCAGATCTGAGAAGGTCGAAAAAAGTGGCTGAATTGACGGAGAATCCCTCATATATATATATATATATATATATAATGACCGTCGTAGCACATCTGTCCGTCGTAGGGAATCAACGTGTTTTTTTTTCGACAGTCACATTCCGATGGTTTTCGCCTCAATTATGAATTTCGACGCGAAACGAGCGATTCTTTCGAATTCTCGTTGCGCCTGGACGCAGTTGGTCGCGTCTTACATTAGTCCACGAAGCCGCGCGAGAAACGCATCCGACGAGGATAGATGTCCCAGGGTGCATGGCGGAGCCGCTTTTGGTCACAAGCTACAAGCTTTGCTGCGCCCGAGAGTGGCGAGAGGCCGCGAGATCGCGCTCGCAGAGTAGAGACGCGCCCGCCAAACGTGAAAGATCCCCGCGCGCATCCGCGCTGAACCGCGGTAGTGTGTCATTCTAAAAATAGTGGGTCGAAACCGCGAGTGCTCGTTGCACGAATATACAAACGCGCGCGCGCACACACACGCACGCACACACACACACACACACACACACACACACACACACACACACACACACACACACAAACCTATATAGAGGGTGCCCTGTTATGAATGGATAATCCTGAAATTGTCGATATATCAGATAATGTTCTACTATATGCTGGAATTTCAGTTTAGTAAAGGGCCCACGGTTTTCGAGATTTTTGT
Source organism: Ophion slaviceki (assembly GCA_944452715.1). Taxonomy (NCBI): domain Eukaryota; kingdom Metazoa; phylum Arthropoda; class Insecta; order Hymenoptera; family Ichneumonidae; genus Ophion; species Ophion slaviceki. Next base: position 71,715,253 of record OX101783.1, read on the forward strand.
CTTTATGTTATTTAGAAAAAAAATCATCTGCTTTTGGTTTTTCACATGCCATTTCTACAAATGATACGAATCGATAATAACTAAGCAACTTTTTTAAGTAATTGGCACGATATGCGTAGTACATTTTTTTACACCGCAGCCCATCATTGTCAGATGTTCGAATTGTTTTGTATGAAAAATTCTGCATAAGATCTTTTTTCATAAAGTTTCCTTAACCCTTAGTAGCCACACTTAGCTAGAATCACGTTATAGTCATTTTTAAATTGTTATAAATAATGAAATAATGCATTGAGCGATATGAAAAAATAGTGAGGTATAAATTGAACCTTGTTTAATACAAAGAAATTGGTTAGAAATGAAAATTAAAATTTTAAATACGCAAAAAAAATTATGCAAAAAAAAACTCGTGAAAAATGACTTTTTTTTACAAAAATTGCTGTAAGTCTTGTAATTATTGACAAAAAAAATGGTTTTATAATCTGGAAACAATGTACTTTGACATAGACATAGCGGTTTCTGTGGACTTTTCAAAAAGTATATTTGTTTTATCCAGCGTAGGTGCAATTTAGAAGGAAAGAATGAAACGCTTACGCATATTCAAAATCTACCGTCTCGGTACTCATGTTGAAGATCCAAACGCTCGTTAGATGGCGCCACAAAACCTAATTTATTGATTTTAGTGAGCAGTATTCCCGGTCAAAAAAGGGCCTCGGTCCCGTGGATCCAGTGTGACTATTAAGGGTTAACATTTAAGGTTAAAAAGAAGACTTTTCTAGATAAAACAAATAACCAAGAGTATTTTTTGAAATGTTGGGTAAAAAAAAGTTTTCATTTGTAGAAGTGGCATGCGAAAAAACCAAAAGCAGATGATTTTTATTACGAAAACCGTGGAACTTTGGCTAAACTGAATTTCCAGCATATAGTAGGACATGATCTGATCTATCGACAGTTGCAGGATTAACCATTCATAACAGGACACCCTGTATATATACATACATACATACATACATACATATATATGTATGTGTGTGTGTGTGTGTGTGTGTGTGTGTGTGTGTGTGTGTGTGTGTGTGTGTGTGTGTGTGTGTGTGTGTGTGTGTGTGTGTATACATACATATGTGTATATATACATATGTATATGTGTGTATATATATATATATATATATATATATATATATATATATATATATATATATATATATATATATACATATACATATACATATTCACGAACCGAGACCGTGTGTAGAAATACACAGTCTCGGTCGTGAACCCGCGGAACGTGAAGAGAGAGAGGGAGTGTGAGAAAGAAAGACGGCTCAGCGGCTGCAGGGGGGGGGGGCAGCGAGGGGGAGAAAGGGGAGTGAGTGATTAAATTAAACGGAGGGCTGGGCGCGAAAGACTTTTTTTCACGCTAATCCACACACGCTTCTAGTGCACGTATCGAGTCCGACGAGCACTCGAACGCATTGAACGTGAAATCTTCGATGCTTGCGCATTTGCATGTAGGCATACTTGTGACTATATGGGAATTAGCTCGATTCGAATGTGAAAGACGCGTATGGAGACACAAGAGACTGTGCAAACGATAAGTGCATCTGTCGGCACCGTAAGACGCGAAGATGAGCTCCGCAAGTTGAACTTAAGGGGTTTGTCACTTTAGACGCTAGAAAAGACTATTTTCATGCATGTTTTTGATAGGTTTATATTATAGATGAAGATATAAAAGATATAAATGCACTTAATAAATACACTTTCGAAATACATTTTAAAATAATGATTTATTTGGGTGACTATTTATAGACGAAAATGGTACAGTAGAACCTCGATTATCCGAACCTCGATCATCCGAACCCTCAATTATCCGAACGATGACTTAGTTTATGCGTATGCTCAATTATCCGAACGTTGGCGCGAAAGATACATTGTTGCTCGCTGCCACCGCCGTGAGCAACAATGAGCAAACCAACGCAACTTCTCCTTCTCAAACGGCTGCGAGACTTAGCCGCTTAAAAACGCGTTACAGCCATTCGTCAATTAAAAATGGTCGATTTTATAAAAAAAAATATAAGAAAAGCTTTCGACTTTTTTTAGGTGTTCAAAATACATGTTTAACATACATATTAACGTTGAAATATATATATATATAAGGAGTACAACTTTGCAGTGACCGTTTTTTTCAAAAGTTGAAGGCTTTATTATAAAAAAGTGGCTACATATTTTTTAATCAAAGTACTGCCCGTCGCTAGCTACGACCTCGGCCCATCTTTCAGGTAGCATTCGAATCCCGCGTCGATAAAAGTCTTGGTCCTTGGAGGCAATCCAGGAATTGACCCAATTTTTTACTTCTTCGTAAGGACCGAAGTGCTGGTCAGCCAAATCGTGTGCCATTGACCGGAACAAGTGATAGTCGGAAGGGGCAATGTCTGGAGAGTACGGCGGGTGGGATGAAACCTCCCATTTCAGCATTTCCAAGTACTTTTTCACGACATTTGTAACATGGGGTCGGGCATTGTCATGCTGCAGTATCACCTTGTCATGTCTTTCATTGAATTGTGGCCGTTTCTCTTTGAGTGCCTTACTCAAGCGCATCAACTGACGTCGGTAGAGTTCCCCTGTGATGGTTTCGGATGGTTTGAGCAGCTCATAGTACACAACGCCCAGCTGTCAGCCCGTCTTCAAAAACTTGCTGCCTTCCGCCACCATGCTTGTTCTCGACCTCAAAATCTCCACTTTTGAAGCGTTGAAACCACCGCCGACACGTTTTCTCACTAATAGAATCCTCCCCGTAAGCATCTACAAGCAAACGGTGGGCCTCAGCCGCAGATTTCTTGATGTTGAAGAAGTAAATCATAACCTCCCGCAAATTCTGAGAATTCGGTTCGTAGGTTGCCATGTTTGAGTGGCTATAACTTTATAATGCATACACGTATCCGTTAGCTTTTTTAAATTGTTTACATTGGCAGAGCCTCTAGTTTAAAATGCCACTTTTTTTATTGAGCTAGGGCCACTACTTCGGCCGCAGTGGCTCTCTAAGTAAAACGGTCACTGCAAAGTTGTACTCCTAATATATAATATGTATTTTAAACACAACAAATTAAACATGCCCTACCTTTTGAAAAAAACTTTTTGAAAAAAACGTTTTCAAATATGTATCAGGTTGATAAAAAAGTTTTGTCGCAATAATTTCAATATAATTTATTTATTTATATATCTTATACAAAACATTTCTAATCAACAATATATTCGCCATCGGTTGCTATGACACTCGACCATCTAGTTGGCAACTCATTTATTCCCTTTGCCCAAAACTGCGGCGGCTGGAACTCAAAGAAATTTGAAATATCCCTTCTGAGTTCGTCGACGTTTTCGAAAGTTTTGTTTCTCAAATATGCCTTCAAATGTCTGAACAAATGGTAGTCAGATGGCGCGATGTCGGGAGAGTATGGTGGATGAGGAACGGTATTCCAGTGAAGCTCAGTGATTGTTTTGTGGGTTTCCTTTGCGGCATGGGGTCTCGCGTTGTCGTGGAGAAGGTGCACAGTCGCGCGTCTTGGCCGTTTTTTTCTTATAGCTTTTGCCAATTCCTGGAGATTCTCGATGTATCGTGTAGAGGAGATCGTCTTACCTACAGGGAGAAAATTGTGAAACAGCATTTCCTTTGCATCCCAGAAACAGCAGAACAAAACCTTTTGTGAGTGACGATCAGATTTCGGTTGATGTGGCGGTTTTTCTCCGATAGGAAGCCAGTAGGCTAAACGCGTTCTGTTATCATACAAGACCCAGCTTTCATCTCCCGTCACAAGATCTTCTAAAAACTCCTTGCGATGGTGGCGAAGCAGGAGAAACCGGCAGATGGTCACGCGGCAGTTCTTATTGTCGTCGGCGAGACGGTGTGGTATCCATTGAGCTAGAACCTTCCTGTATCCCAAGTTGTGTAAGTGATTGACTATTGACGGTTGGGTGCAGCCAAGTTCTCTTGCTAGCTCGTGCGTACTTGCTTCCGGTTTTTCTTTGATGGAGCGGAGTAATGCTTCATCATCGATGGTCGACGGTCGTCCGGAACGGTCCTTATCTTCAAGGCTTGTGTCTCCAGATTTAAAACGATTGAACCAACGCCGGACTGTTCGATGAGAAACTATGTTCTCGCTGAATGCATCCTGTATATTTTTAGCAGTTGTGCTTGCGTTCGTGCCGCGCCACCACTCGTAAAAAATGATCGCTCGAAGTTGCTCCTGCGAGATCGAAGCCATTTCTGTCCACTAGAACGCGCGCTCGCCCTTTTATACCCTGTCACGCGGAAGAGTAGAACCCCCTTAAGGTTCTCTTCCTAGCATGGCGGTGTTGCCCTTTGGATATTTTTATTTCAGCCTCAAAAGGATTTTGTAAAAAAATTGTCCTCCAATTTCAATAACTTTTTATTCGAACGAAATCGAAATTTATTATTTTGATGTCAAAGATACGTTTTTTTTCCAGTCTCCAAATCTTCTTGTTTTTACTCGTAGAACGACTTGGCGTTATTTTAAAATCGTTCTTACGGGCGAATTCGAATTCGGACTGTTCTTTTTACGGCGAAACTTCAATCTCGTTTTAAATTTAACTATGGCTTTGATATGCGCACGGTTCGCCCGACTGGTTTAGTGACGCTTTTACGGTAGGAATAGTTTGCATTCGCCACCCCGATATAAGTGCGCACGTGCTCCGCAGCGAATGTTTACAGAATCGAACATGAGCGAGGTAAAGCATGCGTCAATAGGTGTAGGTATATATATACATGGGAAGAAACGCATACTGGGTTTTCTCTTCGAGCTTGCCAGCTCCCTTCGTTCTTGACGTCAAAGATCGACGCGATGACGAATAATCGTGTGTGTAGATATACAGGGTGTCCCTCCCCAGATAGACAGTCATGATCATCACGCCGTGCATACAATTGATGAAGCAAATTTTACAGCCCATTGACTACATGTCATGATGCAAAGTCGTGAACTCATTTAGTATCGTGAATGTACAAAACATTTTGATCTCTATATGTCGTTTACAAAGGCATCGTACGTTTGGAGCACGTTGAACTCATATCGCTGTGCTCAAGTGTCCACAATTAATATCTGCAAATTTTACGTCATATGGAAGTCATCCAATGACTTGCGTTTCTCAAGGAACATCCCTAAGGCGACACCCTTCGATGTTATCGAAGTACCCTTCGATACGTATTTTTTTTATCGGCGGAAAAACGGTTTTAAGGGGTGAAACCACCCCTCGAAAAAGGCATCTCTAGGGGTAATATAGCAGTTTCACACACAAGGAATCCACCGATTTTAATGAAACAAAAACGAAATTTCTTCTAATCCGAAGCAATGAAAAATCCACTATAGTGACATGGCAAAAAAAAAATTATGGGGTGAACCACCCCTATATTTGCTTTTTCGAGGGGTGGTTTCACCCCTTAAAACCGTTTTTTCGCCGATAAAAAACATACGTATCGCTTACTTTTCGGTGCTTCATAACATATCAAAATTTACCTGAGGGATGTTCCTTGTCAGTGATACATCCTATGACGGCGATATGCATGCTTCTAAGTGATACATTCGTTGAGCGCAATATGACGGCGATATGTATATTTTGTCAGTGATACATCCCACGAGCACAATATGATGGCGATATGCATGTTTCTCAGTAATACATTCCATGACGGCAATATGCATGTTTTCAGTGATACATTCGATGAGCGCAATATGACGGCGATATGCATATTCCTCAGTGATACATAGACATGCCATGCAAGCAATATGACGGCGATATGCATGTTTGTCAGTGATACATTCGATGGGTGGAACATGACGGCGATATGCGTGTTTCTCAGTGATACATCCTATGACGGCGATATGCATGTTTCTAAGTGATACATTCGTTGAGCGCAATATGGCGGCGATATGTATATTTGTCAGTGATACATCCCACGAGCACAATATGATGGCGATATGCATGTTTTGCAGTAATACATTCCATGACGGCAATATACATGTTTTCAGTGATACATTCGATGAGCGCAATATGACGGCGATATGCATATTTCTCAGTGATGCATCCGATGAGCGCAATATGACGGCGATATGCGTGTTTCTCAGTGATACATCCTATGACGGCGATATGCATATTTCTAAGTGATACATTCGATGAGCGCAATATGACGGCGATATGTATATTTGTCAGTGATACATCCCATGAGCGCCATATGACGGCTATATGCACACAATCCAGAATGATACAAATAGGCAGACACAAAGAAAGTTTGCACAAGTGTTAAAATGGCTAGGTAGGTAGCGTGTTCAGCTCTCGAATTGGAAGACGTAGGTTCAAACCGTAGGTAGGTAAAAACTTTAACTAGGCAGGATACGTTTTAATCCATTTATCATATAGACAGGAACATAAATAAAGCATATGGATATAAAAATCCTACCAGATTATTTTAATCAACATTTTTGGATTTTTTTATTTTTCACTCTGAGACACTCATATGAGCTCCATATGAGCACAGCGTAGTTACGTCACGCCATGCCGCCAATATGAGCTCCGTACGAGCACAGCAAAGTTACGTCACGCCATGCCGCTAATATGAGCTCCGTATGAGCACTACAATTTCTTCACGCCGTGCCACCCATATGAGCCCCATATGCACTCACTTATTGTTAGATATTCGTGAGCCGAATTTGCTAGTCTGATGAATTCACTGTACCAGGTGTGTAAGTATGAAACCGGAATTTTTGTACAGAAAAAACACGTTTATTGTAATGATATGATACAAAGTAACTTATTCAAAGTATTGTCCGTCGCTATCTATACATTTTTCCTATCTTTCTGGCAATTTGTGGATTCCGCGCCAAAAGAACTGTTGCTCTTTTGAGGCAAACCAGTCATCGAGCCATTTTCGTACATCTTCGTAAGAAGTAAAGCGCTGCTCAGCAAGTGCGTGTCCCATCGATGCAAACAAGTAGTAATCGGATGGGGCAAGGTCTGGTGAGTAAGGCGCGTGTTGAAGAATCTCCCAACGGAACGACTCTATCGTTTCCTGGACCTGTTTTGCTTTGTGTGCTGGTGCATTTTCATGCAGCAAAATCACCTTGTGTTGTCTTTGTTGGTATTCTGGTCGTTTTTCACGCAAAACTCGATCCAAATCGGTCATTTGTTGTCGGTAGCGTTGAGTATTGACAGTTTCCCCAGGTTTCAGCAGCTCGTAGTAGATTACGCCCTTCTGATCCCACCAAACACACAGCATTGTCTTTCGTCCGTAGCGGTTTGGTCTTGTCGTCGATGTTGATGGTTCACCCGAAGTAACCCATGACTTTTTGCGCTTAGGATTCTCGAAATATATCCACTTTTCATCGCCAGTCACAATTCGATGGAGAAATGACTTTCTTTTGAACCTGGCGAGCAGCATTTCGCATGATTGCGATGTTTTGCGGTTTTCCTGCTGTCTTTCGTTGAGTTCATGTGGAACTCATTTCCCCACCTTTTGTATCTTTCCCATGGCTTTCAACCGAAGGTAGATGGCTTCTCGGGTCACCTTTAACTGATCCGCCAGTTGTTGTTGTGTTTGAGCGTCGTCTTCGTCCAACAAGGCTTGCAGGTCAGCGTCTTCAAACTTTTTCGGTGGTCTTCCACGTTCTTCGTTCCTCACGTCAAGATCGCCACTTTTGAACCGTTTGAACCACTCGAAACACTGTGTTTTACCGAGAGCATGCTCACCAAACGCCTCCACAAGTATTCGATGCGATTCGGCTGCGGTTTTCTTCAGATGCAAACAGAAAAGTAGTGCTGTCCGCAAATCGTAATTTGTTGGCACAAAACTCGACATGTTTATCTCTAATAAACTAATGCTACTGAATGAAACTCGTGTTAATGTGAGTTGGAAATCTTTGTCGGATATCAATACAATAACAAGATACCGCTGACGTGATGTGTCAGTAACTGCATCGACATCTAGCGCCACCTATGGGCAAATTCCGGTTTCATACTTACACACCTGATATGCATATTCGCGTGAGAACAACTTTGCTTCATTTGGATGTATTATTGTGAATCACCATGTGATGCAAATATGACTTCAACAGGACATATGATGCCAATATGAGGTACATCCGTTTATCTGGGACAGTGAAGGTCACCTCCACTTTTTAAAATGGAATCGTACATTTTTTTATCAACCATCTTGTGGAGCACCTCAAGCCGCAGAAAAAAACATTAGGCGTCAAAGTCATTCAAGGTCATTCAAGGTCACCTATTAAAATGAAATACAAATCTTGAATAACCTCGAACGACTTTGACCCCCTAATGCTTTTATCGAAATAGAAATATTGAAATAAAAAAATTGGTCGCACTTGACCAATTGTCGAAACTTCGTCGAACTTGACCCCTTTCACACCGTACAACTTTTGTCTGGAACATTTTTTTTTGTAACGTCGATAATTATCGAGTTATTTCGGGTGGCAGAGATAAAAGGGACACCCTGTATACAGGGTGTCCCGTTATGAATGGATAATTCTGCAACTGTCAATAGGTCAGATCATGTCCTACTCAATGCTGGAAATTCAGTTTCGAAAGAGTCCCGCGGTTTTGGAGATTATGGGCTTTATGTTATTTTTTGAAAAAAAAAAAAAAAAAAAAAAAAAAAAAAAAAAAAATCATCCGCTTTTGGCTTTTTGCACCCATTTCTACAAATGACATGAATCGACAATAACTGAGCAACTTTTTAAAGTAATTGGCACGATATTTTTTTTATACTGTAGGCTATCAAAGTTAGGTGTTCGAATTGGTTTATATGAAAATTCTGCATGGGATCTTTTTTCATAAAGTTTCCTCCCCATTTAAGGGATTACGTGTGTTTCCCTTAACCGGGTAAAAAAGTCATCGTTTGTAGAAAAGGCATGCGAAAAACCAAATGCAGTTGATGATCTGACATGATCAGACCTATCGACAGTTGCAGCATTATCCATTCATAACAGGACACCCTGTATATATATACACATGTGGGTGTGTGTGTGTGTGTGTGCAGGCAAATGTGTATATTTTGAATTAACACAAGAATTCTTGGATTCGACGAACATCCAAAATTCCAAAGATTACTCGTAATATCGACGTGCGATTTTTATTTTTTATTTTAAAAAATTCGAAAATAATTTTGAAACTGACTATAACCAGATTTTCTTCGACAACTTGATTTTAGAATTAGAATCTCCGGAATTAGAAAAATCATCTACAACCACTTCCTAGCTATCTGGCGTTAAAGAGTCTGCATGAGCTTGGGGCCCAAAAAACAGTCGATTTTTGATATTTTTTTCTGACGAGAGTATTAGGATGACAAGGTCGGAATTTTACTCGGAATTCATACATAGTCTCGGCGAGATTGATTTTTTTTTAAATTGGAAAATATTGATAAACAATAAAATTATTTAAACAAAGTTCCGCCGTTGCTGCATGGCCAATGGGTGTAGGTCGTTTTGTCGACTAGGGTGTTCTGAAAATTTAAAAAACGCACTTTTGGCACAATAACAAAACTCTCGTATGATCAAATCTTTATTTCCTATTGTAGAAATTATGGAAATGGCAAGCTGTAGAAAAAAAGTTCGAGACTTGACAATGAAAATCAACTCTAATAATTTGTCATTAACAAATGGATAAACATATGAAGAATTATCCGGTGATACGATAGAAAATGTTACAAACCATGCTCTGTCCGAATTTGAAGTGAATCAGACCACTATATTTCGAGATACGACTTACAACATTTCGGAAAACATTGTTTTGAGAAAAACGCGAACGAAAAAGGGTAGTGGGCATTGGGAGATTTGACCTTTTGCAAAAATCTTCATAACTCGGACAATTTTTTTAAATTTCACCAAATATTTTTACACATTGACTCTAGGCCCTATAAAACTATGCAATAAAAGGACGTTAATTTTTCTTAAACCGAAATTTATGCAGACCCCTTAAATTCCGAGTACAAAAAACCGAAGAATAGTACCGTCATTGTTGTAATTGTATCGCGTTTTTTAACATTGGCTGTTAAGGGGAGGGTAGGGGTTTCAGCGTGAAAAAAAAACTTTTTTGCGATTTTTTTTCATCTATATGGGTAGAGTAAATTTATTGAAACCTTTTGTACATTGTTGAGTGTCATTTCAAGAATATTCCGTGAAATTTGTTCGCGAAAATATCCACAAGCAAGCCGGTGACGAAGCTTTTCCAAGAACGCCTTTGGAAAAACACGAATTTGCGGTGTTCACTGTATCTCAGCTAGAAATTATCTGAAATCAAGTACCATTAAAATTTAGTCAAAGTATCATCAAATCCTTCCCCCAACGGTCTTTGATAATTTTTTTTTTCATTTCTAAATTTTTGTTGGTCATGTAAAGTGAAAAGTGCTATTTTTCACGAAAAATTCCGCCATTTTGGGGGTGGAAAACCCCCTCAATGTAAAAAAAATCTCAAACTAACCGTTGGGGGGAGGTATTTCATATGTAGAAAGTGTGTACCAAGTTTGAAATAAATTGGTCATGTAGTTTTCAAATGGCAGTGAACACGGACTTTGAAAAAGTGGTTTCGAGAAGAACGCGGCACCGGCTTGTTTATGGATATTTTCGCGTACAAATTTCACGGAATGTTCTTGAAATGACACTTAACAATGTACAAAAGGTTTCAATAAGTTTACTCTATCCATATAGATGAAAAAAATTCGCAAAAAAGTGTTTTTTTTTCACGCTGAAACCCCTACCCTCCTCTTGAAGCTGTATGCAAGGTAGGTACGTACAATGAAACGTCTGATACAAAGAAAAGCTGAGAATTTAGAGCACCGCGCGTATGCCACAATTGGATATGTATGGTACGGTGTGTTTGTTATAGACCGGTGAATCTCTAACGTGCATAAGTAACTATGTAGGTCTTTTCTCGCGCGGTGGAATTGTGTAGTTTGTGTGTGTGTATATATATATATATACCTACGAATAAGGCACAATGCGAGAAAACGATATTGAGGTGAGATCGCGAGAAAAGTCACTCTTGAAAACCTTGGAGACTTTTTTAACTTATATATATATATATATATATATTTATACATTTATACAGGGTGTCCTGTTATTAATGAATAATCCTGCAACTATCGATAGGTCAGATCATGTCATACTATATGCTGGAACTTCAGTTTAGTCAAAGTCCCACGTTTTCGACATAAAAATCATCTGATTTTGGTTTTTCGCATGTCATTTCTACAAATGATAACTTTTTTGACCCGGTTTAAAAAAAATACTCTCGGTTATTTGTTTTATCTAGTCTTCTTTTTAACCTTAACGCGGTCCTCTAGTTTCTCAGCTGTTTTTTTACGGCTTTTTCAATAATTTTTTACGGGCAAAGCATCGAAATAATCAATCTCATTGTTTTTGCATAATCTTTATTAACATTTAAATAAGCTTTACAAATTTTTGGAAGTCAAAATATATAATAGAATAAACGTCATAGTGGCCGACAGGAAGACATCAAGTAAAAGAGGTGGTTGACGGTGACCAAGATTGCGGCTGTTCTGCTTATCTGAAATCACAAAACCAAACGGCATTTTAATGTTCGTATTTAAGACTAGCGATTGAACTAGAGTGAATTCTAAATTACAAAAATTGACTTTTTTATACACTTTTGAAAATTACATTCTATTTTTTACTCATTTTTTCTTAATTTTTTTCGTTCGTACAAAAAAAACTATCGAAGCAATCATGATAATCCTAGTTCAATCGCTGGCTTATAACATATTAAAGATGCTGTATAAATTTGAACAAGATCTGTGCAGTAGTTTCTGAAATATCATGGTCACCGTTTCGAAAAATGGTGTTTCGAGAAAAACGCGTTTGAAAGTATACCTGCTCCGTATACCTGCTCCGTTCCAGGGCCGTAACTTGTGAACCACTTCGAATATCGAAAAATCCTTTGGCACACATTTTCTACACATGTTGTAGATGTGATTTATGAAAAAAAAATCGATTTTTTCGACCCGAGAAACTAGAGGAGCGCCTTAAATGTCCAGGAAACCGTATGCAAAAAGATCTAATGCAGAATTTTCATACAAACCAATTCGAACATATGATTTCGATAGCCCGCGGTGTAAAAAAAATATACTACGCATATCGTGCCAATTACTTTAAGGGGTTACACACAGTCAGGAGGCTCCAAAAGATCGATGTTTCAAGAATTTTTCGTGAGACCTTTGAATCTGTAAACGTAAAAATTTGTACACATATTATGGTAACTTTTAACTGTATTTTAACATGATTTATTTGTAAAAATAATTATTTTGAAAGTTGCCGTAGCTGATCTCCGGGAGCACCTCTAAAAATAGGCGTCTTGCGGTGAGCACGATGTCTCTGGACTGGATCATCTAAAATGAAAAAACCAAAAATATTTCGTCAATATAATGGATTAACTTGTAATTGATCGAAGGAGTAAGCAAAATAAAAATTTTTGACAAAATGGCGGCTTCAAAAAAAAAAACATCGATTTTTGACACAAATTTAGGCCTTAAATTGTTTATAAAATGGAAAATATTTATCGGTGAGAAAAAACCTTCGATTAATTACCAAAAAATATACTTGAAAAAAATGTGTTAAAATTCGAGACTGATAGGTTCAGCTGTTTCCGAGAAATCTTGCTCACCGACTTCAAAAACACAGTTTTGAGAAAAACGCGTTTAAAGTTTCAAAAGCACTTTCGAACGCTCTGACACGTCATTACAAATGTGCGTGTAACTTCGAAAATATTCGCCGGATTGACAAGAAATTTTCTGTGTGTGTACTTAAATATATGTACATTACGAAAACAAAATAAAAAAATCGATTTTTCGAAAATTTTAACTGTATATAACCCCTTAACAAGTTGCTTAGTTATTGTTGATTTACATCACTTGTAGAAATGGCATGCGAAAAACCAAAAGCAGATGATTTTTTTTTTCAAGAAACATAAATTTCATAATCCTGAAAAGACTCATAACAGGACACCCTGTATATATATGTATAACCACACGCCGTGGACGATTTAGCCATTATAAAACTCGATCTAATTGTAAGTGATTCCTTAAATGGCAAGACGTGGCGCGTACTGTATGAGAATCGAGAACGCAATGTGATTCATTTGAAATGAATGCGTGCGTGCGTGCGCGCCATTCACGCTCATTTACGTTTCGTACAAAACATTTTGCTGATGTACCCCCCCCCCCTCTCCGGCCTTCCCCGGTCACCGAGGTCTCTCCATCATTAATGGGATCAATGTGAAAGCATTATTTTCACACCTGTATAAATATGAGACAGTGTTTGATCGTAATGAAACCCAATTTCGGCAGAAAGAGGGACGATAACATTGGCCTAGCCAAGAAGTGACACGGTTGCCCCCCCCCCCCCCCCCATTAATATCGTATCTCAAGAGTATCACCCTAAAATTTTATGAAAAGAATTTGAAAATTGCAAGAGTTATGATTCTTTTTAGGTAAAAAAAGACTTTTTTACGCATTGACGCCTTGCTGTTTTTTTCCGCCATTTTAGAATTCGATTAAAATATGATACCGACAATGCTACATTCTAGAATGTTGAAACTACTATCCTGAATTTTTACGAGTCATTCGGAACGACGAGGTCAACGTGGCAATCATTTGAAATATGGCTGGGGTCATTGGGACCCCCGGTGACCAGTGTGTTATGGCCAGAACGTGTGACCGTGAAGTGTGAATTGAGTACTTACTGCAAGTAAATTTAAAAGACTGGTAACTGGATTATAGAATGACGAAAAATTAGGTTATTATTTTTTAAGGTATTACAAGAGTTTGATTTTAATGTTGAGATGAATGTGTGATTGAAGCCACATATTTTATGTGTGTTATGTGATTATCAACCATTATGTAAATTTTATTTAAAATAAAAGATTATTGTAAATGAAACCACTTTTATTGTCAGGCCTATCATTCCTAGAGCCACTCCCCCTAAAATGCTGCCTAGGCCAATGCTCGAACACTGTCAAATTTTCGACAGTGTCGTTCTATTTCTCGCCATCGTGAATTAAGCCCGGATATACATATACAACGATCAAAAAATCGTTTTCTTTATTTTCTTTAAACGATAGAACGATATATGCAGAATATTTTCCCAAAGTTTCAAAGCGAAATTCGAAAAACTTCCAACGTTACAGCCCGTCAACGTTGTGCCTCACCGATAGGATTCGGAGCGGGCGTGAACTTCAAACGCGTTTTTCTCAAAACTGCATTATCGAAATTGGCGTCCAGGATTACTCAAAAACTATTCAGCCGATTGAGTTGAAACTTGGTAGAGATATTGATAATATTGGTACTTTCTACTTGACGAGAATTATTTTTGAAAAATTGGGAAAAAAACGACGTTTTACAGAAATATTGCGTGAAATGTTGATGTTGACAACCCCCGCGGAGACCTTGCTGTAACACTGCAACAGCTCCGTCATTTTGATGATGAAGTAATAAAAAAAAATTCTTTCGTATACTTCAATATACTATTACAGTATACCCAAAGTTTGATAATTGTAGAATAATTATTTCTTACTGTAAGAAATCCCTCAATATTGCTTATTTCTTTCCTGTCTAAATGTATATCCCGCCTTAAAAAGACAAGTTTTCATACATGACCTTCATTATTATTCCTTCATTTTTGCATATAAAAGGAAATTATTGTGAACACAACTTGAGCCATTGATTGTACTTAATGGTTTGATTTTTTGGACTCGTGTGAATTCTTTTATGATGTCTGCGCGCGGTTTTATCATCGCGAAGTTGTTTCGTAGTGGGCCAGAAAATACGGAAGGCGATTCTTTTATGACTCGAGAGAATTGGGCACTTCGTTTTGGTTGACGACATAACAATAAAAATCTTAACCACAACATTTCTTTCGCACCTGTTCCCCGTGCTTTGTCTGACCTTTTCTCTCCCTACACAATGCGTATATATGTGGGTATATATACCGCAGCGTGCAAGTATATACATATATATACCGCCAATCACACCTGAGCAGCGCGGTGAACGACTCGCTCGTCCACGAGCAGGTGTCCGGATAGCTTTGCTTATCTTTTTGATGCGTATACACTCGTCCGAAAGTGGAAGGGCGAGAGAGAGAGAGAGAGAGAGAGAGATTGATTGATTGATTGATTGATTGATTGATTAATTTTATTATGCCCTGGTGAACCTTGAGGCAACGGATGATGAATACAAAAACATACATAAGTAAATGTAATAATTATCATAATGAATTATAATGTAATATATAATAATATCTAATTGTGTTGTCAAACATTAACAACAACTATAGTAATAGTAATAATGATGACAATAAAGTAGTAAGATATGGTAATAGTAATGCTCTCGGCGGTAAAAACAGAAATTCTTGGTCAAGCGGACATATGATATAGGATTTATCTTAAATATGTGTCCGCCAGAAGTGATTATCCCTCTAGGGAGAACAGGTGAGCAAAGAGTCGCTGTTTGAATATTGCGATTGACTGTGCAGTAGTGATCTCGGCCGGTAAAGAGTGCCAGAAATACATCGCAGATAGCACAAATGAGTTTTGGAAGGTAGCTGTTCGATGAATCGGAATATGGAACGTTATGGGAGTTGGTCGTCTCGTTAGACGTTCTAGAAGACGTGCTCGTTGAAATAATTCAAGAATGTAGGGTGGAGCCTTATTTTGATGAATATTGTACACTGTTGCGCCAACGAAGTAGAGTCGTCTGGATTTGACAGTAAGCCATCCAAGTCTCCTTCGATAAGGCGTGATATGAACATCACGGCGCAAATTGAAAATAAAGCGAATGCTGCAATTCATCAGTTTCTCAAGTTTTGTGTTTTGCTCGTTGGTGAGATCATTATATACCAGGCAGCAATAGTCTAGTATCGGAAAAATGAGTGAAACCACAAGCATTGTTTTCAATTCTTGCGACAGCGCGCTCCTGTGATATCTTAATTTGTAAAGAGAAAAGTTTACTTTTTTGAAATAGCGACTATGTGATTATTCCAAGACAAGTTCGAGGTCATTGTAACTCCCAGATTGCGTGCTACGTCGACGTACGGCAGAGTTTCCCCGTGGACTTTGATGGGTGCTAGATTGTTTACATTTATTTGATTGATGTAGGCGCCGCTGCCCAATAAAATTACCTTGGACTTTCCGATGTTCAGTTTAAGACCATTGTTGAGCGCATAGGTTGCAATCGCGTCAACATCATGTGTGATCTTGGCAATGGCGTCATCAATTTCACATGAATAAAAACTTAGAAATATCTGTAGGTCATCAGCAAAAATCATGTGCTCTGTAAATCGTAAGCCCACGCTGATGTCGTTGATAAACAAAGAAAACAGTAAAGGACCTAGGACCGAACCTTGTGGTACACCCGTCGACGTAGCAAGCCACTGGGAGCACTCGCCGGAATTGTCTACAACTGCCTGGGTTCTACCAGTAAGATACGAGAAAAACCAATGGAGTACCCTGTCCGAGAAACCGTACTTTCGGAGTTTTAGTAATAAGCTCAAGTGAGGGACCATGTCAAATGCCTTACTAAAATCGAAGAGCACCAGTAAAGTGATTTTTCGATTATCAACGGCAAGCCTCACTTCGTGACAGATTTTCAACAAAGCCGTTTGAGTGCTGTATCGCTCTCTGTAGCCAGATTGACGAGTATCCAGAATTTCGTGAGTGGTAAGATAGTTCATGATTTGCTTGTGTACGACCCGTTCCAGAATCTTGGAGAATTCGCTTAAATTTGCAATTGGGCGACAATCAGAAGGAGAAGCTGGAGGATTTACTTTCAATAACGGGCGAATAAACGCTCTTTTCCAGGTTGACGGAAAGTAAGCTAACTCGAAAGGTTTATTAAATAAAACTGATAATAGATGTGATAACTTAGGTAGAGCATTATGAATCGCAAACAGGGAAACGCCATCCGGGCCTGCAGAGTGTGTAGGTGAAGTGGAGGAAGTGATTATTGAGACTATCCTTTCTGCAGATACCGGTGAGAAATCAAAGCTAGGTTGATTAGGAGGGAGCGCGGTAATATTATCCATGAACGTATTTCTCTCGCATTGTGCTGATAAACTCATGGTGTGAGCAAAGTAAATGTTCAACTCATCCAGGGAGAAATAATTCGTAGGTGAAGCCTGATTTGGTCTTGTCAAACCCAAGATCGCCAGTTCTTTCCAGAGGACAGCGCTGTCTCTTATATTCATTAGCCTCCCCCGAAGATAATCATCTCTGGCCTTCCGTAGCTCAATTTTAAGCCTATCTCTGTGTTCTCGGTAGATCGCAAGACTAAGTACATTACGAGAACGCTTAGCTCGTTTGTACAGAGTATTTTTTATTTTGATATTATTTCTAAGGTTTTCGGTGAGCCACGGTGCCCTCGGCTTGCGCACGGTGAAAGTGCAACGCGGTGCATGTTTGTCGAGGGCGACAACTATTGAATCGGTGATTTTATCGGTTGAATCATCGATGGTGTCGTTCGCATGCAAGCTGACAACACATTCGTCTACGAAGCTCGATATCGTCTCGGAGTAGGCTGCGGCATTGAAACTTTTAAAATTTCTTCGCGTAATAGTACGACTTGTCTCGGGTTGACAATTCCATTTAAATGTTAGTGCTATTAAATCATGACCAGCTATAAACGGAGCCTCTGATTTTTCGTAAGATAGAACACTCGCCTCATTATCGGTAATAAGAACATCTAACCAGGAGTCCGAAAATTCAGTATGGTAAGTCGGCGCGGATTCGACGATGTGCAGTGACTGCGACGTAGCGAATTCACGAAGAAACTTGGCTTCAAAATTATTGCTCAGCAAATTACAATTTAAATCTCCGGTTAAAACGATGTACTCGTACGCAAAAACAAATCTGGCAAGTGTCTCGATAAAGTCGCCAAAAAGAAACCCTTTGGGACGTCTGTAGATGGAAGCGAATAAAAGAGGCTTGCCAGTGCCGCCACGTAATTCTAACAAAATAAATTCTGGACTGTTTGAATATTGTCCCGGGAAGGAGGCAAGCACCTGTACTTTAAGGGAGTTGTGGAGAGAGAGAGAGAGAGAGAGAGAGAGAGAGAGAGAGAGAGAGACGCAGCACCATGAAATAAATTTGGACATCGCGCCAAGCAACATGCATTTCTTTCACGTCCTCCAATTCCAATTTCGTCAGATGCTTTCATACTTTGTTGCAAATCAACGAGCTTTTTTTTCCCTTGCGCCTAACTGCTGCCTAAAGAGTGACAAATCTCGCGATTTGTTCTTCAATCTTCATTCGTTCCTTCTTATACACTACCATTCCGCGAGACGTTGCGCGAAAGAGAGATTCAGTCGTGAAAGATAGACAAAATCCGTCTGACACGCGCGTGACCCCTGTTACCCCCGATTATATTCCATCATTCCACTTTCCTTCTGCGCCAGCGTTTGGACCATGAGGGGAGATACGAGCCACAAGATATCCGTCAATCCTCGCATCTCCACTTAAGATTAACCCAACGAACGTATACACACATGCCGAGCAGACAAATGGGCTATGCACATTCAAACTTGTATACATAAATGCACACATACATGTAGGGGGGTAGGTAACTTTGAGGCCACATAAATTCGAGATGTGCCTTCACAGTAGCCTGCTGTTCCAAAGCCCAACAGCATGTTAACTTCAATGTCTTCACAATCAATGTCGGATAAATGTGAGCGTTTTTATACGCAGCTCATTCCGAGGACACTTGTGTCGTCAAAATGGAATATTCGTTTGAAAAAACGGTGAGGACCGTCCGTGGGATAGGCAGATGTGCCGGTAGCCAACATCACTTGGATATCTTGGTTTCAAAATAGCCTATGTTTAGATTGGGGTAGAATATCCATAAGTCGAATTTCCATAACCGAATCTCCATAAGTCGAATACCCATAAGTGCCAATATCCATAAGTGAGTATAGAGTAGAAATGAGTGCCAGAAATGGGGGGAGGTAGAGGAAAAGTGAGTATAGAGGGAATCCAAACAAACCCAAACAAATTTAAAAAAAAAACCCAAACTCACTTATGTCTACCTTCCGTCATTTCTGGCCCTCATTTCTACTCTATACTCACTTATGGATATTCATACTTATGGATATTCGTACTTATGGATATTCGTACTTTTGGATATTCGTACTTTTGGATATTCGACGACAGTGTATATTTACAGGGTGTCCTGTTCTTGAATAGATAATCCCGCAACTGTCGACAGGTTAAATCATGTCCTGTATGCTGGAATGTCAGTTTAGTAAAAGTCCCACAGTTTTGCGAGATTTCGGCTTTATATTATTTTT
This sequence comes from Ophion slaviceki, assembly GCA_944452715.1. Lineage (NCBI taxonomy): Eukaryota > Metazoa > Arthropoda > Insecta > Hymenoptera > Ichneumonidae > Ophion > Ophion slaviceki. The sequence goes on from OX101783.1 coordinate 71,734,611, forward strand.
TTGAATCATCTGCTTTTGTTTTTTCGCATGCCAAATGGCATAAAAATCATCTTGGTTTTTCGCATGCCATTTCTACAAATGATAATCTTTTATACCCGGTTAAAAAAATACCCTTGGTTATCTAGTGTTTTATCTAGGAAAGCGTTCTTTTCAACCTTAGATGTTGAGGAAACTTTACGAAAATGATGTTATGCAGAACTTTTATACAAACCAATTCGAACATTTGACTCTGATAGCCTGCAGTGGAAAAAAATGTACTACGCATATCGTGCCAATTACTTCAAAAAGTTGCTTGGTTATTGTCCATTCATATCATCTGTAGAAATCTATCATTGCTTGGTTATTGTCCATTCATATCATCTGTAGAAATCTACAGATGATATGAATGGACAATAACCAAGCAACTTTTTGAAGTAATTGGCACGACAAGCGTACCACATTTTTTCCACTGTAGGCTATAGGAGTCAAATGTTCGAATTGGTTTGTATGAAAATTCTGCATAACATCATTTTCGTAAAGTTTCCTCAACATCTAAGGTTGAAAAGAACGCTTTTCTGGATAAAACAAACAACGAAGCGTATTTTTTTTTAACCGGGTAAAAAAGGTTATCATTTGTAGAAATGGCATGCGAAAAAGCAAAATGATGTTTATCTCGAAAACCGACTTTTACTAAACTAAAATTCCAGCGTATAGTAGGACATGATCCGACCTATCGACAATTGCAGGATTATCCATTTATAGCAGGACACCCTGTATACATATATATAGTGATGTGTGGAGCAATGTCGACTGTTAAAGAGGGAACGGGGAAAATGCTCCGCGGGACGTACAGCGAGGAGATGAGTGCCGTGTTGAGTGGCGTTTTGCAGACGCGCCAATCTCTCGAAGCTCAAGATCAGTACGTAAGTGGTTCGCACATGGCAGAGCTGATCGCGTATACGTATACTCGTGGCAAACAGCACCCACACACGCACACATGTACCCGTAGCGTGAGGAGAGAAGAGACTTTGCGAGACAGGGATGAGCTTCGCACAGCATCCAAGCGATGAGGCTCTCTTTCTCCTCCGGCTCTCACGTTGATTCGTCTTCTTCGATAAAGTGGCGCGAATTTCTCGTCCGTATCACACAAGCTGGTGCAGCAATGTGCACAAACTGTTCGGATGTGTTGTAAAATATGAATATGTATGTATGTGTGTACGTGTGCGGGTTGTGTTCCCACTCTCTGCATTCCCGTCAGCATCTGCGCTGTAAAAACAAATCCAGCATCCAAGAAGACATCCCGGCGAGTGTTGAAGAGAGCAGTTACATGTATAACGGATCACGAGCGTGTGCGAGAGAAGACGTCTTTAGTTTTGATAAGATCTGGCGCGCGCTGCCCGCGTTTTGCCCTTCTTGGATTGCACAACGATTTGATTCGTCAGTTTTTTTTTTCGTTCGGCCCTCGGTACGATCGCTCGGAGGATTTGGTACGCTGGAACAATGGAGCCTCTGATTTCGTCCTGTCTTCGTTGTAATCTTATCGGTATAAGCTCACGCGCTCTCGGTGAATATGCGATTGAATCGTGATTGGAGATCAAGTTTATGGAAAGCAACATGACGGGCAGCGATGACGTAGGACTGAAGTTCTTTGCGATGTTCTTTTTTTGGTTCTGATGAGCATTGGCCTGGATGGTAGAGCAATGCTTGCCCGTGCAGAAATGTGACCGGGCATTGCCTACTTTGTGTCGGGCCCTGACCAGACCTGCCTTGTCTTATGTGCCTGACCGGGCCCATGGAACAAACCGGGAAAACCGTTTTTTACGACTTACCCTCTATGTTTGAAAACTACAATCTTCTGGCCGGGATACATCGTGAGCATGTACATGTTCAAGTAATGCCCCGGCCGGAACTTTGACATGTCCTGAAAAGTGGAGCCTGTCTTTAAGAACTGTGTCAAGCCACTTTGCTTTTTACGTCAACGAAGATATTTAAAGTTGATTAGGATATCCTCGATCCACCGTTCCCTTCTTCGGGAACTAATCAGAAACTGACCGGGAAAAGAGTGGGAAATTGCCAGGAAGGTCGTAGAGAATAGACCAGGAAATAACCGGGACTGAACAGAGAAATGGTCAAGGACTGGAAGGGCTTTCAGCGATATACCCGAGTAAAATGGATAGTATTAGGTGGTACTGATACTTATTATTCCACAAGTACCACAAAACCATAAGCGTAAGGGTACGCTGTAAACATGACACTTCCGTATGTGGTACAACAACGGGTCGAAGTCTTATAGTTGTACAATGGTGCTTTGATTACGCGAAGCGCTTCGCTCGAAGCCACCTGGCGGATTGCTAGCGAAGTACATTCAGGTAATGTCTTCCCGGCAGAACATTGTTATTTCCAAATGCAGAAGGTAAGCCGCAAAACAGAATTTTGTGATCTTCCCGGTCTGTTCCCTGAGAGGACGCGCAGTGTGAATCAGACGAGGCAAGTCTGGTCAGGGACCCACACAAAGTAGGGGATGCCCGGTCACATTTCTGCACGGGCAGGGCATTGTTATAGTTCGTAGAAATCGATGTACTTACCTGATGGAGGTGCATGATCTGGAAAAGAACATACGGGGTTTTCATCGCATAGTTTTATGGTCTAGGGTCTTGACTTTAAGTGGCAGCAAAAGTTTGGAAAAAACTCAAAAAATTGGCTGAGTTGGGTCGATTTTTGCGATGGGTCTAATCGCCCACTGCACTATGGCAAACCGCCCTGCTACTTTTACTACCCCTTTTTCTTCTGCGTTTTTCTCCAAATGATGGTTTATGGAACGTCGTAAGGCCTGGTTCCGTAAACTGCCGTTAAAGTGGACTCTGCGGTTAAACTGGCATATTAAACTGGCTATGAACCTATAATCTGTCAAAGAAACTCTGAACAGTGTCTTCTTTCTTTCCGATTGTGAATAGCGATTGGGTAACTGAAATTGGCGATAGAACGTTACAAAGAACTCGTTGGAGGTATTCAACAAGGTCTGTCGCTGGATGATAAACGTGAACCAAACAATAAGAGAAGGCTGCTGAACTTTTCAATTGATGAAAAGTTATCGACGATCGTAGAAGTGTAAAAGCACATCTTCGAAAATAAATTAAGTGATGTCACAGTCGAAGACAAGCAGTACTAATCTATTTTATACGACTAATATGTTTCACTCGTGTTCACTATTAGGATCTTGGGGGAGTATATTTTTGATAGAGCCAGGGAGTATCCATTTTATGAAAATCTACGATATTAGGGTAAACGTGGGATAGTTGCCGTAGGGGGGTAAATGCCTCGATAGTAACCCCATATATTTAGGAACACGCATTGACACGCTGACTCGCTCACGCTGAGGCGCGGGGAACTAGTACTTTCCATATTATAGCATTAAACTTGTCAATGCATGTTTCTAAATATGTTGGGTTACTATTGAGGCATCTATTCCCCCTACGGCAACTATCCTACTTTTACCCTATATAGCATTGAACAACCAACATATGCTTGCAAGATTGGTAGCTGCGGTTAACATATGTGCATAATATACGCAACTGCTAAAATATCCATGTGCAATACAATACTTTTGGCAGTAACTATTGCTATAGAATAGGCCTCTCAGGCAAATATAAAATATAGTTAAGGCCTTAAGCCACCCAGACGCCGAAAAAAATAGGCTTTTTTCAGAAGAACTACAAAATAAATCGAGTTTACAACAAAGGGTGTTTATCATGCATATCAGTAATTGTATACAATATTTTTTTTGAAGCGATTAATTTCAAAATGGCGGCTGTGCACCGTTGATCTCAAAACTGCATTTTTTAAGTTGGCCGGAAACATAACTCAGACAATTTTCAACCGATTCACTTGAAATCTTAAATATATCTTGAAAAATACATTGTCTATGGAAGTACGTAGGATTTTTTTTATATTGCATAGTTCATTTGTTATTAACAATTATCTGACGATTTTTTACGCAAATTTTTGGAAAGTGCAAAAATTGCCTAAAAATTGTCAGATAATTGTTAATAACAAATGAATTGTGCAATATAAAAAAAAACCCTACGTACTTCCATAGACAATGTAATTTTCAATATATATTTAACATTTCAAGTGAATCGGTTGAAAATTGTCTGAGTCATGTTTCTGGCCAACTTAAAAAATGCAGTTTTAAATTAATCGCTTTAAAAAAATTATTGTATACAGTCACTGACATGGTACGATAAATACCCTTTTTTGTAATCTCGATTTATTTTGTAGTTTTTCTGAAGAAAAAAAATCCCCAAAAAGCCTACTTTTTCGGCCTCTGGAGTGGCCTAACCCCTTAAAATATGGTTGAAAACACCATACATTTCTCTTAAGGGGAGATATACACCTAGGAGCCGGAAAAAGTCAATTTTTGTGAATGTTTTCAACGAAAACTATTTGAAATTTCGGATTGGGGTTTTCATTATCTAAAAGTATATACATTAAAGAATATGTTTAATTTTCTTTATTTAAAAATATAGAAAATATACAAGGATATTGTATGATCCTTGGAGCGTCGTAAAAAAATCTGCGTATACGGTACCCACTGGCGTTTCTTCAAAAATCATCTGAAAAAAAAAAACCAAAAATATTATTAAATTAGATACTATAATCTAGTACTTGTCATAGCCGATTTTGAAAACATCGATTTATGACAAAATGGCGGACGTTTGAACATACATAGTGATTTTTGGGCCAAAAATTAGTTATTATTTTGCCTATAAAACAAAAACTAAGTAAAGGAAAAAAATCCTATGACAAGTACTAGATAATGGTGTATAGAATAACCACAAAAAACCTCAAGGCAATCGGTTCATTGGCTTTCGAGAAATTTTGGGTACCGATTTGAAAAACGTGGTTTTGAGAAAAACGCGTTTGAAAATTTGGGAATGAATAAATCATGAAATTTGTCAACTTACATGGAATCATCGATACCAGGCCCATAGTCCCAAATAGGGTTTTACAATCGGCACAGTAATGGCCCACGACTGGTTTTGCCAGAGAACAAACGATGGCGCGGTAATGGCTATGCAAACGGACCAGATCCGCACCGTGCATGGTTGGTAATGGTAAACCATGAATGGCTGCTAAGACTTGGCCAACTATCATACGCCCATATTGGCCCAGCAACGGCTGCCGGATCTTCCGCCGGAAATGAAAAACAAAAAATTGACAAAATATGAATATAAAAATTCTAGTAGTATCTTTTTTGTTTTCTTATGCTTTACTTGTGTCCATGTACATAGAATAATTGCATTAAAAACGCTTTCTGCATTGTTCAAGTTTTTACCTTTCATCGGGATCGAAGCTGCGCCTTTCGTTCTAGTGTCGAGCGCCCTATCCACTTAGCCATTCTAACACTTACAGAATACATCGTTTATTCGTTCCTTACTTTTATGCCGATAATTTTATTCGTGACATTAAAGTTTACCGACAATTTTTTTGGTCCATTTAGGCTGTAAAAATAACTCGCTCGTTTTGGGTGAAGTTCCGAAAAGCATACTCCTCTGATCGAGCAGAAATTTTGCACCGAACTTTCTCTCATTATCCTAAGAGAAACCGTTAACGGATTTTTGACGACTAGCAATAGTTTTCGATATATCGCATTGTAAAGTTGATTATTTCACGCCATACGAGTATATCTATATATCCGATAGATACCCCCCACTCCTCCGGCCGCGCTGCTTCCTGGCAAACAGTGCTCGCCCGTATGTGCATATCACTTGCCATGTGGGATGGGTTTGTTTGGGTTTATTTAATACAGTAGAAGCGCAGTACAGTAAATAACTTTCAATATACGATATATCGAAAACTATTGCTAGTCGCCAATATCCTTTTAAAGGTTCTCTTAAAATATTGAAAAGAAGGTCGGTGCAAAATTTTAGCTTCATCATTGGGATATGCTTTTCGAAACCTTATCCCTTGTTTTTACGTGTTACGGTTTAACGACCTGCATTTGCAAAACGCCCAAAAACAAACCATCAATGGCTGGGATAGATCTGGCAAGCCGTTTATCCGCCTACGATACCCCAATGCTGATCGCCATATTATCGGTGCGATGGTATTGGCCCACCAATGGCTGGCATAGATTTGGCAAGCCGTTCATCCGCCTACGATACCCCAATGCTGATCGCCGTATTATCGGTGCGATAGTATTGGCCCACGAATGGCTGGCATAGATCTGGCAAGCCGTTCATCCGCCTACAGTACCCCAATGCTGGTCGACGAATTATTGGCCGATTATCAGCAAACCGTTTAATGGCTGAATGCTGGCATTTTTGTTACGACAGGCGACCCTATATGGGGTGTAGGTCTTCTACTTTTTGGGGCTTTTTCTTTATTGTCCAATTATCTTAATAATAAACCCTCTCGGGTGAATTTAAATCTCGAGAACATGCCTATGCAGAGATTCTAGCATACATAGGCTCACACATTGTGTGTATGTGGGGCTCTGAGCGGCCGTAATGCCTCCGGACTTTCGGATTCTCGAGAACGCCGCGTGTGAGCTCAACTCGACGCGACGACGAGGAGCCATCGAGACGTGTTCGTTGGCCGGCAAGCCAAAGCCTCCTATTATTAGCCGTTAATGTCTCCGCGTATAAAGTACGTGTATCTTATGAAAATCACGATACGGGAGCTCTAATCTATCCTGCCCTCCAGAGGAGACAACCTTTTGACGGAATTCACAAAACGCCACTGAGTCAATGGCTAATTTTAGGGCTGTTTTATGTGGCAAATCAATGTATATATGATTCGGATAAATTGCAGAACCTCTCATAGTCATAAAATCGCGATAAAACGACATAGGCCAGTACTTTTAGAAAGCCCATAATTATGTGGCGGTTTAGTGAGTTACGTAAATGAATACAGAACAGTAAATACAAACCATTCTGACTTTGTATTTTATCATATTTTAACGTTTTATTTGGAAAAAGGTATGTTATTAGGCATACATTAAGGGAAGGGTATGGGTTTCAGCGTGAAAAAAAACACTTTTTTGCGAAATTTTTTCATCTATATGGATAGAGTAAATTTATTGAAACTTTTTGTACATTGTTAAGTGTCATTTCAAGAACATTCCGTGAAACTTGTACGCGAAAATATCCACAAACAAGCCGGTGACAAAGCTTTTCCAAGAACACCTTTGGAAAAACACGATTTGCGGTGTTCACTGTATCTCAGCTAGAAATTATCTGAAATCAAGTACCATTAAAATTTAGTCAAAGTGTCATCAAATCCTCCCCCCAACGGTCTTTGATAATTTTTTTTTTCATTTCTAAATTTTTGGTGGTCATGTAAAGTGAAAAGTGCCATTTTTCACGAAAAATTCCGCCATTTTGGGGGTGGAAAACCCCCTCAATGTAAAAAAAATCTCAAACTAACCGTTGGGGGGAGGTATTTTATATGTAGAAAGTGCGTACCAAGTTTGGAATAAATCGGTCATGTAGTTTTCAAATGGCAGTGAACACGGACTTTGAAAAAGTGGTTTCGAGAAAAACGCGGCACCGGCTTGTTTGTGGATATTTTCGCGTACAAATTTCACGGAATGTTCTTGAAATGACACTTAACAATGTACAAAAGGTTTCAATAAATTTACTCTATCCATATCGATGAAAAAAATTCGCAAAAAAGTGTTTTTTTTCACGCTAGAACCCCTACCCTTCCCTTAAAATTATTTCGTGTGAAGTTTTATTTAAGGCGGGAGCCTGAGCTAGACGATCCAAAAAGCATTTTTGCGGTAATTTCTTTAGAAGGGAAGAAAATTAGTGAGCCCAGTGAACATTGAGGTATCTTTGCATGTATATTTGAAATATATTTTGAAAAAGGTCAACATGAAACTATTCCATGTGCGTCTTGCCACTGCAGTCTGCAATCGGCGGGAAAGATGCAGCTCCTAATTCTTGACTGAAACAAAAAAAAACATAAAAATGTTCATTTGTCTTATATTTTCTTCTGGGTGAATTAAGAAAAAGCTGACAACATCGTGAAGTTATAACTTTTCTCGGGTTTGTAAAAAAAATACTTTAACGTGCTATAGAAATTATTTAAGACTTTTTCAACGACTTTTTTAATGGACTTAGAAGTTTAAAAAAAGTGTAATTTTGGCCAAATTTTAGCTTACATTCGGAGATTTAAAAAGCACCAAATAAAAATTTTGTTTTTTTAAATTGCAAATCGGACAATTATAGCTAGAGTTATGATTCCGGCAACGAGAAAAGTCGTTGCGCTGCACGTTCTCACTAAACCGTCTGCAACTTGGTCAGTGTTCAATATTTTATGTTGTTTTTTTTTCACATAGTGCTGAATATGTACACTATGAGAAAACGCAATAAATCGATTTTTTTTACCCGTTACGATAGTGTCCCGCCTTAAAACTAAATAACTTTTTTAATATTTGGCAGAGTTGGGCGTAATTCTATTTATAAATACGAATACGAATTTATTCGCATCGTGATTTTAATGTGAATATAAATACAAATTTATTCATACTTTACTTATTTGTATTCACATGCACGCATTCAAATGCAATTGTATTCACAAATATTCTGAACATACAAATAAATTCACAGAAAAAATTGTGAATATTCACAAAAAATGTGAATCTTTACAAAAAATCCTGGGAATTAAAAAAATTCACATTAAAATCTGTGAATGCAAATGTATTCACAAAAAATTGTAAATACAAAAAAATTCACGAAATAAGTTGTGATTTTTTTTCGTATTTAAGACAAATTAAAATCAAATTCACAATGATTAGATTAAAATTTACACCAAAAGTGAGTTCTTACGTATTTTGAGAGAAAACATTGCGTCGAGGCAAAGAAATTTTTGCAAAAAAGTTGTGAGTTTCAAATATTACATTATAAATATGAAAAAATTCACAAAATGAGTTGTGAATTTCCTCAAGTTGAAGAAAATTAAAATCGAATTCACGACAATTATATTAAAATTTACACCACAAGTGAGTCCTTACGTATTTTGAGAGAAAACATTGTGTTGAACTCAACAAGTAAGAACTCACTTTTTGGTGTAAATTTTAATCTAATCATTGTGAATTTGATTTTAATTTGTCTTAAATATGAAAAAATTCACAACTTATTTTGTGATTTTTTTCGTATTTACAATTGTTTGTGAATACATTTGCATTCACAGATTTTTATGTGAATTTTTTTTTAATTCACAGGATTTTTTGTAAATATTCACATTTTTTGTAAATATGCACATTTTTTCTGTGAATTTATTTGTATGTTCAGAATATTTGTGAATACGAATTTATTTGTATTCGTATTTACAATAAGTGAAGTATGAATAAATTTGTATTTATATTCACACGAAAATCACGATGTGACTAAATTCGTATTCGCATTTATAAATAGAATTGGGCCCAACTCTGATATTTGGAAGTTTTTCTACAAAGCTTTAGATTTGTAACTTAAGCTTTCGACGCGAATGTTCTCAGAGCACGGAAAAATGAACAGGCGATTGTATTTTCTAAAAGGAAAATCACTTTCCAAATACCGGTCAAATTGATTGATCGAAAAATTTGAATAAATCACGAGCTTTTCGGCGATTTATATTTGTTGATGTTTAACTGTAGAGAGCGCGGGTCACTGACTACGCGTGACCTGCACCTTTAAACATTTCCATTTGCATTGCCATAAGCAACTATGTACTTCCTTCGCGAAAGCTCTTTAGAACGTTCTTATGAGAGCGAGAGTGCGAGGTTGGCATAGCCCGCATGAGTAAACGACTGCGAGCGTGATTTTTATCGCGAAAAAAATCGAGCCCCACCAACGAGAGCAAACACAGAAAGAACCAGAGAGAGAGAGAGAGAGAGAGAGAGAGAGAGAGAGAGAGAGAGAGAGAGAGAGAGAGAGAGAGAGAGAAGAGACTCCGCGCCATGCAATCTGAAAATTCTTATGGGAAAAAGTTTGTCAAGCGTAGCGCAAGACGAGCGGAGCATACTTCTTGGTGGTACTATCTTTACGGGTATTATACTAGAGAGCTCTGCCGGCAGTGAGAAATACATTCTTGCATTTTGAACTCGAATGCTAATTTTGAGAGCTAGCAATTGGAACTTGAGGATATGCGTGTTTTACAAAGATACTGAAATATCTAATTATCATGTCAAAAAAAGACAATGCCAATTTTAAAATTAGTAAGAAAAGTGTGTGGCGACAGGGATGTAACGACAAGCAGCCACAAAAGTGGTTATTTTTTCCATATTCATCGCCCTGAGGCCACTCTAGAGTCCGAAAAAATAGGCTTTTTGTGGACTTTTTTTCAGAAAAACTACAATATAAATCGAGATTACAAAAAAAGGTGTTTATCATACATATCAGTGACTGCATACAATAATTTTGTTGAAACGATTAATTTAAAAATGGCGTCTGTGCAGCGTTTTTGCGATGACGTCTCCGTTTTTCCACGGCTGGACAAACAGCTCCTGTAATTTTTGAATTATAATGAGCCAATGAATTTTTTTCGATTATATATAACTGCTATAGAAGTACCGTAGGATTTTTTTGATATATTGCATTTTGGAAATGGCGCCCTTCTAAAGTGGAAAGTGAAAAGTTTGCCTAAAAAATCGTCAGATAATTGTTAATAACAAATTAACTATGCAATATAAAAAAAATCCTGCGTACTTCCATAGACAATGTATATTTCAAGACATATTCAACCTTTCAAGTGAATCGGTTGAAAATTGTCTGAGTTATGTTTACGGCCAACTTAAAAAATGCAGTTTTGAGATAAACGCGTTTGAAGTTCAAAAGGAGGGGGCGGGGTTGAAGTTCCGAACTTTGAATGACCAGAAGGCTCGAAATTTCGAATTTCAATATTCCGAAACTACAAGTTTCATAAAGCTCATGCCAGCGAAAGGTTACACAGTTGACTGTAATTGGTGTAGAACGGTACGAGTAGCGATAGAAAAAGGATACCAATATTATTTTTATACAACATAATTTTCAGAAATAGTATGAAGAAGATCAACGCTTTATTAGAATGGCCAGTAATACGATGTACAAAACATCGAATATGTAATATTAAACATGCCACAAAATTGCGATTTTTTAATTATAGAAAACGAACTATACCAGAAAGTTTAAATATAATTAAAGCTAATAAGAGATTCGTCAGGTGTACAAAAGATTCAGATTCCGGAAATTATAGCTTCGAACATCCAGTTTGCAAAAACTGAAGGTTAGATAGTATAAGATTCCGATTCAGAACGTTCAGACGTTCAAAATCCCGAAAATTCACGCCTACAGCAGATAGCAAGTGAAGCCGAGCGCGGCTAGATGGCAGCACCACTACCACCGTAACGCATGGTGACGGTGTTCAGATTTTCGGACTTTTGATCCTTCGGGTAACATTCTTTCGGAGTTTTGATCTTTCGTGGTAGAATGTTTTCAGAGTGTTATTGTCCTTTACATTTTATTGTGAATATATACTGTAAAGATGTTTAGCTATCCATGATTTTTATTGATATTCTTATTTTCGGAACTTTTCCCAGTACAAACCTTGGCCATTCAGGAATCCGAAGTTCTAATACTACAGTTTTTCGGAACTATGAACTTTCTAAACATGAGAAGTTGATACTTGTTTTATCCGCCGTGTTTTCAGGTCGACACTTTATCAGTCGGTCCCGTGGTCATTTTCATTCAATTCCTTACTGTACTATTATTTTCGGTTATATGATAATTCTGTATACAAAATTTTGGAATTATACATTTCTACAAGTATTGGGTGGTAGCTAATTAATTCGGAATTTTGAGCCTTCTAGTCACTCAAAGTTCGGAATTTCAACCCCGCCCCAAAGAGGGGTCGCTGCGGACCAGGCGGCCTTGCACTAAAATTCGAAAACCGAGTACTCAGAGATTTTCCCCGTCCATAATCTTTTGGAACATCATTTTTGAGGTCCTAGGGGACCATTTAAAAAAATCGATTTTTCGAAAATTCTACACTGGCCTGACCCCTTAATGATCAATAGATCAATTTTCCAAGACCGTCTTGATTAACAGCCGTTCCGTCTGCTCGTTTGTTTGCAGATCACTGAAGGGACTTTTGAAAGCGGAGACTCATTAGAAAACGCCAAAAATGGCGGAACTGATGTCGAAAAAATCGTCGAAAGTAGTAAGTAACAATAGCAACATGAAGAGTAACGATGTGTGCAGTGTACAGTCGAATAACGGTTTGATAGACTTGGATAACATAACAACGAGTAACAACCAACTAATAACACTGTGCGACGAGACCGAGGACGATGACGATCTCATTATGACGAGAAACACGAAAAACGAGCTAAGCCCCGACGACAAGAGCCTACAAGAGATAATAGAGAGCGAACTAGCGATGAGAATAAATTCGGCAAACGACAACGACGACATAATCGATGACGACGAAGATCCCGCCTCGAGTCAGCCGGAAATGACCATTAAAAAAATCATCATCGAGCCGCGACCAGATCCCTTGGACATAAATGCCGAATTCATCGGCGCTGAAATGGAGCACTATACGATCGTCGAAGACCCCTATACGTACAGAAACGGACACGCCAGTCCTGTCTTCGGAAGATCAACATCACCGGAGAGATCGGACACCCTGAACAAGTCCATTCAACCATACGAGTTCAAGCCCGTGGAAGATTTCGCGGATCCGTCCAGTGATGACATCAAAAATCCAGCCATCGAGGATGCCACGAAAACGTCACGAGACGCGGGAAACGTAAGGCCCCACGATGACGTAGTCGAGGATGAAATTATCGTGCAATCCGAAAGTGAGCCCACCTGGTCCAGCTCAATGGACAACTTCATATCCAGCAAGGTAAGCGGCGATGACGTTCGCGCCGGAGACTACAGCCTCTTCGACGAGGACTTTGAAAGCGGAGCTCCGAAGATGGACAAACATCGTCAAGAGGAGGACGGCAGGGAAGTCACATCATGGCTACAAACCGGAGAAGCCGTCAGCGACGAGCTTGTCTGCTCGGAGGATCAACGAAAAATGGATTTGCCAGGTGTCTGGTTGGATCCGATGGTTCCCGGTGACACGAGCCTCGGCCAGTTCTCCGATGACTTCGAGGCAGTTCCGCGACGCGAGAACAAGCCCTCCGAGGAAGAAGCCGAGCTCGATCAAGCCCGGGAATCCGAGCCTGAAGCCAATCCAGATGAAACGTCATCGGAAAACTGCACAGCTGGCAATCACGTGGACTTCCGCGACCTCAAGCAGGACTTTCCCATCGAAGCCGAGCTGGATGTCGAAAACGAACTTGTCGCTCGGTGTGTGGACCGAGGTGACTTTCTCGGGGAGAGCATTGTCGCTGATGATACGATCGTTACAGAGTCGATGAAAACTCGCCTGAACGGTGATTCGTCACAGATCGATCTTTTAACAACTGACGATACGGTCGTCACTGCGGAGAACCTCGAAAGATCAATTGACATCATTGAGGTGAACAGTGTCGGTGAAACAGCCCAATGTTTCATCGACAGGGAATGCGGATCTTTGCTCCGTGAGAAATGCGAAAATACAGACGGGCCGGCGACGGGGCAACCGGAAGTGACGATTTCCGAGATTGAGGAGACGCAGGAACGTCGGGAGGCTCCGTCGGAGGTTGAGAAGAACGCTCGGGCCTTTGGGGAAGATGCGACGTCGTACGGGATGATGGAGGACCGCGTGGAGAATGAGGAGGAACCGGAGGAATCATCGTGGATGACCGTCGAAGAGGCCACGAACGACCGGAACAAATTGACCGAAACAATCGACGAAACTAACCAACTTGAGGAGTCCAAAGATATCGCGGATGACAGCCCCACCACTTTGAGCAACGTATCGTTCGAGAAAGAGACAACGTCTTCTATCGTGACAACAATCGAGACGTCAAAAATGAACACGATGACAACGACGACGAATGGCTTCGTCGTCGGTACGTCGTTGGTCGCCGAGTCCGAAATACATTCCATCGTCGACGATGACGAAGACGACTCGTCATCCTGTAATCCAAGTAAAATCGATAGCTCGAGCCTTCACGACGATACAACCACGTGCTTGTTGTTGTCTAACAGCGCTACGCTGGCGCCACTCGCGACTCCCGATGACGAGACCAGCGAGTTTTCTAACGTTTGCGATGTAAGTGTTTGTTTTGATTTGTTTTCCACTTTTGTTTCACCTCTTTGCGACTAACTGTGGAGTCTCGGGGTGCGAGACGGCGCGGAAGAAGAGACAAAGAAAGATGTGCAACGAACATGATTGGTTCGTGAACGTTTGAGGTGTATCGGCTTGCTACATCAGCTGCATGTTAACGGGTGTCTCAGTATGACCTGACATTTTAGTTTATTCATTACACGTATTGTTTATTTGAAAAGTACGAATATTTTTATTTTTATATCAGGTACAAACATGGAGGTTATGCTTGGAACACAATATCCGATCAATGACCGCCTCGTCCCTGTTTGCAAACGTTCACTCTTTTGACATTTTCAATAACATTTTGGCATAATTGCGGACTAATTTCATTAGGGGGTTAAGCCGCTGTAGAGGCCGAAAAAATAGGCTTTTTGGGGATTTTTTTTCAGGAAAACTACAAAATAAATCGAGATTAGAAAAAGGGTGTTTATCATACATGAGGCATTCCATGTCACTTCAGCCAGTAAAAAAAAAATTCCACGAATTATTTTGAAAAATCGAGTTACTTTATCGAAAAATATTCACCGATGGTCGACATGTTTTAAAAAATTCTGACGTTTTTTCTCGTTGATTACCATTTTTTAAATATTTTTCCATTAAAATGGCTGTATCTTTGGCAGGATTTGACGTATTTACATTCGTAAAAAACGAAAATGTGCGTCTTTTTCTAGCCTTCCAGAAAATAATTAATTTAGATTTTATTGAGCAAGTCGAACGTCCGTTTCAGGGCAAAATATGCAAAAATATTGTTTTTCTCAAGGAACGACACTCGTTATTTTATTTTTAAGAATTTTCCCGAATTGTGAATACAAAAAACGGATTTTTGGTATTTTTTATATTATGGGATTCCTAAACACCGTGAAGTAACAGCTATTTTTATTTTTTTTATTTTTTTATTAATATTCGATTGAAGAGTGTGGAGCACTCGCTGTATGTTTACCAGGTTTTTGAAATACATATGACATATATGTCATGTATTGGAGCCTTGGAGTGCTCCACACTCTTCAATCGAATATTAATGAATAAAAATTTTAAATATAAATAGCTGTTACTTCACGGTGTTTAGGAATCCCATAATGTAAAAAATACCAAAAATCCGTTTTCCATATTCACAATTCGGGGAAATTTACAAAAATAAGATAACGAGTGTCTTTCCTTGAGAAAAAAATATTGTTGCATATTTTATCCTGAAACGGACGTTCGGCTTGCTCAATAAAATCTAAATTAATTTTTTTCTGGAAGGCTAGAAAAAGACGCCCATTTTTGTTTTTTACAAATGTAAATACGTCAAATCCTGCCAAAGATACAGCCATTTGAATGGAAAAATGTTAAAAAATGGTAATCAACGAGAAAAAACGCCAGAAATTTTTAAAAAATTTCGACACGGTTAATATTTTCAATAAAGTAACTCGATTTTTCAAAATTATTTGTGGATTTTTGCTACATATATGACTGCACACAATAATTCTTTTGAAGCGATTCATTTCAAAATCGCGGCTGTGCAGCGTTTATCTCAAAACTGCATTTTTTAAGTTGGCGGGAAACATAACTCAGACAATTTTCAACCGATTCGCTTGAAATGTTGAATATATCTTGAAAAATCCATTGTCTATGGAAGAACGTAGGATTTTTTTTTATATTGCATAGTTCATTTGTTATTGAAAATTCTTTTAATAACGATAAAATTAACTTACTTTAATTTAATGATTAAATTAATAAAATTAACTTAATTAATTAACTAAAATTATCAATTTTGTTAATAACGATAAAAAAATCTGACGATTTTTTAGCCAAATTTTTCACTTTCCAAAAATTTGCCTAAAAAATCGTCAGATAATTGTTAATAACAAATGAACTATGCAATATTTAAAAAAAATCCTCCGTACTTCCATAGACAATGTATTTTTCAAGATATATTCATCATTTCAAGTGAATCGGTTGAAAATTGTCTGAGTTATGTTTCCGGCCAACTTAAAAAATGCAGTTTTGAGATAAACGCTTCACAGCCACCATTTTGAAATTAATCGCTTCAAAAAAATTATTGTATACAGTCAATGATATGTATGATAAACATCCTTTTTTGTAATCTCGATTTATTTTGTAGTTTTTCTGAAAAAAAACCCCAAAAAGCCTATTTTTTCGGCCTCCAGAGTAGCCCAACCCCTTAAGTGTAACAACTTTTATATAAATATCTATAATACAAACTTATCAAAATAATTCATGAAAATAGGTCTTTTTTTAGCGTTTAAAGTGAGAAGACCCCTTAATTTATTATTACAATGTTCGTTTCACCGGCGTTCCCTCTTCGCGACATACACCGAATCGGTGTCTCTCTGTCTCTGATGCACGGTACATTACACAAAAAGTCTCAGCTTTCTTCACGGTATTGCACGGTCGAGAGTTAGATATTCCAAGTGAGCATCGACTACGATTTCCACTTCGGTCACGAAGACCGAGCGAGCGCGCGTCTACATCGCTTGTGATAATTATTTTATTTCACCTCACCAAGCCGCTGACAGGCACGCGTTACGAAATGATAAAATAAGCGAAGCGCAGTCGCTAATTTCTCGAACTCAGCCCCGGAACGAACGCGAATGGGACGGTCCGTAAAATTTGCAGCAAACGCTTGATCCCCGCGCGGCGGCACTACGCGAATATTCGTTACTATTATCGTTTCTGTTATTTCACCACGGCTATAAGAAGGATCGTTGTGCAACTTTCGCTAACCGTCGGTGCTTCCTTTTTAAAAAGGTACTTCATTTATGTTCGTTATTTGATTGAAAACATTTGAGCTGAAAACCTACCGAATCGGTCACCACATTAATGGTGAGATTTATGATGAGGGAAAAAAATTGACACGTATTAGTCATTGATTAATCGAAAAGTACATCCTTGGAAGATGCTTTCTGCAATAGGAGACATTTGAATGGTAAATGCCAACTTTTTTACAGTCGCCACGGATCAAAAGTATCTAATCTGAGGCAGAGTTGGGCGTAATTCTATTTATAAATGCGAATACGAATTTATTCACATCGTGATTTTAATGTGAATATAAATACAAATTTATTCATACTTTACTTATTTGTATTCACGTGCATGCGTACAAATGCAATTGTATTCACAAATATTCTGAACATACGAATAAATTCACAGAAAAAATTGTGAATATTTACAAAAAATCCTGGGAATTAGAAAACTCACATTAAAATCTGTAAATGCAAATGTATACACAAAAAATTGTAAATACAAAAAAATTCACGAAATAAGTTGTGATTTTTTTTCGTATTTAAGACAAATTAGTGAGACAAAAGTGAGTTCTTACGTATTTTGAGAGAAAACATTGCCTCGAGGCAAAGAAATTTGTGCAAAAAAGTTGTGAGTTTCAAATATTACATTATAAATATGAAAAAAATGACAAAATGAGTTGTGAATTTCCTCAAGTTGAAGAAAATTAAAATCGAATTCACGACAATTATATTAAAATTTACACCACAAGTGAGTCCTTACGTATTTTGAGAGAAAACATTGTGTTGAACTCAACAAGTAAGAACTCACTTTTGGTGTAAATTCTAATCCAATCATTGTGGATTTGATTTTAATTTGTCTTAAATACGAAAAAATTCACAACTTATTTTGTGAATTTTTTCGTATTTACAATTGTTTGTGAATACATTTACATTCACAGACTTTTATGTGAATTTTTTTTAATTCACAGGGTTTTTTGTAAATATTCACAATTTTTTCTGTGAATTTATTTGTATGTTCAGAATATTTGTGAATACAATTGTATTTGTATGCATGCATGGGAATACAAATAAGTGAAGTATTAATAAAGTTGTATTTATATTCACATGAAAATCACGATGTGAATAAATTCGTATTTATAAATAGAATTACGCTCAACTCTGATCTGGGGCCGGCTAGAAATTCCGAACTTTGAATGCTCCGACGGTTTAAAATTCCGAATTTTAATGTTCCGAAATTCAAGATGGGACTGGGTTGAAATTCCGAACTTTAAATGGTCAGAACGCTCAAAACTCCGAAAGAACAGTACTCCGAAAGATCAAAACTCCGAAAGAATTTTACACGAAAGACCAAAACTCCGAAAATCTTAACACCGTCAAAATAATTCGGCTATGGAAGTTTTAAAAGTTTCAAAATTCTCAATAAATCGACGGATTATTTCAAGAATTTTGTTTTTATTAAGAAGTGATTTTGCGTCAATTTTGAAATTTGTTCTACATCATTTACAGTCAACTGTGTAGACTCTCGCTGGTATGATCTTGACATGAGGGCGGGGTTGAAATTCCGAACTTTGAATGCGCCGACGGTTTATAATTCCTAATTTTAATGTTCCGAAATTACAAGGTTCGTCAAGATTATGCCAACGAAGGTCTACACAGTTGACTGTAAATGATGTAGAACGTATAACATTGTCTAGACAAATTTCAAAATTGACGTAAAATCACTTCTTGATAAAAAAAAAATCTTGAAATAATTCGTCGATTTATTGAAAATTTTGAAACTTTTAAAACTTCTTTAGCCGAATTATTTTGACGGTGTTCAGATTTTCGGGGTTTTGGTCTTTCGTGTAAAATTCTTTCGGAGTTTTGAGCGGTCTGATCATTCAAAGTTCGAAATTTCAACCCCCCCCCCCCCCCCCTAGTCTGCCTTTGGTGATCGAATAGCACATGCAACTGTCGATAGGTCAGATCATGTCCTACTAAATGCTGGAATTTCAGTTCATTAAAAGTCCCACGGTTTTCGAGATTTAGGGCTTTATGTTATTTTTTGACGAAAAATCATGTGCTTTTGGTTGTTCGCATGCCATTTCTACAAATGATATGAATCGACAATAACTAAGCAACTTTTTGCAGTAATTGGCACGATATGCGTAGTACATTTTTTTACCCCACATTCTGTCAAAGTCAGATGTTCGAATTGGTTTGTATAAAAATTCTGCATATGATCTTTTTTAATAAAGCTTCCTTAAAATTTAAGGTTAAAAAGAAGACTTTTCTAGATAAAACAAATGACCAAGAGTGTTTTGAAAAACTAGGTCAAAAAAGTTGTCATTTGTAGAAATGGCATGCGAAAAACCAAAAGCATGAAAGATGAAGATTATAAGAGTGGCAGAAAATATCACTCACCTGAAGTTATTCCAACGCAATTCAGTACCGTGATACCTCCTATAAGCGACGAGAAAATAAAAATGTTTTTAGCTTCTATAACTATCATTTTATAGTTAAAAAATAAATATAGTATTTTGTCAACTTACTTTTAATTATTTGAAAAATAAATGATATCATTCGGTTAGCTATTTTAATACCGAAGACTCATTCATTTTTACTCTAGAAGTGTTACATTTTTTTTTTATTTCGCTTATAATTTAAAAAACGTAATTGTTCTATCATACGTTTTCGAATTACCGCATCATTTTTTATAGAAATTTTTATCAATAATTTTTTGCTTCTTTTTTCTTGCAAAACTTTGGCACCGACATTTTTCATGCACAGTCAAGAGAGAGCGCCACTAGTGTCCTAGGGCATTTCCAACTTCGCTGCTATCGGAAAAAGAAAATTACTATAGAAATCTAGGAACTATGGGTTTCGTGTAATTATGTGGGTATTAATTATATTCTCGGGGTGACAAAATTCGGCCCTATCTAAAAGCATTGAGTGAGTCTAAGAAAGTCTTAACTTTTTCAAAGAAAAGCTGTAGCGACCGAAATAATTCGAATTTCGATCTAAAAATTAGACAGAACGTTTATAACCGTGTATACTATCGAATAACGCAAAAAAATCGATTTTTTGAACATTTTACACCTTCAAAATCCCTTAAGAATGGGGTCAAGCTACTTTGCTTTTTACGTCATCAAAGATATTTATAATTGATTTGGATGAAACTAATACATATTTTGTAATTCTATTTGCCATGAAAAGCATTCATTTCATACACGATAATCAACGAGGATAAGAATATTTATCATAAATACCGAGAATACAGTAACTAATGATTTGAGCATAACGAATAGTTAAATTATTTA
The DNA here is from genome assembly GCA_944452715.1 of Ophion slaviceki. NCBI lineage: Eukaryota > Metazoa > Arthropoda > Insecta > Hymenoptera > Ichneumonidae > Ophion > Ophion slaviceki. The sequence continues at coordinate 71,754,868 of OX101783.1, forward strand.
ATGGGGCACAAAAGTAGAGCAGGTCATTCGTGGTTTTTGCCGCCGTGTCGTCATGTTGGGAAATGGTTCTGGCCGGAAAGACATTACCTAAATGTATTTCGCCAATAATCCGCCAGGTGGCCACGAGCGAAGTGCTTCGCACAAGAATGCGTTCAGGACTGTCGTTTATAGAAGTTCTCTTGCGTAGTTTTTTCTCCACTCCAGAAGAGTGGAGAAAAAAACTACAAACTAAAAGGCAACCTAGGCAAAGCCAATCCAAGCAAACCCAACCCATCAAGATTTTTATAACATAAATGCAATCATTATGAGATAATCAAGATGAGTATGACATAACCACGATAATTATGAGATAATCAAGATGATGATGAGATAAACAAGATGATAATTGGATAATCATGACGATCGTTAGAAAAACAAGAAGATTACGAAATAACCTAGATGATTATGAGATAGACAAAATGTGTAAGAGATAATCAGGATGATGATCAGATAACCAAGATAAGTATGACATAACCACGATGATTATGAGATAAGCAAGACGATTATGAGATAACCAAGTTGATTATGAGATAACCCAGATGACTATAAGATAATCAAGATGAGTATGACATAACCACGATAATTATGGAATAATCAAGACGATTATGAGATAAACAAGATGATAATGGGATAATCACGCCGATCGTTAAAAAAACAATAAGATTATGAAATAACCTAGATGATTATGAGACAGACAAAATGAGTACGAGATAATCAGGATGATGATCAGATAACCAAGACGATTATGAGATAAACAAGATGATAATGGGATAATCACGACGATCGTTAGAAAAACAAGAAGATCATGAAATAACCTATATGAGTATGAGATAGACAAAATGTGTACGAGATAATCAGGATGATGATCAGATAACCAAGATAAGTATGACATAACCACGATGATTATGAGATAAGCAAGACAATTATGAGATAACCAAGTTGATTATGAGATAACCCAGATGACTATAAGATAATCAAGATGAGTATGACATAACCACGATAATTATGGAATAATCAAGACGATTATGAGATAAACAAGATGATAATTGGATAATCACGACGATCGTTAGAAAAACAATAAGATTATGAAATAACCTAGATGATTATGAGACAGACAAAATGAGTACGAGATAATCAGGATGATGATAAGATAACCAAGATGATTCTGACATAACCACGATGATTATGAGATAAGCAAGACGATTATGAGATAACCAAGTTGATTATGAGATAACCCAGAAGACTATAAGATAATTAAGATGAGTATGACATAACCACGATAATTATGGAATAATCAAGACGATTATGAGATAAACAAGATGATAATGGGATAATCACGACGATCGTTAAAAAAACAATAAGATTATGAAATAACCTAGATGATTATGAGACAGACAAAATGAGTAAGAGATAATCAGGATGATGTTCAGATAACCAAGATGAGTATGACATAACCACGATGATTATGAGATAAGCAAGATGATTATGAGATAACCAAGTTGATTATGAGATAACCAAGATGACTATGAGATAATCAAGATGAGTATGGCATAACCACGATAATTTTGATATAATCAAGACGATTATGAGATAAACAAGATGATAATTGGATAATCACGACGATCGTTAGAAAAACAAGAAGATTATGAATAACCTAGATGATTACGAGACAGACAAAATGAGTACGAGATAATCAGGATGATGATCAGATGACCAAGATGATTCTGAGATAACCAAAATGGATAAAAGAGAAACAAGATGATTATGCGACAACCAAGCTGGTTGGCGCACGGAAACTTTTCGTCGAAAAGAATCAAGATGAAAGTTTGAAATACCGGAAAGCAAGCGCAAACTTTTATAACGCGATTATCATTGGAAGAACCGTTAAATGAACTCGCAACGGAACGGATCGCTATGTCCAAGCGGCCCAGCTATACGTAGTACATATAAAATGTACCGAGGGTGTACATATATTTTGTGTCCAAGGAGAAGGAGGGAAGAGATGAAAAAAGTCGTGCGCCTCGTGTCCAGCCTAATTACCGGCACGAGGTAACATCGTCCCATGTAGACGGACTGTTTCTATGTACTGGATTCTTGAGCATGTATGGCGAAGCGGCTCGTATACAAATGGAAGCCGAGATATGTCCAGCAGCCTCTCTTTAGTACCACGTGAAATTCGTTTCTTCGTGACCGAATAATTAATTACGCGAGGTACGTGAGACAGGGGGAAGAGAGAGGGGGGGAGACAGGAAGAGGAAGGTCGCAAAACATCAGAGAAATTGGCACACGAACGTATAAAGTGCGACGACAATGAGGACGTAACTGAAAAGTGTACATCTCGCTCATTTCTTGAACCTCTCTTCCTCTTCGACTCGGTCCCGAGTGAGGCCGGTTTCGTGTTCTCGAGGTCGTCGACGATCCGTCCGGCTGCTGGTATCTCTTACATAGCGCAATTGAGATTTTACTCACCTTTCGCGCAATTCTCATCATTCCGGTTTTTCCTCCGTCTTCAGTTTTTGGGCTGTTCGCCATAGACGATCATTCAAAATATTTTGATAAAAATCGAAAATTGAAAAAAAAAACAACTTTTTTAATCCACATTTTACAGAAATGTTGCGTGAAATGTTGATTTTTTTTTGTAAATGCGTGCCACTTTCTTAAATTTGCATTTTCTTCATTTTAATTACCGTCACATGGAAACTATACATGTTTTAATTGAAAAAATGTGTGACCTTTTTATCAAATCACTAAATATACTATTTAAGTATGCCTAAAGTTTGATAAATGTAGAATAATTATTTCTTAGTTTAAAAAATCCCTCAATATTGCTTATTTTTTCTCGTATTCAAATATTGCTGTCTCAATGTATATCCCGCCTTAAGTATGCAAATCATGGAAAAAAAGATCGAATTTTTCATCGTCATGAAGGGTAACCTGCCCTAAAGGCAATTTCATCAGTACTAAAATCAGTTTTCGGATAGTACTGATGGCAAATAAGAAACGGTTCTATTCCATCTATGTCAAAAACGTCTGATCGGATGAACGAGTGTTCTTGAAAGACAGAAAGCTCCTGTTTTGAATTCCGTCTTTTAAAGCATTTGGCCAAATCTGGGGGAGTATGGAGATCATTTATTGCCTAGGGAAATCGTCCAATCCCGTTGATGATGTTGCTTTAGCTACCAGCTGCTCCGTAGAGGAGGCTGATCCCACTCGTTCTCTCTGTCTCTCTTCCCCTTTCTCTCGTTCCCTTCTCAGTTCTGACATCAAGAGAAGTGGTTGTTCTCTCCGAGCAAACACACGTACACACGAGCACAGTTGAACTCTTTGCGCGCGGCTATAACCAGGTACAAATGCGTCCTTGAAACGAGAATGGTACTACCAATGCCGAGTCGTTGTCCAGCGGAAATAGCCTATCCGGTACCGGTTGGTTGCCGAGTTCAGGTGAGCCAACCGGTTTGAAAAAAGCTTTGCAGTGATTAGCGTCTCAGGCAAACGGAACGACACGGGGATCGGGCGAGTTGGTTGGATAAATCTTGAGCGAGAAGATCAATGTCAAGATCATTCGGAACGGTCAACGCCGTTTCACTCTTTCGTTTCGAACTCAAGTGGCACGATGATACTGTCGACGTAAAATTCTCAATTCAGTGATACCGTGTTTCGATCAATGGAATGGAAAAAAGACTGCCCACGTTTATACGCACATTGGTTAGGGCATTTGATCTAATAGCGTAAACTGCTGCTTTCGTTTTGCCTTCCTTGATGGAGTGCAAAACTAAATATGCGTTTGGAAAACCTGTCCCAAGAACATCCCATTACCGCCAATGGACTTTGCGTAGACCCAGAATAGACTGGAAAACTACAGCTAGATTTCCTACTCAAATCAGCTAGATCTTTCACAAGCATCTTCGCACCGTTAGCTCCCATCCGCTTCGATTCATAGTGGGCTACCATTCAACCAAACAGTCATATAGTGGCCGCGTTGGAATCAATCAAATGGAAAATACTGCCTACCTTTATACGCACATTGGTTAGGGCATTTGATCCAATAGCGTAAACTGCTGCTTTCGTTTTGCCTTCCTTGATGGAGTGCAAAACTAAATATGCGTTTGGAAAACCTGTCCCAGGAACACCCCATTACCGCCAATGGACTTTGCGTAGCACTTCTGCGACTGAATCATAAGAGTTTTGGGTATGCCCAAAACACCAATCCCTGGTAGAGCAGAACTGACTGCATATCGAAATCCGCCCAAACCCAGAATAGTCTGGAAAGCTACAGCTGGCTCTCCTATCCAGATCTGCCAGATCTTTCACAAACATTGCACGGTCAGCTCCCATCCGCTTCGATTCATAGTGGGCTACCATTCAACCAAACAGTCATATAGTGGCCGCGTTTGGATCAATCAAATGGAAAATACTGCCTACCTTTATACGCACATTGGTTAGGGCATTTGATCCAATAGCGGAAACTGCTGCTTTCGCTTTTCCTTCCTTGATGGAGTGCAAAACTAAATATGCGTTTGGAAAACCAGTCCCAGGAACACCCCATTATCGTCAATGGACTTTGCGTAGCACTTCTGTGATTGAATCATAAGAGGTTTGGGCATGCCCAAGCCACCAATCGGCAGCCCTGGCAAAGCAGAACTGACTGCATATCGAAATCTGTCCAGACCCAGAATAGCCTAGAAAACTACAGCTGGCTCTCCTATCCAGATCTGCCAGATCTTTCACAAATATTGCACGGTCAGCTCCCATCCGCTTCGATTCATAGTGGGCTACCATTCAACCAAACAGTCATATAGTGGCCGCGTTTGGATCAATCAAATGGAAAATACTGCCTACCTTTATACGCACATTGGTTAGGGCATTTGATCCAATAGCGGAAACTGCTGCTTTCGCTTTGCTTTCCTTGATGGAGTGCAAAACTAAATATGCGTTTGGAAAACCTGTCCCAAGAACACCCCATTACCACCAATGGACTTTGTGTAGCACTTCTGTGATTGAATCATAAGAGGTTTGGGCATGCCCAAGCCACCAATCGGCAGCCCTGGCAAAGCAGAACTGACTGCAGATCGAAATCTGCGCAGAGCCAGAATAGTCTGGAAAGCTACAGCTGGCTTTCCTATCCAGATCTGCCAGATCTTTCCCAAACATTGCACGGTCAGCTCCCATCCGCTTCGATTCATAGTGGGCTATTCAACCAGACAGCCACATAGTGGCCAATGAATGCCCCAGGTGGCCATTAACCGGAGCTTTGGTGATAAGAGTCTCTGCGCCACGGTTTGGAGAGCCCACGGATGAGTTAGCTGAACTCTCGGGAGTGTTGGTTGCCTATGTGTTTGCGGCCGTGGCTGTGTCGTTGTCTGACCGGCAGTGGTTCTACGTTCTACCTGGGCTTCGGACACCTTTAATCGCCCCAAGGCCGGCTATCGCGTCGGTGGTGCGTTGCTCTCTCTCTCGCTGGCTCTCTACACGGTCTTGTTGCCGCGCTCTTCACCATTGCTGTCTCCACACAGTGGTGGATTTTAACCTCGCTCGGGATTCTCGCGCATCGCGTATGTGTAGTGTCTCGGCTGCTACGCTCGGTTCACACACGTAACATCGAAGTTTCGCTCGGACAACGCGAGCTGGTCGCGAAAATATCACATAATATCCCTTTTACAGTAGTTTTTCGATATGCACGTTCATATACCTATGCGGATTGAATACGTGCACTACCAACGTCTGGTGTAGATGAGTGTCCATATTGTTCGCGAAAAAATTGAAAAGACAGCAGCCGCGGCTGTTCTCCAAGCGACCTGGTTCCCCGTTAGGTAAACGTTCAGTTAGGTACCTTCAAGTATTGTACGCTATGAAGTGACTGGCTCTCTCAATAAGTTCCGGTACTTTGCTCTCGGAAGAAGTTTCTGCTTTCTTTACCTTTCTTTTTTTGCCTCGACGTGTTCGACAATGTTTCAATCGTGACATCCGGCAGTTGGATAGCGGGCCAAATCTTTTGACTGCCCTTTTGGTCGACTGGAGAAGCGTCAATTATGCGGATGGAGGTGGGTTTGATCATTTTTGCCGATCGTCAACAAGTGAGTCTCGATTTCGAGGACGCAACAGTTTCTGTCTCTACTGTTCCGCGCGTCTCCGCGCCTCCATTGCTATTGTTATCCTTTCGTAATTGGTACGAGATAAGAAAATGCGCTAATTCGTCGAGGCACAAGAGGGCGACAAAAAATGAAACAAAAAAGTCCGGCTGCGTCTCGCTGATTCTGTTCGATTTCGGTAGAAAGTACCGGAACGAACGGTAATCTTTCTTGCGTCATCAGCAGTTAATGGTGGCTCGTTTTTGTTACGCCTGCGCATTTCCGAGACGATTGGACACCTTTTCTTTCCTGGCAGCTCTTTTTGCCGATTGGGTGACGGGCGCGCGATTTAATAAGCACCGTACAAGGGGCTTGGGTTTGGGTCAAATACAAGTTCGATGATATGAGAATTAGATCCTTTTTTTCTTTGATACGTGTTAGTCGAATAGTGGGTGTAGCAGACTGATTTTTTTTTTGGTAATCGCAGGCCGAGTTTTTTGGAATTGTATTCTCGTTCGAGAATATTGAGCCGTAGGATAACGATTCATTTTTTGGAAAATCTTCCTTTCTACTGGTTCAGTGTGTCAAGGGATAACACCACTCTAGCGGCAGAAAATCAGGCCCAACTTTGACAATTTGTATTGGGAGTCTGAAAAAAGGAAGAGGATTTCTTTTCAGAAGGTTTATTTAACACATATTAAAGGGCAAAAAAAAATTATTATAATTTTCATACATAATGGCGGCGACAGAGCCCATCTTGGAAAACGTGTTTTTTACAAATAGCTTCACGAGGGGACGGTTTTCTCGTAAACTATAAAACCTGGAACAAAAACAAAAAAAAATAATCTATATATAATTAGCTATGGGACTACGTAGGGATTTTTGTTTATCAAATTTTGAAAAAATGGCGCACTTTGAAAGAAATACATGGATTTTTTGCTCAAAAAATAAGCAGTAAATTGTTTATAAAAAAGTATGTTCGAGTAATCCGTCCCCCAAAATCGATAATTGGAGCTTTAAAAAAAAACGCTACAGGACCAATGGCATATTGTTTTTGTGACCCCAAAGTATTTTTTAAGCAAAAAAAAACGATTTTTTCAAAATCCTATAGTGGTGTTACCCCTTAAGGCATTCCTTTCACGAACCCGAATACTTAGCAATGAACTGATTTTCGTCTATAATGAAGTAAAAATACATCCCAGTATACCGGTAAAATTTCAAACCAAGTTACCAAACTTTCAACGAAAAATTACGACTCTAAAAGTCGTCTCATTCATACGGCACTATATGGAGATGACACGCTGGTCGCGGCTTTACAGAAAAAAGGTACAAATGTCTGAATCTACTAATTTTGCGCGAAATTTTTTATTCCAGTTTATTGTTGGGTATAATAATTGATAGTGAATCATTTTAATTAAGCGCCAATGTAATTTACCAATGATTAAGAAGGGCCCTTCTTTTGCCCCCACAAAATACGGCCCTCCGCAAAAGGAATACCTTAAGGGCCTAGGAGGAAAACTATTTGAAATTTCGGATTGGGGTTTTAATTATCTAGAAGTATATACATTCAAAAATATGTTTAATTTTCTTTATTTAAAAATATCAAAAATATACAAGGATATTGTATGATCCTTGAAGCGTCGTAAAAAAATCTGCGTCTACGGTACCCACTGGCGTTTCTTCAAAAATCATCTGAAACAAAAACCAAAAAGATTATTAAATTAGATACTATAATCTAGTACTTGTCATATCCGATTTTGAAAATATCGATTTATGACAAAATGGCGGACGTTTGAACATAAATAGTGATTTTTGGGCCAAAAATTAGTTATTATTTTGCCTATAAAACAAAAACTGAGTAACGAAAAAAAAAATCCTATGACAAGTACTAGATAATGGTGTATAGAATAACCACAAAAAACCTCAAGGCAATCGGTTCATTGGTTTTCGAGAAATTTTGGGTACCGATTTGAAAAACGTGGTTTTGAGAAAAACGCGTTTGAAAATTTGGGAATGAATAAATCATGAAATTTGTCAACTTATATGGAATCATCGATAACAGGCCCATAGTGTAGGTCTTCTACGGTCGACGGAATGCTCGTAGCTTCTAAATCGATTTTTTCGACCATCTAGGTGTATATCTCCCCTTAAGACTGCATCGACTGAAAACAGATTTTTTTAAAATTGACGCCTCCTGTGAACGTAATCTTATGTATTCGTGGGTATAAAGCTAATCCGTGTACGTCGGTCTTATCCCCGACTACGCTTTCCAACGTTCTGCCATTTCACGGCGGCAAACACCTTTAAGGGATCGACCATCATCAGCAAGCTTTCGTCGACCTCCTTCCATGAGAATCCTCACATATCTCTCGACACAGACACGCCGCTTCAATATACAGGTTCCTAGCTACGAGCTCGTGGTTGAGAACTTTTCTAATCGCGTACATTATTGAAGTTTATTCACCGTTGGTATCAACGTTAGCGGACTATGGCGAAAATTGATGTTCAGAAGAAAATAGCTGAACTCGTCATTTTTATCCTTGAGGTTGTTTAGTTTGATGCACTCCTTGATTTTCTGCTTGTTCTTTATCAAAGTTGTGTAGGGTGTCTCAAAATGACCTGCGATTTTTATTGATTAATAAAACGTATTGTTTATTTTAAAAGTAGGAATATTTTTATTTTATTATAAAGTACAAACATGAAGGTTATGTGTGGAACACAATATGCAATAAATGGCCGCCTCGTCCCTGTTTGCAAACGTTCACTCTTTTGACGCAATTTTCAATATAATTTTGGCATAATTGCGGACTAATTTCATTAAGGGGTTATATACAGTCAGGAGGCCCAAAAAGATCGATTTTTCAAGAATTTTTCTTGAGAAGAACTTTAATTCTGTTAACGTAAAAAATTGTACACAAATTACGGTAACTTTTAACTGTATTTTAACATTTTTTATTTGTAAAAATAATTATTTTCAAAGCTGCTAAAGCTGATCTCCGGGAGTACCTCTAAAAAAAGGCGTCTTGCGGTGAACACGATATCTGTGGACTGGATCATGAAAAATGAAAAAAACCAAAAATATTTCGTTAATATAATGGATTATCTTGTAATTGATCGAAGGAATAAGCAAAATAATAACTTTTGACAAAGGGGCGGCTTCTAAAAAAAAATCGATTTTTGACAAAAATTTAGGCCTTAAATTGTTTATAAAACGGAAAATATTTATCGGTGAGAAAAAACCTTCGATTAATTATTAAAAAATATATTTGAAAATATTGTGTTAAAATTGGAGACTAATTGGTTCAACCGTTCCCGAGAAATCTTGCTCACCGACTTTAAAAACACAGCTTTGAGAAAAGTACGTTTAAGGCGTTACCCCCACTTGTAGCGCAAAAAAAGGCCTTTTTCATGAATTTTTTTGAAGAAAACTACAAAACTTTTTTAATCAATCAATATACCATCTTAAAAAACACATCTTGAAGAACTTTCAGTAATTTTTTTATTGAAAAATATTACATTGTTTAGTGGCAAATGGCCGTCAATGGAATAATGTTTTTATATACACGGTTTGCGGTGACCAACATTGCGGCGAAGTGGATCATCTGAAAAAAAAAAAATGCGGATGGATTTAGTCAAATATAAGTATAAACTAGTCTTCAATCGAAGGATTTTAAAAAATACTCATTTTTCACAAAATGGCGGACAGTCAAAGTTAATGGTTCGATTTTAACGAAAAAAACGGCCGTTTTTTGGCAATAAAACGGCCATTTTTTTAGAAAAAAAATCGAACGATTAAAGACTACATTTTTATGTATTAAATAAGCCTGCAAAATTTCAAGAAGATCGGTTCATTAGTGTTCGAGTAATCTTGGTCACCGACTTCAGAAATGCCATTTTGAGAAAAACGCGTTTAAAGTTTCAATTTCAGTTTACACGAAGAAAATATTTTTTTTTTTTGTAAACTTACATAGAGTCATCTATTCCGATCATAAAAAAAAACTGCACTTCAAATTGCACTTCAAAAAAATGCAATAAAAAAAATCGATTTCTTCAAAATCGCAAGTGGGGGTAACCCCTTAAAGTTTCAAAAGCACTTTCGAACGCACTGACACGTCATTACAAATGTGCGTGTAACTTCGAGAATATTCGCCGGATTGACAAGAAATTTTCTGTGTGTGTACTTAAGGGAAGGGTTGGGGGTTCAGCGTGAAAAAAAAACACTTCTTTGCGAATTTTTTTCATCCATATGGATAGAGTAAATTTATTGAAACCTTTCGTACATTGTTAAGTGTCATTTCAAGAACATTCCGTAAAATTTGTACGCGAAAATATCCACAAACAAGCCTGTGACAAAGCTTTTCCAAGAACGCCTTTGGAAAAAGACGATTTGCGGTGTTCACTGTATCTCAGCTAGAAATTATCTGAAATCAAGTACCATTTAAATTTAGTCAAAGTATCATCAAATCCTCGCCCCAAAGGTCTTTGATAATTTTTTTTTCATTTCTAAATTTTTCGTGGTCATGTAAAGTGAAAAGTGCTATTTTTCACGAAAAATTCCGCCATTTTGGGGGTGGAAAACCCCCTCAATGTAAAAAAAATCTCAAACTAACCGTTGGGGGGAGGTATTTTATATGTAGAAAGTGTGTACCAAGTTTGAAATAAATCGGTCCTGCAGTTTTCAAATGGCAGTGAACACGGACTTTGAAAAAGTGGTTTCGAGAAAAACGCGGCACCGGCTTGTTTGTGGATATTTTCGCGTACAAATTTCACGGAATGTTCTTGAAATGACACTTAACAATGTACAAAAGGTTTCAATAAATTTACTCTATCCATATAGATGAAAAAAATTCGCAAAAAAGTGTTTTTTTTTCACGCTGAAACCCCTACCCTTCCCTTAAATATATGTACATCACGAAAAAAATAATAAAAAACTCGATTTTTCGACACTTTTAACTGTATGTAACCCCTTAATGGGGCGTCCAATAGCTTCCTCGAGCTCTGAATTGGTCTGTGGATCATTGGCATACACTTTTCCTTTCAGAAAAGCCCAAAGAAAGAAGTCCAATGGCGTCAAATCGCACGATATTGGTGGCCAATTGACATCGTTGCGGCGCGAGACAACACGACCATGAAACTTCGTCGGCAATAACTATGCAGCAAATAATAATTTCCATGCGTTGCTCGTATAATTCTCCATGACTTCAATACTCTATGACTCAACACTTCCTGATGCCAGTTGTCAAATATTAGTACTCTATGTTCGCCACAAAAAAATGGCGCCCAATTTAAAATGTCAGGTCATTTTGAGACCCCCTTTACTCATATTACAAACGAAGAAGACTTTGTTATCGACATTGCCCCGAAAAAAATTCTAACGTAACTCTATCGTTAAAGTTACAGAGGCTCATTTGCGTCCACTTTATGATGACGTTGGAGTTTGCATCGTTGGGATGCAACGATGTCCTTTTTCCATCTTTTTCCATTCCTTTATTGTTCTCATTATTCAGAGATTTTTTTTGCAAATTACGGTCTCAGATCTCTAATGAGAATACGTAAAAAGATTGAAAGATTTTTGTAATCCAAATCGGCCAAAAAACTTTTGAGCAACTCAAAACAATTGACTTCCTTTTGCATTCCAACGATGCTAACCTCAACGTCGTGACTTTATGAAACTTCCTGCTAAATCACGATGACAGAAAATTGCGTCATCGAAGCCGTTCCGATATTTATACATTTAGCAATATAACTTCTACAATTAATTAACTTTTACATTTAACAATATAACACTTTACATTTTTTGACCTACTGTTTAAAAAACGTACAAAAAAAATAGTTCGAAAATGCAGATATTTATACATTTAGCAATATAACTTCTACAATTAATTAACTTATACATTTACCAATATAACACTTAACATTTTTTGACCTACTCTTTAAAAAAACGTACAAAAAGTAGTTGAAAAATGTTTTTTGTTTACCACGCAACATTGAGATTCAATCTTCTAGAATAGCTTCCACTTGTGAGATATCTTATGAACAAACACATAAGTATGTCTTCGAAACATCTCAGGTGTTCATCTCCTCCTCCTTTCTGACATGCGTCAACAGAGTCCGATTTTCAATTAAACGTAAAGTCACCGTCTGGACGCACTATATAATTGAAAAAAGCATGAGAGTCGAATTTTGGGCTTCTCGAGGACATCATTCGTCACTGCATGGCATCTATTTAAATTTGATGATAGGTGAAGAGGAAAGCAATGACAATATTGTACCTGTATAGCCCCTCCATAAAGTCATAAAATTGTGATAAAACAACGTAGGCCAGGGCTCGAGTTTTGGAAAGTCCATAATTACGTGTCTTTAAACTGAGTTACATAAATTAATGCAGAACATTAAATACAAACCATAGATAATTTGTATTTTATCATATTTTAATATTCAATTTAGAAAAAACATGTCATTAGGCATACATAAAATTGATTTCGCGTGGAATTTTATTTATTTTTAATTAAAAATTAACTTTCAATATTTTCATCGATATTTTCAATTAAACGTAACTTCACGATCTCGACGCACTTTCGTAGATTCCATTGTACGGGGTCGTCCCCTTTGTTACATTCCCCACCATATTTCACTTCCTCATCGTCCCGATCCGCTGAATCTGAATATCACAATTTTTTCCGAAAA
>OX101783.1:71767861-71817861 GCA_944452715.1 Ophion slaviceki
GGAACATTTCGATCGAATTTCAAGCACAATGTCGATAATGTACCGATTGAGAACTGTTGAGTGTTCCTCTCTCCCACTCAACAATAACGACGATTTGTAAAGTTGAATTAAAATATTTCTTCAATAAAAATTATATATCGTGTCGTAAAAAGATTTGATTATTTTTCACCGTAAAATTTCCATCTTTCATCATCTCGCGAATTCACGCTGGCGCTCGACCTATCAGCATATGTAATTATAGCTCTCAGAGTAAGTCCGTAAGAGTGGCGCGACTCGCGATTAGCATCGAACTCTTTCCCCATTGACCAGATGGTGGCGCGCTTCGCCAGCGAAGAACGGATTTTCTTTGCGAAAGCGAAAAAACAAAGAAGAGGGTCGATAATTTATCCATCGTGATAGTTCACTTCCGCAAATTATTTTTTTTTCCTGCAAAAAGTAATGTAGGATACATAACGGAAGTGGATCGATGCATTTTTCTTTTTCAAGCTTGGATGATTCAAGCGTTACCATTTTATTAATTGTGTTTAAAGTTCTCGTGTTCTTCTGTCACTGACGGACGGTCGTGTGCCACTTTCGAACGTGACAATCGCAAGATAAAATGAAATTGACCGTGTTCATATACCAAGTGCAGTAATTACCAGAGAACACGAGGGGGAGGGGGAGAAGAATTCCATGAATATTCGTCGTCGCGAAGTTGGCAGAAAAAGCAAAATTAATGCCAGCTCTTTATTCGCATGAAAAAAAAACCACGAAACGACCTTCGACAGCTCCCCCTTTGTGCGTCAGTGGTTCTCACATTGAAGGGCTGCCATCGTGCGATTTTTTACCATTGGTCTTGAAAAGTCCCATCATATAGGTCTCGTCCTTTCGCAACTTTCAGGGGTTCTCGAATCTTCCCACGAAAAAGGGTGTAAGAACAAATATTTGACTTCACGGATACGATCCACTCACTCTTTTGCACAAAGCATCTCATTGTGTAGTCGTTTAACTACGAAAAATGTCTCGCCTACTCCCTATCACATTCTCCCTTTCGTGTCTCTCTTCCTCTTTTTATCTCTTGTTCTGTTAGTCCAATGGATTAAAGCTCGTGCGTTTCATGCATCGTTAAAGCAACACACGTATGTCCCTTTCTCATTCGCGATAAAGGATTAACGAGATTTGTATAGCCGATTAGCGAAAGCTCATCAAAAGGGGAGCTCGTTTATGTCCTCAACGTGACCAACTGCTGGAACTCGCAGAAAAGTCTCTGAAAAAAAAAATTACTGAAAAGCTTCTTTTTGCTGTCCGCGCTACCCTCACATTTTACAGATAAGCAGCGCAGGTACGAATGACTCCCCGCCGCATACTTCGAAGGTACCGCAAAACACACACAGCACGGGTTAATTAGTCGTCGCAAACAAAACACCAAACTCCGTCGTGTATTTTTGGCGAACCTTGACTTGATCGTCGCGAGGCGGCGTTATTCGAAAGGTTTTTCGTTCCTTAGTCGGCTCCCGATAGGTCTCGAAGAACTTGAATTTGTTCGTGATGTCGGATGTCTCGACCTGGACCTCCTCGGTCGTGTCCGTGCTACGGACCACATCGTCCGACACCTGACGTCCCATGAACGCCTTTTTTTTGCACGTCGACCCAATACCAAATCGCAGAAATATCGTCATTTCGAATTACAAGCGTGAAACAACGTTGTAACTTCGTCTCCCTCTCTAACTCTAACTCTACCAAGTGAATAGCAGGAATATATTTGCGCGTTCGAAAAGAGACGAGGAGTTGGGGAAAAAAGACTGTTCGTCTCTTTTTCGCGTAGCGAAGCCTCTGAATCTAGAACGAACGCAGGATTCTCTCCTTACGGAAAAAAGATCGTATGCGAAGTTTTTGTTACGTCGAAAAATAGGTTGGATACGCTGATCCAACCTGGAATTATATTAGGTGTACAGCTTTGCTTCCGACGTTTTTTTTTCCAAAATATGAGGGTCTATTTGTGAAAAGTGATGACCTATTCATGATTCAAAGTACTGTCCGCTGCTTGCTACTACTTTGTCCCATCTCGAAAAAACGTCTATTGAGGCGATCGACTAATCGATCCATTTTTGGACTTCTCCATAAGAGCGGAAATGCTGATCAGCCAGAGTTGGGCGTGATTCTATTTATAAATACGAATACGAATTTATTCACATCGTGATTTTCATGTGAATGCAAATACAAATTTATTCATACTTCGCTTATTTGTATTCACATGCATGCATACAAATACAATTGTATCTACAAATATTCTGAACGTACAAATAAAGGGGGTAGCCGGTTAAGGGGGGTCTGACGGCCCCCACCGAGTTTGATCGAATCGACCCAAAAACCTGAAAGAGGGCTGAAAAACAAAATTTTAGAGATATTTTTTAACCCCCTAAACCCTTATGAAAACACCATAATCGCAAAAAATGCGTTTTTTTTATGTTTAATTTTTTTTCGAGCTTTCAAATGCATTTTAAAGCGGTTTTAACACAACCAAAATTTTGTTTCAGATGTGTAGACATGCCCTGAATTTTTCCAGATTTTTTCGTAAAGTTAAATCATGTGCAACATAATTTTAATGGCAAAAAAACCGTAAAAAATCGTCATTTTTTGTATTTAATGCTATGGTTTTTATTGACGTATTAATGGTAAAAAATCGTGCACCATAGCATAGAAAGCTACTATCTTCCTCTACAAAATGACGCTAATTGGGCTCAATTCGGTCGTCTCTAGCGTCCGAAAATCAAACTTGAATAAATTCCGTTTTTATAATTTGAGCATTTTCAGTTACGAAAATGACACAAAATCATATTTTTCAATTATTTTACTTAATAAAAGTACATTTTGGGGTTTCTGAGGTCGCCGATTACAAATTTGATGTCAAACAGCTAACAAAAAAAAAAATTACACATGTCATCAAATGAAAATGGTATTTGCTATTTCGGTTTTTTCAATAATTAAAAGTCATTGTATTTTAAAAAATCTATTTATTTATAATAATATTACATACATTCATCTAATATATACATTAAACAGACACAAGTAATACATACATTGCAACATGATTGTTATGTTGTTAATCTTCGTCACTGTGTTCTTCAATAACAGGTTCGACATTATCAACGTGAAATAGATTCGTTAGAATTTGAGCTGGGCGGATGATTTTGGACAAATACCGTGCATGACTTAAAAAGTAAATGATTGTTGCAACGTGGGCACAGCAACCAACAGTTCTTAGCCCATTTGCACAATCACATACGTAGTTTTTTATACCGTTATATCCAATACTGTTAGGGTCGTACTGAACGTAACATCTGTATACTTTCTTGTTTATATGTCTTGATTTAACTTCACATTTCAAAATGGTATCGTCCTCCAACAAGTATTGCATATTCAAAAGTCCTTCTTCGGTATACATTTCAGCTAAGTATGAAACAGTTTGCGATAACTGGTACGAGCCAGTGAAAAGGATCTTCAAATCTTGCTCTGTCATTTCCGGAAAGTCTAATACGTCATTTGATGTTAACGGTTTGAAGATCCTTTTCTTCCTATTCCAGTTTTGTTCTTCCACAACTTTCGCTAAAGAATTGTCAACGTCTTTTCTTTTCAACATTTGCTCGGCAATTTGATCTTGTAAATCGGTATCGCAATTCAGTCTTTTTCCAAACTCATTAACCAAAAAATTCGCTACTTTGCAATAAAGCATCGCTGAATCCAACATGTTGTTGTTAAACTGATTATGCAAGAGTTTGAATTTACTACCGATTATACCGTGGACAGCCTCTACCACCCACCTCAATTTCGTAACAAATCGACTTTCGTTTGCTTCATTTGTTGGAAGTTGCTTTCTTTTGCCTTTCAACGCTGGCATCAACACAACGAACCCTTGAGATTCTAACCAATCTTTGACGTCTCTGAACCCCCTGTCAAGTATAAAAACATCCCCTTTTTTGAGGATTGATCTCAAGCCGTTCGGATCACTTAGTACATGTTGTAAGATTTTCGCATCATTCACAATTGCTTCGTACGGTCCGTAAACATCTATTACATATCCATCTGTGGCACAAACTGTGAAGGGTTTACAGAGTGGACACTTTTTCTGACCAGAGAAAGATTTTTTTTGGTAACAATTATTACTACTTTTTTGGTGTCGAAGGTATGAACCATCGGCAATCAAGAGCAGGCGATCTTCAAATCCGTGTAATTTTTTTACGTAAGGCGACGTGTGATTAGCAATTAAATCTTCGCGAGAACATGCCCGAGCTCCGAAACGAAGTGGAAAGACGTCTTTCGCGAATGAATCCAAAACCGATTTGCAATAAGCAGATACTAGTTGTTCAGATTTGATATCGAAAATTGACGCAGTGATTGTGTTGGAATTTCCAGTTCTTAATTTAAAAAGGAATATTAAAAGAGCTTGATTAATACTGCGATTTTGAGAATTTCGCAAAGTGACCAACATGTTTTTTAGAGTCTTGATTTCTGCAACTGTGTATCCAGTTAGCGATTTTATGCGCTCTGCCGATAAATTGTAATCATCTACTCTGTCTAAAATACTGTTGTCGCATTTTTTGGACAGTGCATCCAAAAATAATGCCAACTCTTGAGAACTGATAGTACAAGTATTCGAAAATATTTTCAAGTTTGAAATTTCGTCAACGTACATACGTTCACTGATAAGATGTACAGGACAACAGCGATTGCCTTTTGGAATGAAAATTCGTGAACTTATAAATACCTGTAACCTCGCTTTAAACGGAACAACCGGAGATGTCGTAATTGGAGTAAGACATACGCAACAACATTTGTAAGTCGCGGTAACTCTGTTGAAAGGCATCTCGATCATTTCATAGTCCGGTTCTCTTGGACGAAGAACGTAAGGAGGGTCCTTAGAAGATTGTGATGACTGTCCTGTGGAAGATCCAGACTCCGACCGTGACAATTGTTGCGAAGACTGTTCCGAAGATTGTTCTGTGTCATCTGATACTGTCAAATTGGAGAGTGTTGATGAATGTCTCTCTACAGGATCGACAGAATTTTGTTCGCGATCAACATCTGGCAGAGGATTTTCCTCGGGATTGACGTTTGGCAGAGGATTTTCTTCGGGATTAAAATCCAACTGAAGATTTTCTTCAGGATCAGAATCACTGCTCGTCGATGGTGAAACCGTTCGGGATTTAGCGATTGCGGAACGACACAGATGACATAAAACGTCACCTTTCTCTACTCGTTTACCTAGTAGTTTAGTATATAAGTGTACGTCATCATCTGAAGAAATGGACTTCTGTTTTCCGGTATCATAACGCAACAATCTGTTGCATCTTATGCACCTTTCACCAGCCGTACATTTTCGTTTTTTCGGTGGCATCGCACAGTTTTTCCTAAAGAAAAAAAAAGAACATTGTTATTTTTTTATTATGATTAACAAATTATTTTTTTTTTTTTGAAAAAAATGAAAAAAGTAACTGAAACCCGGAATAAAAAAAAACCATAATTAAAAAAACAAATAGAACAAAAGTAACGAAAATCGAAAGTACATTAAAAATTGTAAATCAAAACAAAAAAAATGTTGAAAACATCGGTAAACAAAACAGAAATAAATTATTGTATTCCAAATCATTTTTTTTATTGAAATATCGTTTCGTCTTAGTTTTGTTTTTTTTTTTGCTTTTTTTTAATTCTTTTCATGTGAGTGAACTAAACAACAACTTGAAGTTGACGGCCACCTTCTGTACGATTTCAAGTCGACTATGAGGCAAACGATTGTAGATTGAGGTTATGATTATAAATCAATTTTTATGTTGATTGATATTTAAATTGATATTCAAACTCACCTTAGAATACTGCTTCAATCACTTCGTGTTGAGATAGGCAGGTTAAACGATAAATTAAAAAAACGCTGTTAACAAAACAAATAGATTTGTTTAACGGAGCAGAGCGCGTCGCATGACGTGTGTACTGGACGGCGGCTGAACACAGAGAGAAAGAGAGACCGCGTGGAGCGGGGTTCTCGATGCGTCAGTGCGTAGTGGGCATGCGCAGTACCGTGCGGAGGGGCATACGAGCCTAAGGCCCACGTGGGTACGGTGGCCTTAGGCACTCGGGTACGTGGCTTAATAAGGTACAAGTTGGGATTTTCTCCGCCAGGTGACAGTTTAGTCGGGGAATTCCAAATTTTTTTTCTGAATAATACGTAATTTTTTGTTTGTTAATATAACTATTGACAGCTGTTACGATTAAAAATTCGTGTATAAGAATGAATTTATAATCAGCGACCTAAAAAATCCTTATTAATATCGATCCCATAGCTTTTTTAAAAAATTTCAAAAATTAAAATATTTTTTCTTCGTTTTGACAGCTGTCATGTGACAAAACTAATTTTTGACATCAAATTTGTAATCGGCGACCTCAGAAACCCCAAAATGTACTTTTATTAAAAAAAATAATTGAAAAATATGATTTTGTGACATTTTCGTAACTGAAAATGCTCAAATTATAAAAACGGAATTTATTCAAGTTTGATTTTCGGACGCTAGAGACGACCGAATTGAGCCCAATTAGCGTCATTTTGTAGAGGAAGATAGTAGCTTTCTATGCTATGGTGCACGATTTTTTACCATTAATACGTCAATAAAAACCATAGCATTAAATACAAAAAATGACGATTTTTTACGGTTTTTTTGCCATTAAAATTATGTTGCACATGATTTAACTTTACGAAAAAATCTGGAAAAATTCAGGGCATGTCTACACATCTGAAACAAAATTTTGGTTGTGTTAAAACCGCTTTAAAATGCATTTGAAAGCTCAAAAAAAAATTAAACATCAAAAAAACGCATTTTTTGCGATTATGGTGTTTTCATAAGGGTTTAGGGGGTTAAAAAATATCTCTAAAATTTTGTTTTTCAGCCCTCTTTCAGGTTTTTGGGTCGATTCGATCAAACTCGGTGGGGGCCGTCAGACCCCCCTTAACCGGCTACCCCCTTTACAGAAAAAATTGTGAATATTCACAAAAATTGTGAATACAAAAAAATTCACAAAATAAGTTGTGAATTTTTTCGTATTTAAGACAAATTAAAATCAAATTCACAATGATTAGATTAAAATTTACACCAAAAGTGAGTTCTTACGTATTTTGACAGAAAACATTGCGTCGAGGCAAAGAAATTTTTGCAAAAAAGGTTGTGAGTTTCAAATATTACATTATAAATATGAAAAAAATCACAAAATGAGTTGTGAATTTCCTTAAGTTGAATAAAATTAAAATCGAATTCGCGACAATTATATTAAAATTTACACCACCAGTGAGTTCTTACGTATTTTGAGAGAAAACATTGTGTTGAACTTACCACAATGTTGAAGTCAACACAATGTTTTTGCTCGACGCAATGTTTTCTCTCAAAGTACGTAAGAACTCACTTTTGGTGTAAATTTAAATCTAATCATTGTGAATTTGATTCTAATTTGTCTTAAATACGAAAAATATTCACAACTTATTTTGTGAATTTTTTTGTATTTACAATTTTTTGTGAATACTCACAATCTTTTCTGTGTATTTATTTGTATGTTCAGAATATTTGTGAATACAATTGTATTTGTATGCATGCATGTGAATACAAATAAGTGAAGTATGAATAAATTTGTATTTATATTCACATGAAAATCACGATGTGAATAAATTCGTATTCATATTTGAGGCATTCCACGTCACTTCAGCCAGTAAAAAAAATCCACAAATAATTTTGAAAAATCGAGTTACTTTATTGAAAAATATTCACCGAGTGTCGAAATTTAAAAAAAATTCTGACGTTTTTTCTCGTTGATTACCATTTTTTAACATTTTTTCTATTCAAATCGCTGTATCGTTGGCAGAATTTGACGTATTTACATTCCTAAAAAACGAAAATGTGCGTCTTTTTATAGTCTTCCAGAAAAAAATTAATTTAGATTTTATTGAGCAAGTCGAACGTCCGTTTCAGGGCAAAATATGCAAAAATATTTTTTTTCTCAAGGAAAGACACTCGTTATTTCATTTTTTTTAATTTCCCCGAATTGTGAATACGAAAAACGGATTTTTGGTATTTTTTATATTATGGGATTCCTAAACACCGTGAAGTAATAGCTATTTAAATTTTTTTTTTATTAATATTCGATTAAAGAGTGTGGAGCACTCCAAGGCTCCAATACATATGACATATATGTATTGGATATCCACGCTCTTCAATCGAATATAAATTAAAAAATAGCTGATACTTCACGGTGTTTAGGAATCCCAAAATATAAAAAATACCAAAAATCTATTTTCGTATTCGCAATTCGGAGAAATTCTTAAAAATAAAATAACGAGTGTCCTTCCTTGAGAAAAAAAATATTTTTGCACATTTTGCCCTGAAACGGACATTCGACTTGCTCAATAAAATCTAAATTAATTTTTTTCTGGAAGGCTAGAAAAATACGCACATTTTCGTTTTTTTTTACGAATGTAAATACGTCAAATCCTGCCAAAGATACAGCCATTTGAATGGAAAAATGTTAAAAAATGGTAATCAACGAGAAAAAACGTCGGAAATTTAAAAAAATGTCGACACTCGGTGAATATTTTTCAATAAAGTACCTCGATTTTTCAAAATTATTTGAGGTTTTTTTTTACTGGCTGAAGTGACGTGGAATGCCTCATTCATACATAGAATTACGTCCAACTCTGCTGGAGAGTACGGCGGGTGGAGTAAGACCTGCCATTTTAGCGTTTCCAAGTATGTCTTGACCGGTCTTGAGACATGTGGCCGAGCATTGTCATGCTGGAGGATAACTTTGTCGTGTTTCTCTCCGTTATGTGGCCGTTTCTCCTTCAATGCTCATCTCAAACGCATCAATTGCATTCGATACCGAATTCTTCTTCCGTTTGGCACGATTCTTCATCAAGCAATGCCTCCAGTTCGGAACCTTCGAAAAAGTTCTCTCTTCCACCGCCATGACGGTCCTCGACGTCAAAATCACCGCTCTCGAAGCGTTGAAACCACTCACATGTTCTTCCACCAAGAGCAGACTCACCGTAAGTACTTGAGAGCATTCGATGCGCCTCAGCCGCAGTTTTCTTCAAATGGAAGCAGAAAATCAAAACTTCCCGCAAACGACGAGAATTTCGCTCGAACACTGACACCTTCGATTGAGAATAAATTTATGACGCAAACACAAATTCACCAATGTGCTGCTGTCGTTAGGTTGACAGATGTTCAAGTTTACTGTGTGACATTTTTCATCTGTCTATTTCGACCAGCACTTGCCGCTGCAGCCATCTATCGAAAAACGGCGGAAGCAAAGTTGTACACCCGATAGAAAAAATGACGGTACTCTTTGGAACTCTCGTCATTATTAGCAATAAAAGAATGTTTGCAAACTACACTGACGTAACTCCGCATATCAATCTTTTTCCACTATCAGTAACCTATAGGGTTTGCTGCAATGATACAACAAGGGCTATACGTTCTTTTCCATCTTCTTGGTTAGGTCGACTGGACGTTTCCGCGTTTGCCGACACTAGTCAGGTCTTCGGCCAGAGTCAGCTTTGAATATGGGGCCAAGTACAGAATGTAAATTGACGTAAGAAGCGTAAACTTACATCTCTGGCGCGTCTGGATACATCGGTAGGTGTCTTCGGGTTGACAGGCGTAACGGGTCTTCCCGTCTTGGCCGCCGATGCGTCCAATTCCAAAAATAGAGATCGCGATTTTCTGCTTATACCTGGGAAAACGAAATGGTACTCGAATTAGCAGCCTTATGGTAGTCACGTCACCTCGATTCACTTCTGTGTGCACGGGAAAAAAGAAACAGCGAAAATCACAGTATAAACCGCGTAAAAAACAGGGTGCCATATCTCATTTTACAGTAAAACAGAGTAATGTAAATCCTGTCCTACAAAAATGACGAATTTTCCTGTACACACTGAGATTTTTACAGTTACACTGGCTTGTTTACAGTTCGGTATTGCGAATACATCAGTGTTTTCAATAAAGATATTCAAGTGTAAAATTTACATGAGATCACTGATTTTTATGCTGTACGCGAACTGCAAGGGTTACAGTGTACACTGTATTGAGTACAGAGTGATTCATTAAATTGTACAGTGTGGCACGGTAGTTTTACTCTTCTTTCGACAGTTCGTGACGTAATCTGTGCACTCTGAGATTTTTACAGTTACACTGATTTAATTAGTTTGGTATTGTGAATAAATCAGTGATTTCGGTAAATATATTCAACAGTAAAATTTAAATGAGGTCACTGTTTTTTATACTGTGCGTAAAGTGCAAGGGTTACAGTGTACACTGTATTGAGTACAGAGTGATTCATTAAATTTCACAGTGTGGCATGATAGTTTTACTCTTCTTTCGACAGTTCGTGACGTTATCTGTGCACTCTGAGATTTTTACAGTTACACTGGTTTATTTGCAGTTTGATATTGTGAATACATCAGTGATTTCAGTAAAAATATTCAACTGTAAAATTTAAATGCGATCACTGATTTTTATACTGTACGCAAATGAGGCACGAGGTGAGGCACGAGGCCAGGACACAAAGGATTGCCAGTTAGTAGTGCGTGGTTGATGGGACGCGGACATCGAAATTTGTGCGACAGAATTCAAGAAATTATAAAGAAAGAGAGAATTTTTTTTAAAGGTACGTTCTTGTCTAATTAGGATTTGTCTCGCGCGTGGGGTGAGGCACGTGGTCAGGCCACAAAGGATTGCCAGTTAGTAGTGCGTGGTCGATAGGATGCGAACGTTGAAATTTGTGCGACATAATTCAAGAAATTATAAAAAAAGAGAGAATTATTTACAAAAAGGTACGTTCTTGTGTATGTGACTGACTTTTTTATATTTTCTACACATTTTTTTCATACTTCTTTTATGGATGAACTTTTTTTTGTGTGTCTACATAAACTCTGTCGACATAACTGGCGCATTCATTGTACATAATACAGATTAACCAACTGTCAAATTACAAGTTTTGTTAAATTTATATTACAGTGTTGAACTGTCAAAATTTACTTTTGACTACACTGTATTTTGGACTGTGTGTTCCAGTAAAAGATACAGTAGAGCGGTTCGAGTCCAAAGAGGACAGTATGCGAACTGTAATAATTTACTTTGAGCACACTGTATTTTGAGCACTGTGGTTCAGTAAATATTGCTGTGCAATCGCTCGAGTCCAATGCGAACTGTGTAGCCCCTGTATTTTGTACTATTTCTTTTTTTTCCGCGTGTGCTGCACGGACCAAATGTAAATCTCGCACTTATATACCGAGAAGAAAAAAAACCAATCGAATCAAAAAAATATATTGGTTGATTCAAATAAATGTCTGATCGCGGAGTGCCACCGATACATGAGATTGTTACAATACTATAAAATATTGGACAATGTGATTGATTAAAATAACGTATTATTTTATTTGTAAATCTCTTCTGTTCTCTGAATATCTACATTATCCTTCAAATAAAATTATATTCTATTGAAATCATTCTATATACAATCCGTAGATGTATGGATGAAATAATTAAGCGGTTGCTACAACATTTTTTATTTCGTACAAAAATATAATCAATAAATCGAATTATTTATTTACTACATCGAAACGAATATGCCATGAGACGTAAGTTTTTCAATTTGTTTTAAATCTTAAATAAAAAGTGAGCATTAGAATGATCATCCACGATAATAGTGGAGAGAATATCAGATATCGAATGGAATATCCATGGAGAGAATATCAGATATTCAACTGACAAGAACAGATATTACACTTTGGATCGTAGCCACAGGCCAAGAAGCGATACTCTTTAGAGTTTCTCCGGCGTTTAAGTAGATTTTCGGTTCGCGCTACGCTTACGAGAAACGAGCGCGCGTGCGGCTTCTAGCGGTTACTCCGAGAACTACGGGTTTCCTCACACCTATCATTTCGGTGGCACTCAGCCATGATTTGGGTGAATTTTTTCAACCAAATGCGTAAGAAACAAATTTTATTTTCGCATAATTTTTCAACCAATTCAGACATTTGCTTAATTTTTTTCAATCAAAATAAAATATTAATATTTCAACGAACAATGTACTTGAAAATCAATATCGGATATGGTGAAAAAAATAAAATAACATATTTACTCAGTAGAAATTTTATCTGAATCAAACGAGCGAAATTCAATTTTTCTTGTGTACTCGAATCAACAATATTCATGTTATAAATCGAAACGCTTTTATGTTCGTTGCAAAAAATGCATTCAAAACTATATAATTTGTTCGCGATAATTTTTTAGATAGTTTCAATAATATATTGTTCTCGGCTAACAATATATCTTATGAATGAAAAAAAAAACTTTTAATTTTATCATGTTATTAAAGTCAATAGCGTTTTGTTTGGACTAATAAATCTGATTATTTACACCAACAATTTTGCAATCCAATCAACGAAATTTCATTTAATAAAACCAATAATATTGGATCAATGATTTTGTTTTCTCAATGTACACACGGGCACCTACATGTGTGTGCATGGGAATAGGTGATTTCGAAGATATTGGATTTTATTACCGTCCTTGCAGCAGCCAATTGTCCCTATACTCAACGTTACATAAACCTCATCGTTTTCGAATTAGCTATTAGATAAACAGCGTTATTGATATAAATTCCTTCGAATCCCATTCGTTGACAAAATTCAAGAAACGTACTAAGAAAATGCTATTGGAGTTTGCATCTTTGGAATGGAGCGAAAATAGTCTTTATCGTGATGCCCAATTTTGTTGGCACATTCGGGCTACAAAGATCATCGGAACTTTTTTTTAACAGCCTTTTTAGCAATTTGAAGCCTAAGCCTGCAAAAGCAGGGTTTAGATAGTAACGAGAATAAAGGAACAAAAAAATAATCTAGGATTTTCGTTGCGCTCCAACGATACAAGCTTCAACATCGAAAAATCCAGGTGTGCTGATAGCCAAAGTTCCATAGATATAACAAGTTTGATTTCCTCACTGATCGAGTCCCGAACAAATAAATTTTATTGTAACATTCCGACCCGTTACAATATATATATATATATATATATATATATATATATATATATATATATATATATATATATATATATATATATATATTAGGGTTGCCCAAATTTGAGCTTTATTTTTGCCTTTTTCTCACCATCCAATTATCGTCTTGAAAGAAAGAAAAAAAAATTGTTGCGAAATCTGCGAGCGGTCAAAAAATATTCAAAGGTCGCTCAAGCCTCCCAAAAATTCAAATTTTCACAAAAAAATCGTTTTTTTTTTTCGTTCACTTCTCAGCCATGAATTTTACGCTTTATAATTTTTAAATTAACCTCCCGCCCGCTCTAGCCGGTCAATGAATATTTAGTGGTCACTCAAGAGGTACGAAATTTCCAATTTTTTTTATTCATCTTACCCATAAATTGGACGCTTTGTAAAATTTTCAAAACAATCGTTTTTCTCAAGAAACAGATTTTTCAAAGTTACCTCACACTACTAACCCAAAAATTATAATCTTTGGTCTCATAAAATAATTCTTTAAAGCTCTTGTCCGTAAAAAATTTCTAGGTCCCCCATTTTATAGGGTTAGAAGTGTGAGGTAAATTAAAAGAATCCGTTAAAAAAAAAAAGGATTGATTGTTTTGAAAATTTCACAAAGTGTTAAATTTATGAGTGAGAAGAGAAAAAAATCGCGACAATTGGACATTTCGAAGCTCGTGAGCGACCACTAAATATTCATTGGCCGGCTAGAGCTTTCACGAGCTTAATTTAAAAATTATAAAGCGTCAAATTCATGGGTGAGGAGTACATGAAAGAGAAAATCGATTTTTTTATGAAAATTGAAATTTTTGGGAGGCGTGAGCGACCTCTAAATATTTTTTGACCGCTCGCAGATTTCGCGACAGTGTTTTTTTTTTCTTTGAAGAAAATAATTGGATAGTGAGAAGAAGGAAAAAAAATAGAGCTCAAATTTGCGCCACCCTAATATATATATATATACATATGTATACATATATATATATATGTATGTGAAAAAAATGAAATAAAAATAAATGAAAAAAAAAATATGAAGAAAAAATGACCGTATGTGTATATGTATATATATACATACATGCAAATATATATATATATATATATATATATATATATATATATATATATATATATATATACCATATATATATATATATATATATATATATATATCCGGTCATTTTTTCTTGGCACAGAGCGTCAACCACATTTCTCCATCCTTGTTCTCTTTTGCGAGCTTAAACGTCTGCATTTCCGCTTTGTGGCGACCTCATTGGCACGAGAACGCCTTCTCTGCGGATATCCTATCGAAAAACTCGAATAAAAAATTGAATTTGCTTCACTTTCTCGACCCGCCAACAAAAAACATCTTACCTAATTTCAAGACGAAATAATTCTTGTGAAATTCGTTCAAGGGGAGATATACACCTAGATGGTCGAGGTCGAGGATTTAGAAGCTATGAACATTCCGTCGACCGTAGAAGACCTACACTATGGGCCTGGTATCGATGATTCCATGTAAGTTGACAAATTTCATGATTTATTCATTCCCAAATTTTCAAACGTGTTTTTCTCAAAACCACGTTTTTCAAATCGGTACCCAAAATTTCTCGAAAACCAATGAACCGAATGCCTTGAGGTTTTTTGTGGTTATTCTATACACCATTATCTAGTACTTGTCTCAGGATTTTTTTTCCGTTACTTAGTTTTTATTTTATAGGCAAAATAATAACTTATTTTTGGCCCAAAAATCACTATTTATGTTCAAACGTCCGCCATTTTGTCATAAATCGATATTTTTAAAATCGGCTATGACAAGTACTAGATTATAGTATCTAATTTAATAATATTTTTGGTTTTTTTTCAAATGATTTTTGAAGAAACGCCAGTGGGTACCGTATAAGCGGATTTTTTTTTACGACGCTCCAAGGATCATACAATATCCTTGTATATTTTTTGTATTTTTAAATAAAGAAAATTAAACATATTTTTCGAATGTATATACTTTTAGATAATTAAAACCCCAATCCGAAATTTCAAATAGTTTTCCTTGAAAAAATTCACAAAAATCACCTTTTTTCCGGCTCCTAGGTGTATATCTCCCCTTAACAGTGCTAAACACAATTTCAAGTACTTCGTTTTCTTGCAGCACTTATGAATGTTAAAAAAAAGCATTCTTAGAGAAAGCAATTTTTTTCATTTTCCCGTTTTCACAATAGTGATTTATTTTATAGGATTTGAGGAACAAAAATGTTTTGTTTTTTTTCGACTTATAAATGTGATTGGTGAGAATATAATTGGCAGGGCGATGAATTTCAGGGTCAATCTTACCGGCAGCGATTTCCTCGTCCGGTTTTTCTTGCTTCAGTTTAGCCTCGTTTTCCCCGTCAGACGTGGCTATCGGCTCGCCCCTCTCGAATCTCTCTTTGATGGAACGAGCGTGAGTCGAGTGCTGAATTTCCTCGGTCGGATTCGTTTTTGTGATTCGTTCGCTCTCGGCAACAGCCTGCTGATACATTTCTTTCATTTTTCCCTGTTTTCCCTGGTGACGAAAAAAAAACGTATGCATTGAGAAAAAACCAATTGAATCATGAATTATGAATTGAAACGCTTTTTTTATTCGTTGCAGAAAAAGCATTCAAAACTATGTAATTTGTTCGCGATAATTTTTAAGATAGTTTCAATAATATATTGTTCTCGGCTAACAATATATTTGTTGAATGAAAAAAAACTTTCAATTTTATCATGTTGTTAAAGTCGATAGCGTTTTGTTTGGACTAATAAATCCGATTATTTACACCAACAATTTTACAATTGAATCAACGAAATTTTGATTGTATGTAAAAACACCAATGATATTGGATCAATGATTTTTTTACTTAGTGTGGGGATTTTTAATTTCAACTGTGGAGGAATTCGATTATCGGTTGCACGAGAAGATTGTAAATCGAAGGAACCAAAAAATGAAGGAGTAATTAAGACTCGACGTCTGAACGTTTCTAACAGTTGAAAAACTCACCATAAATAGTCTCGAGCGTATACCGGCGATTTCTTCTTTGCGCGCTTCGCGCTGTGATTCGCGTCTTCCCTGCTGACTTGTGCACTCCCAACGATTCTTTATGTCGTCCATCTTGGTGAAGCTTATGGGCCTCTCGCGACCTGTACGCTTCGCCTTCACGATCTCGTTGTCCGGATCTGGAGAACCATAAAAATAATGTTTCGTGTGAATTTCGCGCTGTACTGTGAAATGAGAAGAAAAACAATGTATTGCGATGTTAAATAAGTTCTCGCTGTTTTATATAGGTGCGCAACTAAGTTTCCGGGTTTTTTTTTACCAATAAAAAATCGAAAATTTCAAGACAAATACAATTTTGCCATCTCTCTGGCAATACATAAATACCGCAACGATAAAAAGACGAGTCTTTGGACCGAAAGCATTCGTCCAACCAATTTTGTACTGCATCGTAATTGGCCAAGTGTAGCCCACCCAAGCCATGCGCCATCGACCGGAACAGTTGATAGTCTGAAGGGGCCAGGTCCGGCGAATACGACGGGTGCAGTAGCAGATCCCATTTCAGTGTTTTTATGGTGCCCTGGATGGAACTGCGATGGCACGGAGCATTGTCAGGCTGCAATATCACACGTTCGTGTCTCGTGTCCCATTCTGGCCGTTTTTCGAGCAATGCGTGGTTCAAATTGATTAGTTGTTGTCGGTAGCGATGCCCATTGACAGTTTCGCCCGGTTTCAGCAGCTCGTAGTGCACGATTCCTTTCTGGTCCCACCAAACGCAGAGCATTGTCTTTTTTCCGAAGCGATTTGGCCGTGGCGTCGATGTTGACGCTTCGCCAAGTGAAAGCCACGATTTTCTGCGTTTGAGATTCTCGACATATATCCATTTTTCATCGCCAGTAACAATTCGATGCAGGAAACTTTTTCTGTTCTGCCGCAAAAGCAAAATTTCGGAAGTGGCTCTTCGATTTTCCATTTGTCTCTCAGTCAACTCATGCGGCACCCACTTTCCTTCCTTATGAATTTTTCCCATGGCGTGGAAACGTTTCGAAATACATTGCCGAGTAACATTTAATGTCTCGGCAAGTTGATCTTCTGTTTGAGTGTCATCTTCATCCAATAACGCTTGCAGATCGGCGTCCGCAAATGTTTGCGGTCTTCCCGAGCGCTCCTTGTCCCCAGTCTCAAAATCGCCACTTCCGATCCGCTTGAACCAATCTTCGCACGTTGTTTTTGATGGTATATGTTCGCCGTAGGCCTCCTCAAGTAGCCGACGTGCTTCAGCTGCTGTTTTTTTAGGTTGAAGCAGAAAAGCAATGCTTCCCGCAAATGCTGTCTATTTGGCACAAACTTTGACATTTTCGAGGTTAGAAAAAAGGTCGTTGTGTTGCGATATTTGTTTATATTACGACTGGGTATTCTTAACAGATGTCCAAGCTATAGACCAAGAAGACTAGAGCTAAGGAGTCCGAACGCTTACGGCGATCACGATCCAAAAGCGTCCACGGAAATCCAGTTATTAGTGGTTGGTGGTTTCACCGTGTGCGTCGCTGCTCATCATCGAACCGAAATGAACTGAGCGACAAGAACGCAACCGGCGCCATCCCCCATCGATGATTCCCGCTTGTCATCCATGTTGGAATAAAGCGTGTGCGGACCGTGCGGACTAACGAATTTCGCGATTAATAAAAAATAATTGTGTTTCGGTGTAAAATATATTTATCGTGATCTGCGGCGAAAACTATCGAAGGAGTGTTATGTATTGTCTGATGTTTATAAATAAATTTTGTTTGTTACTGCTTCCGCAACGATAAGAAAACATATCGACTGAATTTCGGTATTTCGTTATTATTTTTTATCTGTGGAACGCATAGTATCATAATATGGGAATATGATGTGTGATCATTTGTAAAACTTTTATCTGGATTAAAAAATTCTTATGAATGTCTTGTGTCTATAAATAAATTCTGTTACAGCATCCACAACGAAGAAAAAATATTGTCTCAATTTCTTTATTTCGTTATTATTCTCTATCTGTACAGCGTATCATCAGTGTGAGTATGATGTGATTCAAAATTCGTATCAATTTTCTTGTGTCTATAAATGCATTTTGTAAGTTACTGCTTCTGCAATGAAAAAAACATATATTGTCTTAATTTCTGTACTTCGTCATTATTCTCTATCTGTACAGTGTATCATCGGTGGGAATATGATGTGTGAGAATTTGCAAAACCTCAGTCGAGATTGAAAATTCTTATCAATTTTTCTTGTGTCTATAAATGCATTTTGTTAGTTACTGCTTCCACAACAAAAGAAACCATATTGACTTCATTTCTGCATTTAGTTATTATTCTTTATCTGTACAGCGTATATAATATGTGAATATGATATGTGATCATTTGTAAAAGCTTTATCTGGATTCAAAATTCTCATGAATTTTCTTGTATCTAGAAATAAATTTTGTTTGTTACTGCTTCCGCAACGAAAAAAAACATATTGACTTAATTTTTGTATTAAGTTGTTATTCTTTGTCTGTACAGCGTATCATAATGTGTGATAATTTGTAAAAGTTTTGTCTTGATTCAAAATTCTTATGAATTTTCTTGTGTTTATAAATAAATTTTGTTTGTTAGTGCTTCCGCAACGAAAACAAAAATATATTGACTTCATTTCAGTATTGCGTTATTATTATTTATCTGTACAGCGTATTATAATGTATGAATATGATGTGCGATCATTTGTGAAAGTTTTGTCTGGATTCAAAATTCTCATGAATTTTCGTGTATCCAGAAATAAATTTTGTTTGTTACTACTTCTGCAACGGAAAAAAAACATATTGGCTTAATTTGTGTATTTCGTTGTTATTCTTTATCTGTATAGCGTATCAAAATGAGTGATGATTTATAGAAGTTTTGTCTAGATTCAAAATTATTATGAATTTTCTTATGTCTATAAATGAATTTTGTTTGTTACTGCTTCCTCAGCGAAAAAAAAACATTGACTTAATTTCTGTATTTCATTATTATTCTTTATCTGTACAGCGTATCATGATGTCTGGTCATTTGTAAAAGTTTTGTCTGGATTCAAAATTCTCATGAATTTTCTTGGGTCTATAAATAAATTTTCTTTTTTACTGCTTCTGCAATAAAAAGAAACATATTGACTAAATTTCCGCATTTCGTTATTATTCTCCAAAACAATCTATATTATCTATATAAGACTTCTATCTATCTAATATATAGAAATTTCCTGCACCAACTGGTTTCACAATTAATTTGATCAAATTACCGTTCCATATGAAGAAGCAAAGCGTGCTTTTTGCATATCGTACGGCACTGTTTTTACAATTAATTTGATCAAATTATCGCTGCATATGAAGTAGCAAAGGGTGCTTTCTGCATATTGTACGGCACTGGTTCGTTCCTGATTTCAATTCGGTTCGGTGGAGAGCAGCGCCACCCTTCTCATCTGGATTTCCATGGACGTTTCTTCAACACTGCGTTCGTACTCCTTACCTCTAGTCTTCTTGCTATAGACAACCAATTTCAGACCTGTATGTCGACTACATGTGTTTCTAGCGCCATCCATGTGTGAAACCCGGGAACTTAGTTGCGCGCCTAGTAGACGCAAGTTAGCAAAATTCCAGAGCTCTAATTAGTCGGGAAGTGGGTGAAATGTCGATTTTCCGTTTTGCATCTCTTTGCATTTTTGTGTTTTTCTTAGAAGATGCCTTAATATCTTAAAAATGACATACTCAAAGGATTGAGGTGGGAAAAATGTCTCAATACTTCAATTTTGAATTTTGGCGCAGCCCCTCTCAGTCCGATGCAATCCGTACCGAAAACTTTAAACTCGTTTTTCTCGAAACTACATTTTTCAAGTCGGCCGGACTCATAACTCGAACAAATCTTGACCGATTGACTTGAAATTTTAACTGTATATTCACAATTAGATTCTGCACAGTAGTACATAGGATTTTCTCGATATTTTACATAGTTTTTTTATAAACAATTATCGGACGATGTTTTTTTTTGAGAACTTTGAACTTTTATTAAAAAAACGCGCTGTTTTTGCAAAAATCGATATATCAAAAAAATCCTACGTTCTTCTGTAACTATTCACATGTATGATTGAAAAAAAATGTCATTCACTGTAGATTAAAAATTGCAGGTGCCGTTGGTCCGGCCGCGCGCCTGTGAAAAAAGGCTTCGTCGACGAAAAGCTGTGCAGCCGCCATTTTGTTTTATATTGCTTTGAAAAAAATATTTTATACAGTTTATGATATTTACAATAAAGGACCTTTTTCAGAATTTTGATTTATTCCATCGTCCCGCTAAAAAAAATTCCCAAAATATACTTATTTTTTCCCTCGCTATAGTGGCCTTACCCCTTGAATAAAAGCTTGTAAAAAAAATTGTTTACACTTCAGCTAAATGACATAAACTGAATTTCGAGCTTGCTTACTGTACTTCTTCTCAGATGCGTTACCATCTTAAGGGGAGGGTAGGGGTTTCAGCGTGAAAAAAAATACTTTTTTGCGATTTTTTTTTCATCTATATGGATTGAGTAAATTTCCTGAAACCTTTTGCACATTGTTAAGTGTCATTTCGAGAACATTCCGTGAAATTTGTACGCGAAAATATCCACAAACAACCCGGTGCCGCGTTTTTTCTCGAAACCACTTTTTCGAAGTCCCGTTCACTGCCAGTTGAAAACTACATGACCGATTTATTTCAAACTTGGTACACACTTTCTACATATAAAATACCTCCCCCCAACAGTTGGTTTGAGATTTTTTTACATTGAGGGGGTTTACCACCCCCAAAATGGCGGAATTTTTCGTGAAAAATAGCACTTTTCACTTTACATGACCACCAAAAATTTAGAAATGGAAAAAAAATGATCAAAGACCGTTGGGGGGAGGATTTGATGATACTTTGACTAAATTTTAATGGTACTTGATTTCAGATAATTTCTAGCTGAGATTCAGTGAACACCGCAAATCGTGTTTTTCCAAAGGCGTTCTTGGAAAAGCTTTGTCACCGGTTTGTTTGTGGATATTTTCGCGTACAAATTTCACGGAATGTTCTTGAAATGACACTTGACAATGTACAAAAGGTTTCAATAAATTTACTCTATCCATATAGATGAAAAGAAATCGCAAAAAAGTGTTCTTTTTTTTCACGCTGAAACCCCTACCCTTCCCTCAAACTACACGCGCGCAGTTCTGGCAACGCCATCAGTTGGCAAACAGCGGAAACTTATTCAACGCCCTTCCATTTTATACGCAAGTGAAGCTATTCTCGTACCTTCGGAATCCTCGATCTCCTCGTCTTCTTCGCTTTCACTCGATTCCTCGTATGGTACACCATTGAGGGAGTCATCAGCCACTCCGATGTCCATTCCCTTTGCCTGGAATCTGCAAACGATTATAGACATTTGTAAAAAAATCTTTCATTAATAACATTTGTCGTGATGCGAAATTTATTCGTGCACAAAAGATCTTATTAACAATTTTTTTTATTGACCAGTCAATCAATAAGACGATACAGTAATCGAATTTTCGACAATATTTTTTTATATTATAGTCATTCTTGGAGTCATAGAATCTTTTAGCGATACTTTCTGAGTTATAGGATTTCTAGTGATATTTAGTCACAAACTTTTTAGCAATAATTCTTCCATTGTGGACTTCTCGGTAATATTATTGCAGTTGAAGAATTTTAGGTAATTTTCTTGTATGTTATATTTTCAAAATGTAATATTTTAAAACGATTTTCGGAAAATTTCGATCCGTTAGATATTAAGGCCTTAGGCCACTCTAGAGGCCGAAAAATAGGCTTTTTGGGGATTGTTTTTCTCAGAAAAACTACAAAATAATTCCTTTAGGGAATCATAGGCGTTTATAGGTAAGTTTCGCGAACCGGCGAACTTTAAACGCGTTTTTCTTAAAATTACTTTTTCAAAATCGGTGACCACGATATCTCAAACATCACTCCATCGAAAAACTTCAAATCTCACAAGCTTCTTCTACATACCAAACAGCAGTGCTCGAAGGAAGACATTTTTTTATGCATAGTTTTTTTTCACCAAAAATTGATATGTTCATTTTGGACTGCGGCCGTTTTGTTTTTCTTTTAAAAATCAATATTTTATTAAATCCGTCGTCCAAGCACTAGATATTTTTTTTTCTTTTTTTACACTTCCATCTGTACAGGGATCTTCCCCCTTGATACATAACCCCATATTCCAGTTTCCATATCCAAGCACTAGATAATTTCATGCAAAAACTAAACGCGTTTGATTTCTTTATTTTGAATTATTTGATTGAATAAAACCGGACATGTCCACACTAAGTACATTTTTTTAATTCTTGTTTTTTGTATTTTTCAAGCACAACTTTATTAGCTCCCAAAATTTTTTCAGTCAAATTCGGCCCTACAGGTCAAAATTTGTTGAAAACTGCCTTTTCAAGCAAAAAGGCAGTTTTCAGGCACGAATAAAATTAATAAGAAAATTTAAAAAATTAACGTAGTGTGGACTAGTCCGGTTTTGTTCGCCAGCTCCTCGTTTTTCGAACAGCGGTCTGCACAAACCATTCTATCCGCCGTATTTATAAATATTTCGCAATAAAAAATTCGAAAATGATACTTAAGGGCCAGTCCACTTTGAAAATTTCAAAAAATCGAATGCAAGCGAGACTTGAAGAAATCGACGATGATGAGCAATCACAAGGGATTTTGTACGGTGCAGGAATTGCCGATTGAGTTCAGGTAAGAGTTTTTCATAGTATAAACGTCAAACGCGTTTTTCTCGAAACAACGTTTTCAAAATCTAGCTCCATCGTATCTCTAAAACTGATAAACCGATTCTCTTGAAATTTGAACCACATATTGTAAACATGATTCGCAACAAGATGACCCTCGATGGTTTAAAATTTTGATTTTTACTCTTTTTTTGCGAAAAACTGCGAAAAAACGCGTTTTTTTTACTTTTTTCGTTTTTCATCTGCCATTTTTTTATTTTTTGATAAAACTTTATATCCGAGGGTCATTTTGTAGCTGGTGTCATACTGAATCTAATGGACTTTGATTTTTTTGTTTCAGACAAGCCGTTGCCGAGTTGTGATGGAGCTACCTAGCCCACCTATTTTTGAGGCGTTACGTTAAACTATAGTTTTTGTACTTAAAAATGAATAAAAATGAATTAAATTTTTTTTAAATGGATTTCAAGACTTTATTTATCAAGCCCAACAACTTTTATATTCATATCTTTTATAAAATCCTCAAAAAAAATCGCGAAAACAGCCTTTTTCGTGGCTCCAAAGTGGACTGGCTCCTTAAAAACATACTTTTGAAAAAATGATTTTTTTTTACATTAAAAAAAGTTCATTTTTTATTTATTTATTTTGATCGTTACTCAAAGTCGTTTTTTAATGCAAATTGAGGTCGTAGATCTCTAATAAGAATGTGTATATAAGTTTATCGATTCTCAGACCCCAAATCGGCCGAAAAAAATTAAATACTCAAAACGAATTGATTTTCGTTGCATTCCATCGATGCAAACTTCAACGTCATTCTTCTTTCCGGCCACGAGCTAGGTGTAACCCATTAAATTTTATTACGAAAAATTCAGTAATGAAATTTCTTTAAAAAAAAATACCTTCACTAATAAACAGAAGCGAATCGTTTGCAGGAATAGAATTTTTCAGGAAATGCAAATAATTACTTGAAGCGTACATGCACTCGGTGAAATTGGATTGTCAATATGACTAAAGAAATAAATTAATTTTCCAGAGTTCTCGCAGACATTGAGACAACGTCAATAGACCGTAATTCCCCCCCCCCCCTCTCTAATTGCCTATATGCACGTT
Organism: Ophion slaviceki; assembly: GCA_944452715.1. Taxonomy (NCBI): domain Eukaryota; kingdom Metazoa; phylum Arthropoda; class Insecta; order Hymenoptera; family Ichneumonidae; genus Ophion; species Ophion slaviceki. The sequence goes on from OX101783.1 coordinate 71,791,810, forward strand.
TTTTCACACGAGCCAACGAGAAAAAAGTGCCGCGTTATCTTTCGAAACTCGAGACATTAGGATCACGGCGAGATTTCGTTACAAATGTACTTTGTCAATTTTGCACTGAGAAATTCATTAATTTTCCCACGCGATTTATTATTCCTTCGTGGCGTGGAAGAAACGTCGGAAATTCCGAGCGTCTTTGAGAAGTTTCACCACGAGAAAATGAATAAAATAAAGCACCATCCGATTTTCCAATCCCACGAGAATTTCTTTTCGCTCACTCTCATTATTTTCATTATTTTTCAATTTCAATTGCTGCAACGTTCACTTGTTCAACAATTTTCCGTATGAATTGTTTCGTTTAACTATATTCACCGAGTGTCGACATTTTTTAAAAATTTCTGACGTTTTTTCTCGTTGATTACCATTTTTTAATATTTTTTCATTCAAATGGCCGTATCTTTGGCAGGATTTGACGTATTTACATTCGTAAAAAACGAAAATGTGCGTCTTTTTCTAGGCTTCCAGAAAAAAATCAATTTAGATTTTATTGAGCAAGTCGAACGTCCGTTTCAGGGCAAAATATGCAAAAATATTTTTTTTCTCAAGGAAAGACACTCGTTTTTTTATTTTTTTAAATTTCCCCGAATTGTGAATACGAAAAACAGATTTTTGGTATTTTTTATATTATGGGATTCCTAAACACCGTGAAGTAACAGCTATTTTTATTTTTTGTATTTTTTTATTAATATTCGATTGAAGTGTGTAGCACTTGCTGTATGTTTACCAGGTTTTTGAAATACATATGACATATATGTTATATGTATTGGAGCCTTGGAGTGCTCCGCACACTTCAATCGAATATTAATAAAAAAAAATGTTTAAATAAAAATAGCTGTCACTTCACGGTGTTTCGGAATCCCATAATATAAAAAATACCAAAAATCCGTTTTTCGTATTCACAATTCGGGGAAATTAAAAAAAATAAAATAACGAGTGTCGTTCCTTGAGATAAAAAATATTTTTGCATATTTTGCCCTGAAACCGACGTTCGACTTGCTCAATGAAATCTAAAATAATTTTTTTCTGGAAGGCTATGAACAGACGCACGTTTTCGTTTTTTACGAATGTAAATACGTCGAATCCTGCCAAAGTTACAGCCATTTGAATGGAAAAATGTTAAAAAACCGTAATCAATGAGAAAAAACGTGAGAAATTTTTAAAAAATTCGACACTCGGTGAATATTTTTCAATAAAGTAACTCGATTTTTCAAAATTATTTGTGCATTTTTTTTACTGGCTGAAGTGACGTGGAATGCCTCATAGGTCAAATATGGCCAAATATATTCTTAATTTTCCGAAACATTCAATTGAGTACTTTACTTCCAAAACATTCCCGAAGACCACCCAAATTTTCAGCGTTCAAACTGGTATAGCCCCTTAACGATTACTCACTTCGCGAGTTTGCTAAGTATGCTCGGTGATCTTTTGACGACTTGGGAGGGTGACCTCTCGATCTCGTTGTTCGTCTCGTTGGTCGTCTTCTCGAACACTTGGAAGCGCGATTTAACGTTGAGTGCCGAGAGTTCTTCGAGTCCGAGATCAGGTTTGTCGGAAGCTGTGGAATTGCGCGCAAATTTTCTTTCATTCTTGTCATTGGTATGTTAATCAGGTGGAAAAATGGCTTGCTTCGAAAATTCCATTGCTCTTCTCACCGAGGAGTAATAAAGGGTGTCCCAAAATTATCTGACATTTTTAATTGCGCGCCATTTTTTTTGTGACGAACACAGAGTACTGATCTTTGACAAGTGCTCTTTTTAAGATTTTTTTTCACTGTTGCATGTATGGGTACAAACTTTTTTTTCCTTTTAAAGGTTCACTCTCCTAGAATGAAAAACAGTTTTTTCGTTGCATATGAATGTATATTTACTTAACAATTTATGATAGTGTAAAGCGACGAACAAAAAGTATGTTGCTGGCGTTGGTGATTGGCGCTCTCCAGGTAACCTCAAGCAAAACATTCAAAAAGATTCTTAACCTGTACAAGTGTGGCTATCGCTCGAACTAGAATTATTATTTTATATTCCAAAATAACAAAATGGCGGCATTTTTTCAAAGGTGTTCGAAAAACACGTTTTTTTTCGTTATAATTCGAGTAAAAGTATACGTAAAAAAGAATATTTTGTAATTATAGCCTTTTTTCGTGGCTCCAAAGTGGACTGGCCTCTTAAAGGACTGAACTGATTAGACAAAGTGAAAATCGACTTTACCAGCAATTGGATACCATTTCCATAATGGTATAGAGTTGAAAAATGCAAAAAAAAATCGTTCTTCGTAAAAAGGTACGGGTAGTCGTACTGGAACCGAGCGCGCGCACAACTGAGTAGACAAAGTGAAAATCTACTTTACCAGCAATTGGATATCGATTCTATCATGGTGTAAAGTTGAAAAATGCAAAAAAAATCGTTTTCCGAGAAAACCTACGGATAGCTGTACTGGAACCGAGCGCTTCTACTTTAAGGGGTTAGGCCACTCTAGAGGTCGAAAAATAGGCTTTTTGGGGATTTTTTTTTTCAGAAAAACTACAAAATAAATCGAGATTACAAAGAAGGGTGTTTATCATACATATCAGTGACTGTATACAATAATTTTTTTGAAGCGATTAATTTGAAAATGTGCAGGGTTTATCTCAAAACTGCATTTTTTAAGTTGGCCGGAAACATAACTCAGACAATTTTCAACCAATTCATTTGAAATGTTGAATATATCTTGAAAAATACATTGTCTATGAAAATACGTAGGATTTTTTTTTATATTGCACAGTTCATTTCTTATTAACAATTATCTGACGATTTTTCAGGCAAATTTTTCACTTTCCAAAAATTTGTCTAAAAAATCGTCAGATAATTGTTAATAACAAATGAACTATGAAATATTTTAAAAAATCCTACGTACTTCCATAGACAATGTATTTTTTTAAGGTATATTCAACATTTCAAGTGAATCGGTTGAAAAATGTCTCAGTTATGTTTCCGGCCAACTTAAGGGGACAGTCCACTTTGAAAATTTCGAAAAATCGATTTTTTTTACTGTTTTCGAAAGTACATACATTCAGAAATGTTGTGCCAACATTTTATGAAAATCCGAGCTCTCTGAGTATTTTTTTTTTACCTGAACCTCAGGACCTCAATTCGTCTACCTGAGCGTATAGAGCGCTCGGCCGACCCATCGTATAAACTTCAAACGCGTATTTCTCGAAACAACGTTTTCAAAATCTAGCTCCATCGTATCTCTAAAACTAATAAACCGATTCTCTTGAAATTTGAACCACATATTGTAAACATGATTCGCAACAAGATGACCCTCGATGATATTAAAATTTTGATTTTTACTCTTTTTTTGCGAAAAACTGCGAAAAAACGCGTTGTTTTTTACTTTTTTTCGTTTTTCATCTGCCATGTTTTTATTTTTTAATAAAACTTTATATCCGAGGGTCATTGTGTAGCTGATGTCGTGCTGAATCTAATGGACTTTGATTTTTTTGTTTCGGACTAGCCGTTGCCGAGTTGTGATGGAGCTACCTAGTCCACATATTTTTGAGGCGTTACGTTACTTAACGTTACGTTACTTAACATTACGTTCCTTAACGTTACGTTACGTTACTTAACGTTACGTTACTTAACGTTACGTTACTTAACGTTACGTTACTTAACGTTACGTTACTTAACGTTACGTTACTTAACGTTACGTTACGTAACGTTACGTTACTTAACGTTACGTTACTTAGCGTTACGTTACTTACGTTTTTGTATTTAAAAATGAATTAAATTTTTTTTTACGTATTTCAAGACTTTATTTATCAAGCCCAACAACTTTTTAATTCATATCTTTTATAAAATCCTCAAAAAAAATCGCGAAAATAACCTTTTTTCGTGGCTTCAAAGTGGACTGGCGCCGTAAAAAATGCAGTTTTGAGATAAACGCTGCACAGCCGCCATTTTGAAATTAATCGCTTCAAAAAAATCATTGTATACTGATATGTATGATAATCACCTTTTTTTGTAATCTCGATTTATTTTGTAGTGTTGCTGAAAAAAAATCCCCAAAAAGCCTATTTTTTCGGCCTCTAGAGTGGCCTAACCCCTTAAAGGGCTGTACTTGGTAGACAAAGTGAAAATCGACTTCACCAGGATATAAATTCTATCATAGTATAAAGTTTAAAAAAGCAACCAAAAAATCGATGTTTTCATCCCGTCACACTAGAATAACCCCTTATTAAATAAAAATATCAGATAATTTTGAGACACCCTACACAAGAAAGCCTGTTAAAATACAGTGTGTTAGAAAATGCACGAAGCGAGTGAACCGTCGTATCAGTTTGCTCATTTTTTTGCACAAATCACAATGCTCGGAGTGGCCTGCTTCGTGAGGATCTCATCCGCTGTCGATTAATCGTGTTTAGTCTAGCTGGCGAAAAGTAAAATCAAACGTTCCTGTTAACGCAACCTCGCAAAAAAAAACAACGTTAAATCCATTTGTTCTACACGTTTCATGTTTAATGTTGTTAAAAATCGTTCCAACAACGGGGACAAACTTCCATAGATTTTAAAATTTCTTTCGACTCGTCTCGTCGACAAAATTCATCGATTTTACCTCTGACCACGTCAGGCGGCAATTCTTTGGGCTGGTTCTCCCGAATGATCATCTCCGGCTTTCGAGGTCGCACTAGGAAGAATTTAAAACATGTAACGGATTGCTGGGAGGGCTGGTACAGAGTTGGGCGTAGTTCGATTTATAATTACGAATACGAATTTATTCACATCGTGATTTTCATGTGAATATAAATCCAAATTTATTCATACTTCACTTATTTGTATTCACATGCGTGCATACAAATACAATTGTATTCATAAATATTCTGAAAATACAAATAAATTCACAGAAAAAATTGTGAATATTCACAAAAAATGTGAATAATTACAAAAAATCCTGTGAATTAAAAAAAAATTCACATAAAAATCTGTGAATGCAAATGTATTCACAACAAATTGTAAATACGAAAAAATTCACAAAATATGTTGTAAATTTTTTCGTATTTAAGACAAATTAAAATTAAATACACAACGATTAGATTAAAATTTACACTAAAAGTGAGTTCTTACTTGTTGAGTTCAACACTTATCATCAAATGGTGAAATATTTGGAATAATTTTTACGTTCCGGTAACGCCGATTTTTTTTTACCTAAAAGAGGGAAATTATTATTGGTTCAAAAGAAGCCGTTTTTTCGGCTGAACAAATTACAGAGTCTTCCAGTATGTCTGACGGTATCGCAAAAAAATCGCCAGAGTGGCACGGAGCGAGGTTCCGGTATGAAAAAATTAATTTGTGTGGTTTCATTTTTTCCCCCTAGAACCTCGATCCGTGCCACTCTGGCGATTTTTTTGCGATATCGTCAGACATACGGGAAGACTCTGTAAATTTTTCAGCTAAAAAAAAAGTCCGTTTGTTAATAAAAAAATCATTTCCCCCTTTTTTTGGTAAAAAATCAGCGTTACCGGAACGTGAAAATTATTTCAAGTCGTCCGCTCGAAAGCTAACACAAAATTACAACTTTTATGCACGGAGATTTTTTTCAGTTACTTCTAGTTTCCGAGGTATATTCATTTGAAAAAAGGGCATTTTCTGTGAATTAAAAGAAATTCACATTAGAAATCTGTGAATGCAAATGTATTCACAAAAAATTGTAAATACGAAAAAATTCACAAAATAAGTTGTGAATTTTTTCGTATTTGAGACAAATTAAAATCAAATTCACAACGATTAGATTAAAATTTACACGAAAAGTGAGTTCTTACTTGTTGAGTTCAACGCAATGTTTTCTCTCAAAATACGCAAGGACTTGTGGTGTAAATTTTAATATAATTGTCGGGAATTCGATTTTAATTTTCTTCAACTTGAGGAAATTCACAGCTCATTTTGTGAATTTTTCCATATTTCTAATGTAATATTTGAAACTCGCAACTTTTTTTGGAAAAATTTATTTACCTCGACGCAATGTTTTCTCTCAAAATACGTAAGAACTCACTTTTGGTGTGAATTTGAATCTAATCATTGTGAATTTGATTTTAATTTGTCTTCAATACGAAAAAAAATCACAACTTATTTCGTGAATTTTTTTGTATTTACAATTTTTTGTGAATACATTTGCATTCACAGATTTTGATGTGAATTTTTTTTTAATTCACAGGATTTTTTGTAGATATTCACAATTTTTGCTGTGAATTTATTTGTATGCATGCATGTGAATACAATAATTAAAGTGTGTGAAATTTATTATTATTTAAAGAATTTATTTGTATGCATGCATGTGAGTACAATAATTAAAGTGTGAAAACATTTGGATTTATGTTCACATGAAAATCACGATGTGAATAAATTCGTATTCGTATTTATAAATAGAATTACGCCCAACTCTGGGCTGGCAATACTCTGGGCCCATTCAGCCTCGGAGAAAAATTCGAATCGCGAATAAAAGCCCAAAAGGAAACATCGATTTGATTTTAAATTTGTTCTTCATCGAAACGCCTAGTATTCGACCTCAATGGACGAGAAGTATGCTCCTTCGGAAATAATCTCTGAAAATGACCTCGTAAATGATATTTTTCCGAAGAAGTAAAAAAAAAAAACAAAAAACGAAAAATTAACTAATTCCTCGCGCGATCTACTTCTGGCTTTACGAGAGAAATTTACGCAAATGTAAGATCGACTAATCGAATGACCTCGTTGAAACGCGCGAGAACAACTTACCAGGCTGATCCGATTCCTCGACCGGTTTCGGCTGGAAAAGTTCCTTAAAGTGGGCCTTGCAGTAGAGCGTGCTCTCGTGGCTCTGATAATTGTCAACGTTCAGCTGCTTGCTGCACTGAACGCATCGGAAGCAATTTTTGTGCCAGACCAGACCCTCGGCCTTCGTCTGTTCCATTTGGAAGACGACCTTGCCGCAACTGCGACAATTCGGATTCGCGTCGCCATTTTGGCCCACCTGGAAATCCGCGCAACCGGAGTTTGTTAGAAAAGCCTCGTAAATAATTATCGAGGTCGGGAAATTCCACTTTGGACGATTGGTCGAGGCGTCGGTAGTCTCGATCTTTGTGGATTTCATATTTAATGAAATTCTTGAGATCTTAGACCACAGTAGGGGGTATAAAATCATGTGCGAATTTAACAATTTTTTTTCGTATGAAAAAGTGATTCACTCATAAAATTAAGGCAGGAAATGCCTTTACAATTTTCAAAAAATCGATTTTTTAAACATATTTCGAAAATATTATACCCAAAGCATATACTGACCAAAGGAAAACTCGAAATATTGAATATTTGCGGAGTTATCGCATATTGTATAGAGCGCGGGGACAGCATGCGGTCAGGTAGCGAGTCACATGTTGAAACTTAAAACGCGATTATCTCGAAACTACTTTTTCAAAAACTGCTCGTGTTGTAGCTCAAAAAGTAATCGACCGATTTGGATGGAATTTTGGGAGGTTACTCTCAGTAATATTATCGGAAGGATATACCTAAAGTTTGAAAGGTAGCGTGTAAATAAATAATTTTTTTGGGGTCAAATATGTCGAAAAAATGGTCGAAAATTCGAACTTTGGAGTAAAAAGGCTCCCAAATTTTCAATTTTGCACTTTTTCATCATTTTTTAGGTATATCCTTCCCCTTAATATGTCAGTAAACGAATGACACTTATTAAATCTTTTTCAGATCAACAGAAAAAGATTGACAACTGCAGCACTTTTCGATGTCGCGGAAAACAGGCGTCCGAAGACCCTTAATAACGTCGCCATTTTGTTGGTCATCCCAAAATTTTTTTTTGAACTCGACAGTTATAATAAACTCATGTCCGAATTTGAAAATGATCAGATTATTTTAGCCCCTCTAAAAAAATTCCCGATAAATACCTATTTTTCACGCTCCTAAAGGCATTTCTCGCCTTAAGGGGCAATATACACCTAAATACACTATGGGCCTGGTATCGATGATTCCATGTAAGTTGACAAATTTCATGATTTATTCGTTCCCAAATTTTCAAACGCGTTTTTCTCAAAACCACGTTTTTCAAATCGGTACCCAAAATTTCTCGAAAACCAATGAACCGATTCCCTTGAGGTTTTTTGTGGTTAATCTATACACCATTATCTAGTACTTGTCATAGGATTTTTCTTTTCCGTTACTTAGTTTTTGTTTTATAGGCAAAATAATAACTAATTTTTGGCCCAAAAATAACTATTTATGTTCAAACGTCCGCCATTTTGTCATAAATCGATATTTTCAAAATCGGCTATGACAAGTACTAGATTATAGTATCTAATTTAATAATCTTTTTGTTTTTTTTTTCAGATGGTTTTTGAAGAAACGCCTTTTTTACGACGCTCCAAGGATCATAAAATATCCTTGTATATTTTTGATATTTTTAAATAAAGAAAATTAAACATATTTTTGAATGTATATACTTTTAGATAATTGAAACCCCAATCCGAAATTTCAAATAGTTTTCCTTGAAAAAATTCACAAAAATGACCTTTTTCCGGCTTCTAGGATCTCCCCTTAATAACGCGGCCATTTTGTTGGTCATCCCAAAAAAAAAAATTTTTTTTTACCTTGACAGTTATTATAAACTCATGTCCAAATTTGAAAATGATTAGATTATTTTATCCCCTCTAAAAAAATTCCCGAAAAATACCTATTTTCCACGCTCGTAAAGGGATTTCTCGCCTTAAAAGCGTTTTTCTCGAAACGCGTTTTTTTCCAATTGGCGTGACAAATAACTTCAACAATTTTCACTCGATTTACTTCAAATTAAAAAGTTATGTTCCTCATTGCATTTCGTAGAGGAGTACATACCGAATTTCTGATAAATCGAAAACTTTTCATTTTATGAGCAGTTTTATACGAAATTTTTCACTGAAAATTCTTTCAAATACCTACAACTTTTGAATACAACAATATTTTTTAAATTCCGTACGTACGTCTCTAGTTATTCTAATGTAGATTGACGAGAATTTTTGTTTTTTGTTCTAGGTAATAAATTGTGGATGCTAAATGTCACGCCGCGGAGCGCCCAAAAAAAAGATAACAAGAGAAAATATTAGTAGTCGGCGGTTTTGTACATAGAAAACAAATATATATATTTTCTAACAATGTTTTTAACATTTTCTAACAATATTTAACAATGTTTTTTCGTATGAAAAAGTAATTCACTCGTAAAATTAATTACACATCGATTTAGTATGAATATCAAGTCATATTAAATAGATGTGTAATTAATTTTACGAGTGAATTATATTTGATATTATACTAAATCGATGTGTAATTAATGTTACGAGTGAATCACTTTTTCATACGAAAGAACATTGTTAAATTCGCACATGATTGTATACCCGTAACTGTGGCCTAACCCCTTAATACGCGAGCAAACATTGCTACTGCACGAGCCAAGCTATTTCGGTAATTTCGAAATGTGGAATACGAGGCAAGCACCACTGTGTGACGGACTGCACGTCATATCCTGGTACACATAAGCGGTCCAGAATTATCGCTCGGTCCATATTCGCACCAACTCATCCGTGTGTATACTGCACGAACGTATGCTGGGATGTAACGTGAAGAAATACGTCCGCCGTTGACGGAAGTAGTGCAGGAGATATATAAATAAAAATGCTGAGGCCAAGACAGCAGCCGGTGATATGCTAAGCCGTCTTCCCTCGTACGAAAGAGATAAATATTTCTGGCTCCCGACTCGCTGACCCATATATCCATTTTTTAAACTCCCGTGCGTTACGTCACACTTAAATAGGAGGGAAAAACATATGACCCTTCAGCGTTGTCGCCTTTCAATTTTGAAATTCCATTTCTTTTTTGAGCCTGAAAACTCGATTTGGATTTTTTCGTATTCCAAGCCGGTGAATGACGAACGAGTGTAATATTTTCAATGACAAAATCAGTCAGATGTGAGCAACTATTGCTTGTCTATATAAACAGGGTATCCTGTTACGAATGGATTATCCTGCCACTGTCGATCACGTTCTACACACTTCGACAAAAGCATCAAACGCCCTGTAATTTTCTATCCGGACAAAAAATCAAATATCCCGGCGAAAAAAAATCGTAAACCAATTTACCAAACGGCGTTTTAAAGAAGATAAAATCCGCTTCGTTTTGCTTTTTTATTTTTATTTTTGCGATTTTTTCAGTACCCGGTACGTCATTTTGAATATGCCGATTTTTCACGATTTTCGCACTTTGCAGAATCGCGTGCTGAACTTTGAAAAAATAGTCATCTCACCATTTGGCGATAAGTTCCTTGATTTGCGATTTTTTTCGCAGAGTAATTTAGTTTTTTTTCTTGAAAAAAAAAGTCAGGCTTCGGAAAAGCCGGAATCGTGCGGTGTAACTTGAAAACTATGAAGTTTGGAATATTTAGTCTAAGGAGTAAAAAGTTATATTTTGTTATCGTGGAGTAACTAAATTTTTTAAAGATTTTTTTCCCAAATTTTTCCGTATCGCTAGTTTTGGTTGATAGTCGACGATTTGTCTCGTTCATTTATCGTCGTGACTTTGAAACAAAGATGTTTTAATGAAAATATCATGACATGTTGCTTAAGGGGTTCTAGGGTAAAAAAATGGAACCACATAAATTAATTTTTTAATTCAACATTTTAGAAAATGCCGTTTTGTTCAAATGAATATATTTCGGAAACTAGAAGTAACTAAAAAAAATGTCTACACATAAAAGTTGTAGTTTTGTGTTAGCTTTCGAGCGAAATATTTGAAATAATTTTTACGATCCGGCAACGCCGATTTTTTACCAAAAAAGGGGGAAATTATTATTTTACTCAAAAGAAGCCGTTTTTTTTGGCTGAAAAAATTACAGAGTCTTCCAGTATGTCTGACGGTATCGCAAAAAAATCGCCAGAGTGGCACGGAGCGAGGTTCCGGTATAAAAAAATTAATTTGTGTGGTTTCATTTTTTTTACCCTAGAACCTCGATCCATGCCACTCTGGCGATTTTTTTGCGATATCGTCAGACATACTGGAAGCCTCTGTAATTTTTTCAGCCAAAAAAAATGGCCGTTTTTTTATAAAAAAAAATTTCCCCCTTTTTTGGTAAAAAATCAGCGTTACTGGAACGTAAAAATTATTTCAAGTCGTCCGCTCGAAAGCTAACACAAAACTACAACTTTTATGCACAGACATTTTTTTCCAGTTACTTCTAGTTTCCGAGATATATTCATTTGAAAAAAACGGCATTTTCTAAAATGTTGAATTAAAAAATCTGAAAAAATTCACATAGAATGCCTTTTAGCAGTACTTTGATGTAACCAATTATGGGGCAGATCTGAGATGTTCGAAAAAAAGTGGCTGAATTGACGGAGAATTCCTCATATATAATTCTATCACTTAAAAAAGGAAAAAAAATAAATCGATTTTTTGATGGTTGTAAATGTATATTCCGCCTTAAAAGGTGTGGAGGTGCACTAAGATAGGATTTTTGGAAAATCGACTCCTAAGGGGGTAAAAAGGGGTGTAAAAGTTTGTATGGAAAATTATATTTCTTGCGTGTGGACGCGAGCGAAAGCTAGTCTTTGATAAGGAAAGGATTGCCTTTAACCAATATGGAGAGGGAGGCGGGGGAGGGGGGGGGGGATAAAAATCTACTCACGGAGTTCAATTGTTGTTGAGTCTTGGCTGGGTCTGACGAACGAACGTTGAGCACCGATTTCTTGCTGAGGGCGTCGAATTTGCTGAAGCTCGATTTCTGAAATCGACAGACCAAAACGAAGTTTCACATCCTCGTACTTACGCATTGTACACTTAAATTAATCGACCCCTCGCTCCGCCCATAGTCAGACGTCTTTGAGCACGAATAATTCCGGTGATCGTTCATCAATTCGTAAATATTCTATCAAATGCACAATAAACGCATTACACTTTTAGTGGCCCAATTATTTTTGTGACTTTACTTTTCTTTGCTCCTACGAAATGAGATTCTAATCAAAGCACACCGTATTCGGAAATCGATAAACGTAATTGTGCTACTTTTTTTAAATGACGAATCACTGCTCGAGAACGAAAGCTGCGCGTGTTTGGACGCATAAAACACAAATATATGAAAAATGTTAATCTTTTCGTTAATATATTAGGTTGGTGAGAAAGTCTTTGCGTTTTGTCACTGAAAATAAAATAATAAGGCAGTCTTAAAACGAATGATTAATTTTATAATCATAAAATTAATTACTTAATATTTAAATACTTATTTTTTTATGATGATAAAATTAACGATTCGTTTCAAAACTGCTTTTTTATTTTATTTTGAACGAAAAATAATATAATATATAGCTAATAATAATCTATTTGTATAAAATAATTATCTATATATTATATTATATATGAGGCATTCCACGTCACTTCAGCCAGTAAAAAAAATAATCTACAAGTAATTTTGAAAAATCGAGTTACTTTATTGAAAAATATTCACCGTGTCGAAATTTTTAAAAAAATTCTGACGCTTTTTCTCGGGGATTACCATTTTTTAACATTTTTCCATTCGAATGACTGTATCTTTGGCAGGATTTGACGTATTTACATTCGTAAAAAACGAAAACGTGCGTCTTTTCATAGCCTTCCAGAAAAAAAATTAGATTTTATTGAGCAAGTCGAACGTCCGTTTCAGGGCAAAATATGCACAAATATTTTTTTTCCCAAGGAAAGATACTCGTTATTTTATTTTTTTTAATTTCCTCGAATTGTGAATACAAAAAACGGATTTTTGGTATTTTTTATATTATGGGCTTCCGAAACACCGTGAAGTAACAGCTATTTTTTTTAATTTTTTTTAATTAATATTCGATTGAAGAGTGCGGAGCACTCCAAGGCTCCAATACATACGACATATATGTCATATGTATTTCAAAAACCTGGTATACATACAGCGAGTGCTCCACACTATCCAATCGAATATTAAAGAAAAAATAAAAAAAATAAAAAATAGCTGTTACTTCACGGTGTTTAGGAATCCCATAATTTAAAAAATACCAAAAATCCGTTTTTCGTATTCACAATTCAGGGAAATTCTTAAAAATAAAACAACCAGTGTCTTTCCTTGAGAAAAAAAATATTTTCGCATATTTTGCCCTGAAACAGACGTTCGACTTACTCAATAAAATCTAAATTCATTTTTTTCTGGAAGACTAGGAAAAGACGCACATTTTTGTTTTTTACGAATGTAAATACGTCAAATCCTGCCAAAGATACAGCCATTTGAATGGAAAAATATAAAAAAATGGTTATCAACGAGAAAAAACGTCAGAAATTTTTAAAAAATGTCGACACTCGGTGAATACATTTTTCAATAAAGGAACTCGATTTTTCAAAATTATTTGTGGATTTTTTTTACTGGCTGAAGTGACGTGGAATGCCTCATATATAAAGTACGATTATATATATATATATATATATATATATATATATATATATATATATATATATATATATACACACACAATAACTAATAATAATTAATTATTTTTACTAGAAATGAAATTAACCATTCGTTCAAGATTGCTTTTTTTTTTTTCATTTTATTTTTGGTGATAAAACACAGACTTTCTTGCCAACCTTATCATTCCTACCCAGACTTTTCACACGTCCTAATTTCTCGTCAAACGTTTCGATCTTCCATCGATAATTGGAAGTCCCAACGCTTGCAGATAGGAACGAAATGTCTTCGAGAAAAAAGTTAAAATTCACCGATACGTCGAAAAACTAAAAAAAAAAAAAAACGACGTATCAACAGTGTGTTTTCCCGTTCTCCACCTTACCTCGGGCTTGAGTAGATTCGCATGCGAAAGATCCTGAATTTCCTTATCATGGCCACTCGTTAAATGTGCCAAATTACAGTAAGAAGCCCTCTGTCCGTTTTCGTTCCCCCGATTGTCGTAATCGGGACAATTATTTTGTCGATACGGTTAACATTGTTTGTTTTTGTTTGTTTGGGTTTGTTTCATGCACGGGTCCCATGGAATTAAACAAAAGATAGAAAAAAATGATATGCGTGTTAGTTTTCGTATGAGAAAAAAGAAATGAGAAGCGCTACGAAAAAATGTTCGGTGACGACACGTTCGCCGAAAACGAGAACTCGGTGCGTGACGAGTCAAAAATATATGGAATGAAAAACCTATTTGCAAAAAGTGCCATGACTCTCAAATTCATGGAAAAAAAAACTTTTCCACATTGTGCAGAATATATGTGGATTTTCAAATATTCTTATGATTTTTTTTAACGAATTTATTAATTCTTCGGTTCGTTTAGTAAAAGTCCTACGGTTTTCGAGATTTTGAGCTTCGTGCTGTTTTTGAAAAAAAAATGATCAGCTTTTGGTTTTTCGCATGCCATTTCTACAGATGACACGAATCGACAATAACTAATCAACTTTTTTTAAGTAATTGCTTTTTTGATAAAGTTTCCTTAACATACTCTTTGCGGCATAGTGTAACTAATTCATTTCAGATGTTGACGATTCAAAAGTGTTTTTTAATTAAATATGGCGGTTGTAAATGCGTTTCAAGATTTCTAGGACTTCAAAACCTACTAAAACATACATATTAAATTTTTGTTTTTCACGTAGCGGGTGTCATCAATAACGAAAGAGCACAAAAACGAACTTTGTACATCATAAATCTGATTACAACTAATCTAGCAGGTAAACCATAACCAAAAAATAGGTAAAAGCTTGGTTTTTGATCCATTGAATACGATCCCGAAGTCTAAACCGTCAAATTGAAAATGGCGGATCCAATATGGCAGCTGCTAATGGCTGAAACTATAGGATTTTTTCCAAATTTGATGATCTATTTCTTTGGGGGGAGCTTATTTCATGTAATAGCGACCTCGAAAACCCCATGTACTAACTTTCGCTATCATCAAACGACGTTTTGCATTTATGGTCCACCATATTGGATCCGCCATCTTGTATTCTCGAATTTTGAGTGCAGATTTGTAATCAGCGACCCCGAAAACCCCCGAGTACCAACTTTCGCTATCATCAAACGACGTTTTACATTTGTGGTCCGCCATATTGGATTCGCCATCTTGGATTCTCGAATTTTGAGTGTAGATTTGTAATCAGCGACCCCTAAAACCCCCGAGTACCAACTTTCGCTATCATCAAACGACGTTTTGCATTTTTGGTCCGCCATATTGGATCCGCCATCTTGAATTCTCGAATTTTGAGTGCAGATTTGTAATCAGCGACCCCGAAAACCCCCGAGTACCAACTTTCGCTATCATCAAACGACGTTTTGCATTTTTGGTCCGCCATATTGAATTCCCGAATTTTGAGTGCAGATTCGTAATCAGCGACCCCGAAAACCCCCGAGTACCAACTTTCGCTGTCATCAAACGAGGTTTTGCATTTCTGGTCCGCCATATTGGATCCGCCATCTTGGATTCCCGAATTTTCAGTGCAGATTTGTAATCAGCGACCCCGAAAACCCCTGAGTACCAACTTTCGCTGTCATCAAACGACGTTTTGCATTTCTGGTCCGCCATATTGGATTCGCCATCTTGGATTCCCGAATTTTGAGTGCAGATTTGTAATCAGCGACCCCGAAAACCTCCGAGTACCAACTTTCGCTATCATCAAACAACGTTTTGCATTTATGGTCTGCCATATTGGATCCGCCATCTTGAATTCCCAAATTTTGAGTGCAGATTCGAAATCAGCGACCCCGATAACCCCCAAGTACCAACTTTCGCTATCATCAAACAACGTTTTGCATTTATGGTCCGCCATATTGGATCCGCCATCTTGAATTCTCGAATTTTGAGTGTAGATTTGTAATCAGCGACCCCAAAAACCCCCGAGTACAAAATTTCAAGCCAATTGCACGTAAAGGAAAATGTGTGCTTTAAAGGGTTGAAGTTAAAAAGATTTTTCTAGATAAACCAAATAACTAAGAGTATTTTTTTGAAAAACCGGGTCGAAAAAAGTTATCATTCGTAGAAATGGCATGCGAAAAACCAAAAGCCTTTGTCTTTTATCTCGAAAACCGTGGGACTTTTACTGAACTGAAATTTCAGCATGTAGTAGGGCATTTTCTGACCTATCAGTTGCAGGCTTATCCATTCATAACAGGACGACCCTGCATAAACATACTAGGGTGATAAAAAAAATCGACTATTTTTTTTTCTTTCGAATTCCCCTATTCAGCAGCTGCAGTAAGGTGAAATAAGACACCTGTTAAAATAGGAGCCCTTAATTTTAATATCAAGAGGTTCCTCGTCACATTTTCTATTTCCTATGCTAATGACATGGAGAAAACTTTGCTTGTCAATTTGGAATTTTATAACTTGCCAACGGGTCAACGTACAACAATGGCCAATACATTATTTTGTAGGGAATTGAACGCTCTATAAAAAAGGTCTCTTGTCGTTTTATGATAAATCTACTCTGCCAAAAGTTATTCAAGGTCAAAGTTCAATTTATAGTAAATTTCAAGATTTTTTTCACTTTTCCGGTGAAACTATCAGACTTATCACAAAATGTGATAGGACCTTTTTTGTACATCATTTCATTTTCTATGAAAATCATCTCATTAAATAACTAAAAAATTTAATAGTTTAAATGGCCTTATGAATTCATTTTATGGAGAAAAGTTGCTATTTCCGTGAAATTAATTGTTATATTAACCAAAAATATATATAAAAAGACTTCAATTATTATAAACTTACTTCTTGTTGTTTATTTACAGTACAAAAAAGTTATTAAGTATTTCTTTCTACAACTCCTATATTTAAAACGAAAAACGTATTGTTTTAGAAAAAAATATAAATAAAACGAAAAACATACTCATGTGTTTTATAATTACCATCAGCAGTGAACATTGAAAAGTAACTATTGACAAAAAAATTGTCGATTTTTTAAAATCACCCTAATACTCGACCTCATCAACTTTATCGTTAAACGATAATTATTAACAATTTTCAATGTAATTTCAATAATTCCAGAATATTGATAAAAATTAATATTTTTTACCCAAGAATTTAAGATTTTGCAAAAGTAAAAAAACGGATTTGTAAAGCACGCCCGTGACCTCGTTCTCGTACGGGTTGAGGTGATCAGGGGCTACGAGGGATGTTTTTTTCTTTCGTTTGTTCTTTTCTCGACACTTCCCCTTGACGTATGTCACAGTGAAAAAACAAATAAAATCGAAATTGAAAAATCACGAAGGTGAAAAGCACCTTCCAGCTTATTTAAGAGAACGAAAAATTATATTTAAGGGACTACACCACTGTAAACGTCTAAAATTAATCGATTTTTCGCGATTTGTTTCGGTGGAAGGACAAGTAAGAGGAATATAATATTCAAGAGTGGTATTAATAATATATTCAAGTGAACAAAAAAAAATTGATATTAAAAATGATACAAAATGGTGAATCAAATTTGACTTTGGAATTTTTTTTTAATTCTATTCATTTACATGAGTATAGCTGGAAAAACACGTAGAGTATTTTGAAAGTATTAATTTTTGTGTAATTGGCAAGCATTTAAAGTAAATGCTCAATTTTCGATAGAAAAAAAGGACCATCATTCGTTAATAAATGATTTTATAATTAAATCATGTGCTGAAAATTTGGAGTAAACAGAATGAAAATTGTGTTCCTAGAAAAACGGTTCCTAGAGAACGGAAAAACTCTGAGAGCCTTTTTTACAAGTACCAAACTTTTTTCTCCTCATTCTAGATGGTTCACAAAGCATCTCGCCCAAAAATGACTCATTTTTTTATGATTTCTTTTAAGGCGATAAAATAATAGTATCATTTTTTAATTTTGACATTACCTTGTTTCAACTTTCAAGTCTTAAAAAAATTCTAACCAAAGCATCTCGCCCAAAAATAAGTCATTTTTCATTATTTTTTTTAACGATGAAAAAATAATCGTGTCATTTTTAAATTTTGACATTATCTTATTACAACTTTCAAGTGTTAACAAAAATTCTTTCTCAACAAAACAAAATGGCGGTGTTATAAGGCTTTAGGCATCTTTTAAAAAACTGCTCATGTTCTAGGCCAAAAAGTCTGAAATTTTGGGAGGTTTCTCACTATAACATTATTGGAAGGAACCTATAAAAATATTTAAAAGTATAAAATCGATAATTAAGTAGGCTTTGTAATCAAATTTTCATATTTTCACCATTTTCTTGACAATTTTTCCCACAAAAAAGTAATTTATTTACGCGACAACCTTAAAACTTTAGATATATTCTTCCAATAATGTTTTAGTGAGAAACCTCCCAAACTTTCAGCCAGATCGATCAATAACTTTTTGAGCTATAACATGAGCAGTCTTTCAAAAGACGCCTAAAGGAATACCTTATAACGGCGCCATTTTGTTTTGTTAAAAAAAAATTTTTAACACTTCAAACTTGAAATAAGATAATGTCAAAGTTTAAAATGATGCGATTATTTCATCACCTTTAAGGGGTTACGTGGGTTTGAAAATTTCAAAAAATCAAGGCAGGAACAAAAGGGTGCCCTGGACATGGCAGCTGCAGCAGGATTTCTACTTTAAGGAGCTGGAAACGACGATTCTGTATAGGTTTAAGGGGTTACCCCCACCTGCGATTTTGAATTTTTTTTGTTTTATTGCATTTTTTTGAAGTGCAATTTGAAGTGCAGTTTTTTTTTGATGCCCAGAATAGATGACTCTATGTAAGTTTACAAAAAAAAAATATTTTCTTCGTGTAAACTGAAATTGAAATTTTAAACGCGTTTTTCTCAAAATGGCATTTCTGAAGTCGGTGACCAAGATTACTCGAACACTAATGAACCGATCTTCTTGAAATTTTGCAGGCTTATTTAATACATAAAAATGTAGTCTTTAATCGTTCGATTTTTTTTTTCGAAAAAAATGGCCGTTTTATAGCCAAAAAACGGCCGTTTTTTTCGTTAAAATCGAACCATTAACTTTGACTGTCCGCCATTTTGTGAAAAATGAATATTTTTTAAAATCCTTTGATTAAAGACTAGTTTATACTTATATTTGACTAAATCCATCCGCATTTTTTTTTTTCAGATGATCCACTTCGCCGCAATGTTGGTCATCGCAAACCGTGTATATAAAAACATTATTTCATTGACGGCCATTTGCCACTAAACAATGTAATTTTTTCAATAAAAAAATTACTGAAAGTTCTTCAAGATGTGTTCTTTGAGATGGTATATTGATCGATTAAAAAAGTTTTGTAGTTTTCTTTAAAAAAATTCATGAAAAAGGCCTTTGTTTGCGCTACAAGTGGGGGTAACGCCTTAAAAAAAAATTCCTCCAGGTCCCACCGGCTGAATTTCCCAAATAAAAAAAAAATTGTCGAAATGTTTCTCTTTTATGTGCTTACCATTTTGACTAAAATAATTTCTATATTATATTTTTTTAACAGAGAATATTTGCTTTCTTTGCTTCAAAACCCACGTAACCCCTTAAAAAATTATTTTCCCCCCTTAAGCCAATTGAGAAAAAAATCAAAATTTTTTGATAATTCTACAGTGGTGTTGCCCTTCAGGAAACAAAACGAAGTGTGGAGAAAAAGAGAGAAAAAGAACAATCCCCGCTTGCCTCGAGCACCATACGCGTGTCCGTGTATCATGCCGGGACGTACTTACGAGGGCTTTGACGGACACACCGGCGAACACGGTTGCTTCTTTGGCGAACTTCGAGCAATCCCACTGGCATAGTCTCAAGTCGTCCATAGACTTTGCCTTCTATACGATTACACATATACATACACGCACACACCCGCGGTATCGCCCGGTAAGTTAGATTGTTATACAAATAACACATTGGACATATTAATACGAATGTAGCGGATATTGAGCGATATCTCCGGACACGTGTTATTGCGGTTAATATCGATCGTTGAGAAGAAAAAGTACAAGTAGAAGTAGAAGAGACGAAAGAATTTAAAAAAAAACACGAACAATAAGAGAGCACAGCAAAGAAGAAAGCACATATGCGGTTGTATTATTGGCTCGTATACTCATCACGTTTTGTTGATACGAGAGACCACTTCATTGCCGTTTTTAATATGTTTTATTTGTTTATTTATTATTAATTTTTTTATTTCAATTCTCCGCACGTCGCAATTTATATAAGTATGGACATTAATTTTGGTAGTACGTTATTTATACGAACCTCCTGAGTTTCCGAAGTCTGTTCCGAAATTCCAAAGGCCGACTGATCGACGTCTGTCATGTTCGATATGTCGCCAAAGCTGCGGCACTGTTAGTAATGAAAGAAAAAGAAGAAAAACACAGCTGACAGATGTAACTTTGGCGAAGCGAGTTAGTCAATTAAATCATCACTTATAATCTTATCATATCTCATATATGCGTGTGTATATATATATATACAGGGTGGCCCAGAACCGAATGAGTTTCCTGAAATGGGGGGTTGAGGGTGAAATTCTGAGTCGATTGATATAAGCATGTGTGGGTCTCAGATCAACCGCTGAATTATTATTAATTTTTAAAGGCGGGTGCACTTGATTGGCTGGCCTTTAAAATTCCTTGAAATGGGGGGAGGCGGTTGGGGGTGAAATTCTGAGTCGATTGATATAAGCATGTGTGGGTCTCAGATCAACCGCTGAATTATTATTGATTTTTAAAGGCGAGCCAATCAGGTGCGCCCGATGAGCCGGCGGATCGCTCACGGCGTACGGCGGTGAGCGATCCGCCGGCTCATCGGGCGCACCTGATTGGCTCGCCTTTAAAAATCAATAATAATTCAGCGGTTGATCTGAGACCCACACATGCTTATATCAATCGACTCAGAATTTCACCCCCAACCGCCCCCCCCCCCCTTATTTCAGGGGACGCATTCATTTTTGGGACACCCGGTATATATTGATATAAACTCGAGGAAAAATTCATCATTTTCAGTTGAAGAATATACAAGTAGACGAGGCTCGGCAATTGAATAGACAATAAATAACAGATTTGAAAACCACATTGGAATAAAAAAAAACGCGTTTCGAAGAATGATCTTTCCCACCGCCACGCATATGGAACGACAATACCATAATTCAAAAGAGTGTTTTCCATGTTATTTTGCCTAACAGGAGATCGCGTTAAAAACACGCTTCTCCGATTTTACATAGTTAATATATAATAACGAATAAAATTTAGTGTATGCAATTTATCGAGTGTTATTATGTAGTTTTCAATGCCAATCGACGATCCAAAGCGTTCACGTCCTATAACTGGTCCAACCGGTGTATTATCAATCCTCGCGAACCTTCCATGTTCGACGAGCTTGTTCCAGTGGTTCGATTAAATTCAATTAAATTTCAAGTTTATACACGCTGCGTGGGCGCGCAAAGCGAGCTATCGAACCAGGCGAGGATCTCTTCGCCATATATGTACATACAGGGTGTCCTGGTACGAATGGATAATCCTGCAACTGTTGATAGGTCAGATCATGTCCTACATGCTGAAATTTCAGTTTAGTAAAAGTCCCACAGTTTTCGAGATATAAATCATCTGCTTTTGGTTTTTCGCATGTCATTTCTGCAAATAACTTTTTTGACTCGGTTTGATAAAAAATATTCTTGGCTATTTGTTTTATCTAGAAAAGTCTTCGTTTTAACCTTAAATGTTGAGGAAACTTTATGAAAAAAGATCTTGTGCAGGATTTTCATACAAACCAATTGGAACATCTGACTTTGATAGCATGCGATGTCAAAAAAATGTACTACGCATATCGTACCGATTACTTTGAAAAGTTGCATGCGAAAAACCAAAAGCAGATGATTTTTTTTTAATAATATAAAGCCCAAAATATCGAAAATCGTGGGTTTTTTAGTAAACTGAAATTGCAGCCTATAGTAGGGCATGATCTGACCTATCGGAAGTTGCAGGATTATACATTCGTAACAGGACACCCTGTATATGTACCAGGCATATCGAGTATTCCAAGCGCAATGGACAAGCCCTTGATCATATTTATTCTTTCCTGTCCATTAAGCCGATTGCTTCTATCGGTTCTGGAATATGTAAAGTATACTTTTTATTCTGAAATACCACTTTCGACAATGAGCTTCCTAGTTGGGAACTTCGTTACGTAAGGAAGCAAAATTTTTGATTTTCATGTCATATTTTCCAAATGTTTTACTGCTTGATTTTTGTCAAAACCAGTCGATGACGAAGAGAAAATAGAAAACCTCAAGGCCTTGGACCAGTTGACATCACGAATGGAGTGGAAAGGGGTGTTAAAAAAAATCAGGACATTCATAAACTGCTAGCCTGGATCGCCTACCACCATAATGGTTTAAACACTTAAGGGTTTATGCCACAGCAACGGGTATAAAATCATGTACGGATTTAACAATCTTTTTCGTATGAAAAAGTGCTTCACTCATAAAATTAATTACACATCTATTTAGTGGGAATATCAAGCTGTTAGAAAATACATATATTTTTTTTTCGATGTACAAAATGGCCGACTACTCGAAACTTCTTGAAACAGCTTTTTTCCAATTGGCGTGACAAATAACTTCAACAATTTTCACTCGATTTACCTCAAATTTAAAAGCTATGTTCCTAATTGCATTTCGCAGAGAAGTACTTACGAAATTTCTGATTAACCGAAAACTTTTCATTTTATGAGCAGTTTATGAGCAGTTGTAACGAATTTTTTCACTGAAAATTCATTTCTTAAGTTCAAATACCTACAACTTTTGAATAAAACAATATTTGTTTAATTCCGTACGTACTTCTCTAGGTATTCTAATGTAGATTGACGAGAATTTTTGTTTTTTGTTCTAGGTAAAAAATTGTTGATGCCACGTGTCACGCCGCGGAGCGTTTAAAAAAAAGATAACAAAAGAAAATATTAGTAGTCGGCCATTTTGTACATCGAAAAAAATAATATTTTCTAACAGCTTGATATTCATATTAAATAGATATGTAATTAATTTTATGAGTGAATCACTTTTTCATAAGAGAAAAAATTGTTAAATTCGCACATGATTTTATACCCGTTACTGTGGCCTAACCCCTTAAGACGGAACACCACTGTGACGGGTAAAAAATCGATTTTTTTTTTACATTTTATCAAAGTACACATATTGAAAAAAGTTAAAATATTGAAAATTGTTACAGACGATTTAGTGAGAGCAGGCAGCGTAACGATTAACGAATAGTAAAACCACCGCGTTTGTCTCGACCTGGCCAGAATCATAACTCTAGCTATAATCGTCCGATTTTCATTTTAAAAGAACCACAATTTTCGTAATTGCAGTAGCTATCGTTGTACGTAGCCGTTTTTTCTAATTTAGTATTTTTAAGCCCTCGAATAAAATTAATAATTTCCCCAAAATTACACTTTTTTGTAAACTTTTGTGTTCACAAAAATTTAGTAACACTTTTTTTTCGAAAAACGCCTCCGTACAACGAGAACTACATTTATATAGATTATAAAACTTTTTTATATCTATTTTTCAGACCAACCATTGTCAAGTTATTGATCGGGCCATTGGACTACATTTTTTATACAGAGGCTTTATATACCCCAATAACATTGTTAATTTTTAATTGAAAAAAAAATAAAATGAGAATTTTTTTAAAAGATTTTATTTTAAAAAATGAGAAATAAGTTCAATGTATGCTTATTAAAATACCTTTTTTCCAAACCCCAAATAATCTGGAGGACGAAAAAAAATCGGAAAAAAACGATCTTTTTCGGTCCGTCACAGTAGTATCCTCCTATAATAATGAATTTTAAATATCGCTCATCTGTGTTAAGAGCCAAAAATTGAGTTTTGAGATTGACTACATATAACCTATATATACCTATTTATAACCCTCAAAAAGGATCATAAATTTCACGATAAATAAAATAAATCCAGCCTAATTTAGATAAATATTAACGTCATTGTGTCCACACGAAAGTGTAAAAAAAAATTAAAAACGCTTTTTTCTCAAAACAGCATTTTTGTGTTACGACAGTTTTCCACTGGATGAGCGATATACCGATTCAACCTGTTACATTCTGTATATTGATTACACCCAAAAACACATAGACTAAGATTATGTTTTTTTTATACGTATATATACGTGCTTGCTTTTCTCAGCCATGCGCATACGAATGATCATGATTCACATTTCATTATCATAAAAAATGACGTGTTATGCGCCTCACAATCGCGCTTCAGCCAATAATCATTCGCAACGACAAAATAGGAAGAAAAAAAAGGAAACGAGCGAAAATTTATTGTAACGTCAGTTTATCGTATTTTCGAGTTATCTTGCAGTGGTCAAATATAGAAACGATCCTTCAATGCACACTAATTCATAAGCTCGCACTTACCAACTGTTTGATAGACACTCCGGTCTCGATAACTTCCTTGTTCGATTTCTCTTGATCGCCACGACTCGTTTCCGACACATAACTCTGTGTCTGTTCATGCGGGTAATAAAACACACAACGATATTGGATAATCAGTGTCGGCATGCAATTGTCAAGCGTTCGTTTTTTGTTTTTTCGTTTTTTTTTTGCCTTTTTCTTGAAGTTGCCTGGAACAGGTTTGTGGCTGGACTGTGGGATTATGCGATGGTGTGGGCAAGAACTACAGAGATTCGCACGAGATGGGCCAGATTAATGGATATAGTTGACTGCGATACGAATCACGCGATTATTCAACCGGCTTAAGGCATTAGGCCACTCTAGAGGCCGAAAAAATAGGCTTTTTGAGGATTTTTTTTCTGAAAAACTAGAAAATAAATCGAGATTACAAATTTAACGGGGTCCTCTAGTTTCTCGGCTGTTTTTTTTACGGCTTTTTCAATAATTTTTTACGGGCAAAGCATCGAAATAATCAATCTCATTGTTTTTGCATAATCTTTATTAACATTTAAATAAGCTTTACAAATTTTTTGAAGTCAAAATATATAATAGAATAAACGTTATAGTGGCCGACAGGAAGACATCAAGTAAAAGAGGTGCTTGACGGTGACCAAGATTGCGGCTGTTCTGTTTATCCGAAATCAAAAAACCAAACGGCATTTTAATCTTCATATTTAAGACTAGCGATTGAACTAGAGTGAATGCTAAATTACAAAAATTGACTTTTTATACACTTTTGAAAATTACATTCTATTTTTTACTCATTTTTTCTTAAGTTTTTCGCTCGTACAAAAAAAACTATCGAAGCAATCATGATAATCCTAGTTCAATCGCTGGCTCATAACATATTAAAGATGCTGTATAAATTTGAACAAGATCGGTGCAGTAGTTTCTGAAATATCGTGTTCACCGTTTCGAAAAATGGTGTTTCGAGAAAAACGCGTTTGAAAGTTCGCTCATGTGATTTATACTTGTGAACCACTTCGAATATCGAAAAATCCTTTGGCACACATTTTCTACACATGTTGTAGATGTGATTTATGAGAAAAAAAATCGATTTTTTCGACCCGAGAAACTAGAGGACCCCGTTAAGGGGTGAAACCACCCCTCGAAAAAAGGCATCTCTAGGGGTAATATAGCAGTTTCACACACAAGGAGTCCACCGATTTTGATTAAACAAAAACGAAAATTCTTCTAATCCGAAGCAATGCAAAATCCACTATAGTGACATTGCGAAAAAAAATTAAGGGGTGAACCACCCCTATATTTGCTTTTCCGAGGGGTGGTTTCACCCCTTGAAACCGTTTTTCCGCCGATAAAAAAAAATACGTATCGCTTACTTTTCGGTGCTTTATAACATATCCAAATTTCAACAAAATCGAAGGGTGTCACCCGAGGGATGTTCCTTGTCAGACAATTTTCAACTGATTCACTTGAAATGTTGAATATATCTTGAAAAATACATTGTCTATGGAAGTACGTAGAATTTTTTTATGTTGCATAGTTCATTTGTTATTAACAATTATCTGACGATTTTTTAGGCAAATTTTTGGAAAGTGAAAAATTTCGTCAGATAATTGTTAATGACAAATGAACTATGCAATAT